>OZ030392.1:38419726-38937259 GCA_964023965.1 Melinopterus prodromus | reverse complement strand
CGTCACGTGTGAATATTGTGTCCGTAGCTTGACTTTGCTAACCGACTAGAGCAGTGTACTGAAAATGGAGGTCATCCTTTAAGTGATGTTATTTTTGCTTCATAATAATTTTTCGATTTTTTTATTTACATCTTATACTTGCACTCTTCGCCTTTTAAATAAAAAAAAAATTAGGCTACAATATCTTAAACATTGGCGATCTTTATACTTCTGCGCGCTATCACGTAATTTTCGCGAGCGAGAATTTCCGTTTAATGGCAATACTGTCACAATGACATATGTCGACACTTTCACGAGATCAAGGTGTGCACGAAAGCGCACTTTAAAACGAAATAACTGTCTCTTTCAAATCCATCTGTCAAACTCCTGTCAAACAGTTTATAGACGCCAATTCAGGCGTTTTTGCAATTGGTCGTCTTTGGTCCTGAGATATTATTTGATATTATTACTGAGTTTTTGAAACTATAAGCAATTTCCGTATTTATGGAAAGAATCATATTTGCCGGGTGCGCAACGTCTCTACAGGCGTTGGCGGTACTATGTAACACGAAGCGTAAAGGGTGCAGCCGCTACTAAATGTTATCTGTAGCGTCTAAAGTGGTCCGATCCAATGTGTATTACTTATTACAATGTTGCATTTGTTATTATTTCGACAAATTACCTAAATTCATAAATAAATTCCAGTTTATCAGCACCATTGGTGACGACGATTACCATTAATGAAAGCCTTCATAATATCTGATTGGTTGGGGGTAATGGTTGATTGGATCCCACAGTGCAATCACGTCAACGTAGTGGACTCTTGGTCAGTTGGTATATTTGTATCAGCATAATTAAGTGCACAAGGTGACATATAGAAAATGCATGGTTCAACCGCACATTTTTTCTCTTTCTCCCACCTCCATTACGTTCATCCCCAGAGACGGCTTATGACTTAAACTTAAGGGGGGAGCCACGTATAGATGGCAAAAAAATTACGAAAACTTTGGGATTTTTTTCTGAAAAGCTATGCAATATTTTTGTTTCAAATTTTTGCTGTACATTCTTGAGTATTTTTGTTGCAAAATTGTACTTAATAACATTGATGATAATAACTATTTTAATAACTATTTTGTTGTCATTCGGTGCGTGATTTTGTGTCTCCTGTATCCTTCTGAAACATACCAACATGATTTTGTTGTTGTTATCATACCAATATCTCGTCCGCTTAATTTTAAAGCATTAAAAAATGTAGATGAAAATAGCGAGCTTTAGATTTTTTTTTATTGTTATAGCAAAGAAATGGGTAAATAATTTTTGGTTTCAAAATCCGATAGGTATGTCGACTAGCTGATTAAATTATCTTTTAAATGGTATTCTTTTTATTCATGTACGTTGAAAACTCGCTGAATAATTTCACGCGCCAATTCGGAAATGTAAAAAAAACTGTTTTTGAGAAAAATCCAGTTGGTGTTCGCGGTAGACGAAAATCGTATTTTTACTGTACTTTACATTTTCGATGCGTTTTCTATTCAGCCATGCATGAGCCAGAAAAGATGTCATCTTCGGGGTCAAATCGCCCCTCAGCAGGGGCCCTCCACACTTTGCCGTGCGCACTGTTACCTGCTCAGCGCGCCGAAGGACCTCAGCGAACCTATATCTAAGCAACCGCTTGGAATTTCGCATTGAAATTTGAACAGAATTTTCTCGAAACGATACACTTTTGATTTATACAACAAAAAAAAATCGAGTCTTCTATACGAGGCTCCCCGCTTAGTTGTGTGTGTACCTTGGCTCTTTTTGATAGCAAAACATGCGTCTGCGTGCATTAAAAAAGCACTAGTGTAAAATTTTCGAAAGCCGTGATTTGGATTAAAATAGCTAGCATTAAGGGCTAAAAAACGAACAGAAGATATTATCCGATCGAAAAAAATCAGCAGGTGGAAAGGTGGCATGGGTGGTTACATAGCATGTTCGTGGCAACCTAAGTAATTGAATATACCGATGTATAGAAAATTGTTGAATTTATGGTTTAAACGCTCATTTTCGACCTTTCACCCACCCCCATTATATTCATCCCCAAAGACGGCTTATGACTTTTACTGAAGTTGTGTACCTCCTGGCCCTTTTTGGCCATAAAACATCCGTATGAGCGCATTAAAAAACAACTAGTGCCAAATTTTCCAAAGCCACCATTTTGATTAAAATAGCGAACATAAAGGCCAAAAGTTCGAACAGAACATAATGTCCGACCGGCAAAAAAAAATTATAAGTAAGAAGGTGGCATGGGTGGGCAACTTTTGCGGGGCAGCCATTTTGATAAAAAAGTAAAGCCACGAACCACCCTAGTATGCACGGAGTCAATAAATGCGAGTTAACAAAATTGACTCGCTTCTTTCCTCGCTCTAGCTCGTACGCTCCCTCCCAGGCGCGTGTAATAGATTTTTCCAGTACGGGTCGCTACATTGAATTATACCATTTCAAAAACCGTCAGATTCACTGCCGGACTGTATAATACAAATTAATATTTTTCGCGCAAATAAATCTTTAAAAACATTTTTTTTATTACTTTATCATACGCAGTATGGTAAAGTATTGTAATCGTGCCGAAAAAAAAAATTGGGATTTTAGCGGAAATAGGTCTTTTTGGGTCCCCTGAACATTTTTGACCAAGGTACAAAAAAATGTCTGTGTGTGTGTGTGTGTGTGTGTGTGTGTGTGTGTATGTGTGTATGTGTGTACCAGATTTTTGTGACGACGATTCCGGAGAAACTACTAAAGGTATCGGGACGAAAGTTCAGATTTAGAAGTTTCATGACCAAACTTAGAGCTGAAAAGCTTTTGGTTCAAAATGGTCCAAAGGAACTGGCTATTTACTCTTAGCATTTTTCAACAATTTTGCCAATGAGCCGTCATTTCTGTAATTTCGTCAAAATAGATAAATAATAAACTAAAGTAGACGAAATTTTAAATAATTTATGCCTATGACATTTTTTGGTAAAATTAATAGTTTAGCTGCAAGAGCAAATTCTATTTGACCGAGATCGGTCGCATCTGCATTGATATGAAACTATATAGTAACCAGGATTTTGACAAATATTTTTTTGTGCTGTCACACTCGAAAACAGCTGATTTCATCAGAGGTTGGAGAATCCATGGAGAACCGCTATGGAACGTTGCCGCTCTAGTGCGGCAAATTACAAAATACAAATTTCAAATGTAATAAGATCACCAGTTTGATTGTTTGTTGATAAGAAATATCAACCCGTCTTTATATCTAATTCTAAAAACGATAAATTGAGAAAATTGTAAATAAAGTATAGGGATGACTCTAGTTTTATATTAGTATGTTGGTACCGATGTGACATCTACAGTGTTATGAACAAATATAAATCTGTCAGAATTTGAATTATCTTTTTAAACTTGACGGTTTGTCATAGTGGTACCAACCTAACTTTTCCTATACAAAAATATAACCATTTTTATTTATTTTATTTTAAATACATATTTCTCAAAAAGCAACACAATAAACGTTGATGTCACTCCTGCCAAAAACTAGATAGCGAGACTCGCTCACGTGCAACGGCGATGCTCCGCCTTCGGCGCTCACCGCTTCACCGCTCGTCGCGCTATTCCGTACTTTCGGCACTTGTGACATAAATAAATATTATTCTAATGACGTAGTGTAGGTAGTGTTAAATGCTGATGCTTTGACAATACCTACGATTTATCACAATAAAATAGATTCTCATGCAGCTAAACTATTAATTTTATATGTTGTATGATAAAGTCATGTGCCTGGCCACATCAGATTTTTTGATCTGTGTACGATAAGCCATTAAAACATTATTGCACCTCTTCGCATAATAAGCATATTCCAGGATGTAGATGCATGGGAAGGTGATGGGAAGGCCTCTTTGTTTTTTACTTTTGGAATTTAAGAATACTGAATGGTCAATTGCCACAACACATAGCTGATTAGTACAGATGCAGACTCAAAACAATTGTTATTCTTCACAGAGCATAAATATCACATAATAATTGTTTCAATGGTTGCTTAAATGTTGTTGTATTTATATTTAGTTGCAAGTTATTTGATTCAAACCAGCTGCCCCATTGTCCAAACTAGCTTTCTTGTGTCATATAATCCTAAAAACTTGACCCTAAAAACTCTAGATTTATTTCCTTCAATACAAGAACAGTGTACCACAACAGCAAACGTAGGTTCTTATATGGTGAAGTACGAGGCAGGTCATTTGTGTAAACAATGTAAGGCACTGGTCCCAAAACAGAACGTTGCGGAACATCCACCTTTGTGTCTAAACATGCCGAGTCATCCTCTTTAGACATCGCGGTTTCCCTTCTATTGCATAAATCAGATCTTAAAAAGTTCAGAACCGGAAAACAAAAGTGCTCCAAAATAAAAATGCTTTGGGAGATATCTAGAACAACCACTTTTACTTCAAATCCGATAATATTTGACTTTGTGTAATTTTATCGCAATAAAATATTGCAATATTTTAAAAATTACCAATTATTTTATTCAAAGGGAATAAAATAATTTAAACAAAGTAATTACGCTGGCTAACAGTTGGAAAACGCAAAAAGAGCAAACATATGCAAGAAATTCAGTTTGGTCGAGGGAAAAAAATCAGATTTGGTTGTAACTTATTCGATTATGTTGCTGTAGGCCAGTTTCAATTATAATATTTTAGACTTAAGAACTTAAGGAATGGGATGTCTGCATCAAAAGAATCGATATCACAGAACAGTAGTGAATTAGGCAAATCTAATAAACTTCATTCTTCTTTAAATTGATGATTGAAAACTTTAATTTGACAAACATTTTGCAAAGCTTTCAATCAATGCCATGATATCAATAAGTAGAACTAGGTCAAAGAAACCAAAATATCCAATAAAGGAAAGCAAAAGGACCTAAATACCTTCATTACGTCCTGCTGAATATTAACTGCTGTCCTTCTTCACTATCACGGTCAAGAACGCGGCGCGACAAACAAGGAGTACATAACATATTTGAATCACGTAGAGCAGGAAATACAACAGCGTGGCCAAATATAACATAGTGTAACCGATATTTGAATGAATCCATTTCCTATTACTGATCGAATAAAAGGTGAACCACACAACATTCTTAGTTAGTGTTCTCTTGTCTTCCGATACAATGGCATCGAGGTTTCTAATTGTCGTCGCAATTTTTGGATTTGCTAATGCATCACCAACCTTATGGAAGGGATCATTATTCGGAAATACCATCGAAGAGATGAGGTCCATGTGCAATAACCAAGATGTCATGGCTTGTATCAAATTCAAAGCCATGTCCTTTATGGATAACATTTTCCAGAAAGACAGTTACAAAGTAAGTTGGAGCAAATAGGAATAATGTGGATAATAAATTTATCCGTGTGGTTAGCTTTCAGATAACGTCTTGATAAATCGAAATTCATATCGTTCAAATGAAATTGAAGCCAGAAGTACCTCGTTAGATGACAAAGTAGAAGAGTACATTAAATCTCACGATGTCACCTTCAAATTACCAATGGTAGATTCCCAAGTGACGTTGGATGCAAGAAGTTTAGACCAAGATGAACTAAACCTAAAACTAAGTTTCTCGGGCTCTTCGGTTGAACAAGGTTTGTTGTTCTGTGCAAAAAACTTATTCAATATTCGTTAATTAAAATTTTTGCTTTTAGCTCGGAAATCGAAATTGAAGAAGATATTCATTCCAATCTTGGTATTCATCCTTCTCAAGGCGATGACTGTGATCCCATTGGTTATTGGTGTCTTAGGTTTGAAGGCATGGAATGCTCTTCAATTGTCTTTCTTCGGCTTTATCACATCGGTTGCATTAGCTATCTTCCAGTTGTGCAAGAAGATTGCTACTGATAATGTAGCCGCCCCACAGATCAGTGGACATGCTGGATGGGATGGATACGGGCACTATGCGGCTAGGTCTCTAGATGTCAATGATGGATCTCAAGAGTTAGTATATTCGGCCTACAGGAAATAAGTGGCAACTTATTTCTGAAAAGGTGCTGATGACTGTTATTTATTGTACTTACTTGTTATTTAAAAATAAATTAGTGAATCGCATGGCCCATGTATTATTTATTTTTAAAAGTCACTTTAATAATATTAATCATTAATAATATAATGATTATTTGGCAGAAAATATTTTTCCGATTATAATTCCCATTATAGGTTTTGCTGAAAATTGTAGCGTGGAAATGCCGTTTGTTTATTAACTAGTAGGTTATGAATTTGTTTAGATAATATAAAATTGTCAAATAAAGACTGACAACATCTAGCGTTATGTGGTCACATGGTTTTGGACCAGAAGTCGTTTTCTTATTATTTGAGGATGCTTGGATTGGATTTGAAGATGTCGCTAATTATTTATTTAATTTAATTTTGACCCTGACTGAAAATATGAAATAATTAAAAATAATATTAATTAGCTAGTTGACATTTAGATCGAATATATATATTAGTAGACATAATTCGGCAGATCAATAAAGCGCAGTCATGAACACAAGAGCGAAGTCGACGGGCCGCTGAAATCGATTGACTGTCGATTGACAGTGTGAAGAATGCAGTTGATTGTACAAAATATATGAATATTTTAGTTGTTAACTAAGTTTTTTATTATTATAACCATAAGCCGTGTCAGATATGGCGTTCTGCGCTACAGCCCGCTATACCATTCCCCATCATGTACACCCGAAGAAAATTATATGGTAACATGACCGCCGCTAGTGTACACCAAGCGTAGGTCGGAAATTGTCGGTCGTCGGATACCTACCTGCTAAACTCATAAAACCAACGAGTCACTTTTGTTTCGTTTTGTTTTATTTTTCTGTATGTATAGAATGAAATCGAATTTCGTCTATTTATAATATGTTTCCGATATCCGAAACTGACAAAAGTGCACTGTAATATTTAATGTATTTTTTGCATGTAGTTGTAAATCTTATTTGCCCCGGTTTCTACTTTGCTGCAGATATGCCCTTTAGAACTGATACTACAGTGTTGTTCAGCATTTTGGCTTAATTATACAAATGTTGTTATTTTTATGTTTATTAAAATTATATCTTTACGTTCTATAATAACATCCACACACAATTTTCTTTTATCTTTGACATGTAAGGGCAGTGGTTTACAATCCAATATGAATGATATCACATCAGAACGATATGCAGATAACTTTGAAAAAATTATATAATAAAATCATTGAAATTTCAATCTATATTTATGTTACTCAATCGTTTTCGCCGTATTGCAAAAGTTTCAAGTTTCAAGTCCACTAGTTCCTTGTATAAAATTTTGTATTGCGGCCGACCTACCGGACGATCAAGCACAAAGGTGGGTATTTTTATTACACAATGGGTCGCGTTTTGTTCCTTAATTTACTTTTTTGCTGGGATAGGCAAATTAGGCAAATATTGAAAATGTATCACATAACGTTGTGACTTCGTGCCATCGACACACAATTTCTAAGACCCATTTTTTTAATGTTATACATCTATCTATTATTTTTATCTATAGTATACTCATGTTATATTTATATTATTTTTGTTGAATACATAATTATATGCAATTTTTATTACTTACCATAACGTAAATTAAATAAATATAAAACATTTTGAGATAAAAGTATATTATTTCGGTCTGCGACGAAGTAGAAACCGAGAAAAATGAGTTAGATTTTTTTCAGTTACAGGAACATCCTATCTGGAATTACCTCCTTTAAAAACTATTGACAGCGGATATCGGATGTAGTAATCGGTATGTTTCCGATATCCGAAACTGACAAAAGTGCACTGTAATATTTAATGTATTTTTTGCATGTAGTTGTAAATCTTATTTGCCCCGGTTTCTACTTTGCTGCAGATATGCCCTTTAGAACTGATACTACAGTGTTGTTCAGCATTTTGGCTTAATTATAAAAATGTTGTTATTTTTATGTTTATTAAAATTATATCTTTACGTTCTATAATAACATCCACACACAATTTTCTTTTATCTTTGACATGTAAGGGCAGGGGTTTACAATCCAATATGAATGATATCACATCAGAACGATATGCAGATAACTTTGAAAAAATTATATAATAAAATCATTGAAATTTCAATCTATATTTATGTTACTCAATCGTTTTCGCCGTATTGCAAAAGTTTCAAGTTTCAAGTCCACTAGTTCCTTGTATAAAATTTTGTATTGCGGCCGACCTACCGGACGATCAAGCACAAAGGTGGGTATTTTTATTACACTATGGGTCGCATTTTGTTCCTTAATTTACTTTTTTGCTGGGATAGGCAAATCAGGCAAATATTGAAAATGTATCACATAACGTTGTGACTTCGTGCCATCGACAAACAATTTCTAAGACCCATTTTTTTAATGTTATACATCTATCTATTATTTTTATCTATAGTATACTCATGTTATATTTATATTATTTTTGTTGAATACATAATTATATGCAATTTTTATTACTTACCATAACGTAAATTAAATAAATATAAAACATTTTGAGATAAAAGTATATTATTTCGGTCTGCGACGAAGTAGAAACCGAGAAAAATGAGTTAGATTTTTTTCAGTTACAGGAACTTGCTATCTGGAATTACCTCCTTTAAAAACTATTGACAGCGGATATCGGATGTAGTAATCGGTTTGCCTTGAGGCATACACCGACGTAGCCATGACGATGAAGTATTTTAATATGTGCCTAATTAAAATTTTTACAATTATAACTAACGTTACTATGTATTTTAGTATAAATGAAATAATACTGCAATTGCATATCGAAACAAAAATAGTAACGAATAATAATCTTTAGCTACGAGCGGCAGTTTCGCTCCGAATATCGAGAATATATTATAGAAATACGAAACTCGTATTCATACCATCTATATACAGACAACTTAAAATGAAATGAAACAGAAGTGACCCTTCGGTTTTATGACTACCAGGTAGGTATACGACGAGCGACAATCTCCGACCAACGTTTGGTGTACACTAGCTGCAGTCATGGTACCATATAATTTTCTTCGAGTGTACATACTCCCTCGAGCTCTCATCTTACACCCCCGCATAAGATTGGTCAAAATGGGATCGATATAATCATTCATCAATAACAAACGGCAAAAATTTTTAATGCTATCGAGCAATATCAAAATTCAACAGTCATATAAGTAATGCAGTTTTGAAAAAACAGTGTAGAAACGGTTCATCTCTCAAACGGTTTATTTAAAAACATAAAACTACTTAAATTATTTTTTATATTTTTACTTATATATTAACTTTTTATTGTCATAATGGGTATTGAAATAGTTACTTTTACAGGAAAAGTCAAAATGTTGAAATTATTTTTTTTTAGTGCAGATGATATATAGGGATGAAATATATAAGAAAAACACATGAAAGGAAGAAAAAAAAAATAAAAAAAAGTAACCACAATGCCCACGCGCGCTAACCAACAACGACCTCACTTCGTGGTTTTTCTTGTTTTTAATTTTTAAATTTATTGTATCCTGTTTGTTTTATACTTCATCTCTACAGGGCGTCTCAACAGTGCGATCTCGTAAGATAGTGCCAGTGTTAATGAAGATATATTTAAACGGATTTCACTCATATATATATACAGAACGCTGAGGCGCACGTTTTAAAATTATTGGCGTGTATACAGGGTGTTCCATAAGGTAGTACCAACCCAAACGGCCCAATTTTGAATTCCTCGATAAATTTTACGCCAATGAAACATAACATAACCTACACTAAACTTTATACTTTTTGATTTATTGGCTTTTTTATGGGAAACCAGTAGTCCAAGAAAAATTATATATCTCTATAGGTAACTGTTTTCCGCACGCTCAGATTATATTATTAAGTAAGAAGCCTTCTATCATCATTACCTACCATATCCATTGTGTACAGGATGGTCATAATCTGCAGCAAAATAAAGCAAACACTTTTTCCTAAGAAAGTTAATATTTTTAATGGAACAGCCTGTATCTATTTTCTTTTTGAATTCTACGCATCGTTCTGCACAAGAAAGTACTTGTACACACTAGTGCTAAAATAAACCATTGCTGAGATAATTGGTACACCAACATTAACAATTACATCAGTTAAGTATTTACCTAAAATAGTATTTTCGCGCATATTTAATCTCTTTTTAATCAAATAAAACATTTTATCATATCTGCAATTTAATATTATAGTTTGAAGTCAAATTTTACTTCTACCTTGTAGGCTGCGAAAAACTGTGCTAAAGAAGTTATTAAGGTATCTGTCAGTGGTATCTGTCAACTCTACTTGTCAATAAAGCATTTATGTTGCATTCGCCAAAAAAGTTCGTTATTGACCCGCAGGATATACTCGTAAGTTTCGACGTAACATCACTCTTTACGTGTGTTCCGGTTAAGGAGGCAGTCGAAGGCCTTCGGACAACACTTGTGCCCCTAGGTCTACCAACCGATGTACCGAATCTTGTAGAGTATTGTCTCTCCACCACATACTTCAAATGGGCGGTAGCAATGTATGAGCAAGTAGAGGGTGTTCCTATAGGATCACCTCTTTCACCGGTAATCGCCAATTTCTTCATGGAATTGTTTGAAGAAAAAGCCATAAGCTCAAGTCATTACAAACCCAAGCATTGGGTCAGATATGTTGATGATACCTTTGTGGCTTGGCCACAAGGTAGGGATAAACTTACTGAGTTCCTTAGCCACCTGAACCTGGTAATCCCTCTATCAAATTCACGATGGAAATAGAAGAGGACAATCAGCTGCCATTTTTGGATATGCTGGTATACAGAACGTCAACGGGTACGCTTGGACATACAGTGTACCGTAAGAAGACACATACCGATCGGTACTTGAACGCCAAATCACACCACCATCCCCAACAGACGAGACGTGTTATTAACACTCTGTTCCACAGAGCCGAGAAGGTGTGCGACTCCAGCACCTTGGAGGACGAACGGAAACACTTGGAGTGGGCCGTACGTCAGAATGGATACACCAAGTCTGACATACGAGGTGTCACACAAAGAAAACCGCGGGTCTCAGAGGAGCGGCAAGATCCAAAGGGGTTCGCTTGCTTACCATACGTAAGTGGGGTGTCAGAAGGAATTGGCAGAAGACTGAAGAATCGGGTATCACGGTAAGGAACCGAGCACCAGCAAACCTAACCCAAGGGATATCACACCCCTCCTGAAGAACGAAGGGGTATACAAGATAACATGTGAGTGTGGGACATGCTATGTAGGACACACAGGACGACAGTATCGAATGTCGAGTCAAGGAGCACAGTAGAGACACCCGGCTACGCAAGATTCGACAGTCCGCTGTTGCTCAACACTGCCACGAGTCGGGACACACAATGATTTTCAATGACGTGAAGATGTTGGCAAGGGTTGGTAATTTTCATCGAAGGCTTATTAGAGAAGCCATCGAAATTTACAAACATCCTAACAATATCAACCGCGACGATGGTACTGACATTAGTAGGGTCTGGAAATCGATCCTAACGCGGTCCGGTGGAAAAGCACATGGGAGCGGTAGCTCCAGATGTGCGCAGTGAGGTATAAATACAGGTATATAAGGGAGATTTTCTTGGTAGGTCTTCAGTATTCAATTAGCTTTGAAGAAGCGACCAGCATTAACAAATCTTGACACACCGCATAACCCGGAAGCAGTTTATTTTCTAAATTAACAAGAGATCCAAGATAACATAGACTGTGACATGAACATACTTTCGCAGTGGGTTTTCGACAATTTATTGACCATAAACGAAAAGAAATGTGAATATATGGTATTCGAGTCGAGCATGATAGAGAGTAATATAGAAATCAAAATAAATAGAGAAACAATTAAACGAGTAAAAGAAACGAAATACTTAGGATTGACGGTGCAATGCAACCTAAAATGGGACAGTCACATCAACAGGCTCATAAAAGAAAACGCAAAAACCATATCGACTATCTGGAAAATAAAAGATCTTATACCCCATACGATCAAAAATACAATCTACCACTGCCTATATACCTCAAAAATGAATTACCTGATACACGTATGGGGAAGTACCACAGAAACTAACAAAAATAAACTGCAAACCCAGCAGAATAAAATACTAAAAATCCTGTACTCGCTTAACAGATTAACAGCAACTGTAGATGTATACAAGATAACGAGAGCGTTAAACGTAAGACAAACAATCACAATCAACAATCTGACACTAATACATAAGATAAAACACAACAAAATAAAAACAAACATAAAACTAAACACGAACAACGACTTTCACAACTACAGAACCAGAACCTGCACCCATATAAGAACAAAAAAGTTTGAAAGGAGCAAGTACACACAGATGCTACTGACCGAGACAATCAAAAAATACAATCAACTATCTGACCACCTAAAGAAACTACCAGTAAGTACTTTCAAAGTAAAGATGAAACAACTACTTCTTCAAAACAAAATGACATAAAGATAGATACATATTACACGAAAAAAACAGCACCTCGATACCGTTAACCCGAGGAGGAGATCCAAACGGAAGTGATGGAGACCCACCCCGAGGCGAGGAAAGAGGGAAGACCCAGTGGCGTGTGTTTATATACATATCTACATCATATATTGTAATTTGTAAACACAGTACACTCGTAAAATTGTAATCTACAGTTAATCTGCAGTTAATAAAGACATTGTAACTTAAAAAAAAATTATTCTGGCCGTGAAAGCCTGCGTACTTATTTGTTTAGCAGTTTTTCATAGCTTACGTAGTAAATAAATTTTATTTCAAATTTTAATATTAAATTGCAGATATGCTAAAATGTTTAATTTTCATAAGTTTGGGTTGATACTACCTTATGGAACACCCCGTATACACCCTAATAATTTAAAAATGTGCGCATATGAGCGCAATCAGCTTTAAAATAGCTTCGTTAACAGAGGAACAATCTTCCGAGATCGCACTGTTGAGACGCCCTGGATACATTACCTAAATACAAAGGGTAACAAGATTTTCACTAAACCGTTCCTACCAACTACACTTTACACCTTATGTACTTTTTGATTTTGCATTGTTTGATATCCATTTTTTATTTTATGTTTCGTTGTTTTGTAATACTACTTCAAACGGCTGTAATTTCGTAAGAAATAAACGAACAATTAAGTTCATAATATACAATATGTTACTCAAAATGACGTTTGGTTTCTAAAATTAATTTTGCGAGGGAAAAAGTAGGGGACAGCCTGAATATATGTCATATTATTGTGTAACACAAAATTAATTTATTTTTTGCTGTAATTATTTGGATTTTCTTTTGTTTCGATAAACACTTTATTATTATTATTAATATGTGTAAAAGGAAATGGTTAGAACCTTGTGTGAATTTGTTAAATATGTTTTGCAAGTATCAATAAAATTTATTGTTTCCTTTGTACGATGCAGTACACTCACAAATGAAATGAAATGATTGTTTTTTTTTTCATCGAAAACTGCAGTTTATAAAAAATAAGTAAGCCTTCCTTTATTGAGATTAAAGTATTTATTATATTTGTAATGCAAAAAAACCATAATACAATTTTTTGTTTTTTTTTGTTGCCGTAATACGATAGTAGTAAATATATTAATAGACTAGTAGTAGTAATAACACACAAGAACTTTACCTTCAAGAATTTCAAATTCAAAACTTGAAAAAGGCTCTACTAAATTTTATGTACTTACATACAGTGTCCGGCACTAACTTTTCGGTAAGTTTTATTATTCATAAAACTTTCTAGATTGTCTTAAACCAAAAATGCAAATATTAGAAAGTAATTAATTATCTGCTTGCATGTACTGAGTGTTATCAAACCTATGAAAAACTGTTAAGACTTTATTATTATTATTAATATGAGTGAAATAAATTTTTTAAAACCTTTTGTATATTTGTTCAAGCATGTTTTGCAAGTATCAATACACTGTGGGCAAAAAAACGGTACAAATGTTCAATTACTCATATTTCCAAAGATTTTAAGTAAATTCAAGCATGCATTTCTTTGAAAAACTAAATGCTTATGTTGTTGAGGATTGAAAACATACCATATTCGCAATTCCACTTCTTTTTTGAGTAAAAACAGCAAACAACGATGGTTCAAAATTTCACCCGGTATACGAGCAAAATCACCCTGTATACTATGCTATAAGATCTCTACTGTCCCTTTTGACCAAAAGAAAACAAATGTCATTACCTATTAATTTTATTACACCTTTATTTCACATTAAATTGGCCCGATGTTATCAGAAATGTTGCATAGCCAAACATAAAGCAACATAACTTTGGATTGAAACGTTCTGTTATTGCGAATATGGTCTGGTTTCAATCTTCACACTACAAGCAATTTGTTTTTAAAGGAAATATTCGAATTGACTATATATTATTGGAAATACGAGTGATTAAAAATTTGTACCGTTTTTTTTGGCCCACTGTGTATATTTCTTTTCGTTTGTATGATGCAGTACACTCACAAATGAAATAAAATGATTGTTTTTTATTCTTCGAAACCCCCTCTTTATAACAAAAATAAGTAAGCCTACCTTTATTAAAATTAAAGTATATATTATATTTGTAATACACAAAAACTATAATACAGTACTAGTAAATACATTAATACAGTAGTAATAGTAATAATACATAAGAACTTTACCTTCAAGAATTTCAAATTCAAAACTGGACAAGGGCTCTACTATAAATTTTATGTACATACCGTGTCCGGCACTAACTTTTCAGCAAATTTTATTATTCATAAAACTTTCTAGACTGTCTTAAACCTAAAATGCAAATACTGGAATGTAATTAATTATCTGTTTGCTTGTACTGGGTGTTAGCAAAACTACGAAAAACTCTTAAAAGTAAACCTTCCTTTTAAAACCTATGCATAAGTTATATTTGAAAAAGTGTTTAGAAATATTAGAGGGTATTAACTATTAAATTATAATTTCCTGCGTCATTGCATGAACACCCGAAACGTCAAAGGTAACTATAGATTCATATTTAATGAATATTTTAACATACATTTTCAAATAATATTTTAGCATAGCTTTGAAGATAAAGGTACTTGACTCTTATGTCATTTTCATTTCTTTAGCAACACGAGGTGTATGCAACGGAGAGAGTGATTATAATTTCGAATTTGATGATCTCTAATATGTACTTCGAAATACCCTTCTCAAATAACCTTTTTTACACTGTTTTAAAACAAAGAATTTTTCAAGTTTTGGTAACACCCTGTACATGCAAGCAGATAATATATTCTAATATTAAATTATAGGTTTAAGATAATACAGGAACTTTTAACTGACAAAATTTCATTCCAAGTTAGTCCCGGACACTGTATGTATTCTCTATTATATTAAAATGACAGTTATCGGAAAAATTTACGGATTTTAAAAACATTATTTAGCAAAGCCTTTATTTTAATAGGTGTTATATGTAATGTAATAAAAATAATGCTACCCTACACAGCAACGTAAGCTTTAAACATTGAATCTGTAAAAAAATTAAGTTACTACAGCGTACGTAACTCAACAGATTACCACCACCTTGCCTGTCAGAAAACTGTAACGCAATACTACTGTGCTTCTATTACACATTACAATCAACTCATCACTCTGTGTGCCAAGTGGTCTGTGCAAGTGGTGGTGACAGTTTCTATAGACTAGGCCTGTATATAACCTAAATTTCCGACTTCACTTTGTTTTGTTCACAATCTCGATATTGCAAAAATTACCCTCTCTAAGAGTGCCCTCTCGTTCAATAGAACGTTAAACAATACACGACACTAGCTCATTTTGGAATAGATTCCGTACTTTCTTAAGGGTTAGCTCAACCCGTTCAATTTACTGTCAGAATGTCAGAATACTTATGTCAACACTACTACTGACATTTTGTTCATAAAATAACAGTACATCTCGATCTGATTACACGCTCTGCAAAGAAGATGTTAACAGTAATGTAGGGTGATGAGTATAGTGCTTTAACTTCACCTGCTTGGATTATGGACAAACTGAACCGTCCATTTCGTCACACGGGTATCGGGACACGGGTACATTTCCTCAGTTTTCTCATTTTTCTGATCAAAATACCTAGTAAATTTCCCGACTACGGCGCGGCACTCATCCCGTACACGCTACTTACCTACACACGAACTATGTATATGAACGACAAAGAAGCAACTGTCAGTTTTGAAAAATACTTTTGACGTTTTCCGGAGTCTCTGACTCTGATGTCACACTCCGCCATACTTACTACAAGGGATCACGCATTTTCAAGGCACACGCGCGTCGTTTAACGGTTCCAAAATACATTCGCCAGAAGTAAAATAATTTGGATCAACCCCCGAACCAGGGTCTGGTGGCTGTAGCCGCCGCAATGGTGAATACCCTATCATCCCCCGAAGTTCGCGATTGAGTATTGCTACTGCCGAGGCCACTACCTCTGCAGAATTTTCCTTTTCATGAGGGTGATGCTGAACCAGTAGTCAAGTACAAGAAGTTCGTTCCCTTTTATAAAGGGTTTAACCGAGAAAGTTGGATAAAACATATAGTTTATGATGAAACCGGTTTATTCTAGTTTACGCGATAGCGCCAATCTGCGAATACGCCATAGAATTCTTTAAAGGGCCCATTAGTTTTTGAGAAAAACTTGTCCTGGTAGTCCCAAAAAACAAGGTTACGAGAAAACTGCGTTTAAATTGTTGACGTGTAACGGCATACTCGTTTTACTTTTAGTTTAGTCCACCCATATTTTTATCGATATCTCCAAAACCGTTAAGCTTATCACAATAAATGATATGTCATGTTATAGAGGATCAATGTGGGTATACTACAGAAAAGAATTTAAGAAAAATATTGGAGGCGGTTAAAGGAGTTTCGATAATCGAGATATAATCGGCTTCGGCGGGCCGCTCACATTTTGGCTGTGGAATCGTTAATTTTTTATTTCTTTACTTTTTACAGTGTATTCTTTAAATGTTGTGCAATCAAAATATGCAATAAAAAATCATTAATAATCATTTTAGCAAATTAAATTATTCGTACAAAATTAAGAGGTTTTTTTACTATTTTTTGCATTATGGACCTTTACCAACGTACAAAGCAGTCCTTTAGACTGTGGATGTACGATGTTGGTTGCTAGTAACTGTACTTATTGCACAACCAAGTGTTGTAAGTAATTTATATTTTAAATTGTTTATTCTTTATAAAATCTGTATCACTGATTGCTCTTCAATTTCTTTTAGCAATTTGTGCCTTATGAAGATTCTAATAAAGGATCGAAACGTTGCAATGTATATGTGTCAATAAGTCCACCGAGATTTCTTGTCTGAGTTATGTCTTATACGAAATTTTTAATGACATTTGTGAGATGTTGAACGTATCTAAAGGGTCTTAGTCCGTGCACATGGTGCTTTAAAGTGTTCTAAAGAAAAAAATCCATTGGTGTAAGTCGCCGGACCTCGCAGGTCATGGGTTCTTCGAATATTTTCCTAACCATCGGTTTCGAAAACTTTTTTTAACCACAATCTCACTGGTACAGTTGGGTGTCGGTTGCATCATCTTGGTAAAAGAGCATATTTCCCTAAACATCTAAAGGCAGATTGTCTAAATATTAGGACAAGAATGTTTGCAACACTTTACAATACCAAATATCTTCAGGAGTCTAAAGTTTCGCAAAAAATACAGGGCCGACAATATGATTGTTCAATATTCCGCACCAGATATTAACATCGAATAAATACTGGTTTTGTCATTAAATTTCAAAATTTTGCTGTCCTTGCGCCCACCATCTTCAATTTTGCGAACTAACAACTCCGTTAGATATAAAAGTTGCTTCGTCAGAATAAAGAATATTTTTTTGAGAAATGTGCATCTTCTTCTACGTTGCATTGAAACAAGAAAGAAAAATTCTACCGATGTTTTAGGTCTGAATCTTGAGGTATATGAAGAAACCTGGGTTTGTATGCTTTAAATTTCGTTTCAAGATTCTCCCAGTCGAACGTTCAGACACTTCTGTTATTTCTTGCCTATGCGATCGAGATATTCTTGGGGCTTCCACGACGGATAAACGAACATTCAGGAAATTTTCGTCATTCTTTGAACTTCTTCTGCGCCATACGTTTTTCTTTTTTCCATTTTTCTTACTTAAATCTTTTACCGATTTTACCTACTGTTGAATAATTTAAGTGTTTCCTTAGGTGCCTTTCATTAGAAATGAAAGCAGTTTTTCAGTTTTTTTTATCATCGTCGCCATGTATTAACACAATTTCAATTGTTGCAAACTCAGAACCATCCCTAGTTCTCAAATTCTACACGCTTTAAAAATGAGAATGTTATAAGGTTAATTTCCAACGTGTTTGCAACTATCTCAACTATTGTTGATTATGTTAAACTGTCAATTGTGGTTTCGTTGACGTTGCTAGGAAACACTAGTCAATTATCAGATTTGATGCGTTTTACGTGTCATAAATTACGCAGTTCACAAGTTGACAGTCTGTTTAACAAATGCTTAAAAATGAATCTAAAACATCAACGGATGTAAATGAAAATGCTCTTCTTCGATGCAATCTAATTTATTTAATTTACTTGGGACGCGTTTCGGACCACAGGTCCATCATCAGCCGCCAAATAGTCAACTAGTCGAAGTCGTCGACAAGATTAAAAAACACATTTTAACGTAGTGAAAACAATTTAAGTACGAATACATGAACACTTCAAAAAATTGTATAGTCAATAATATCAGGCGAGGAAAATCTGCGGAAGGCAGCAAATGTAGGTGTAATCACCAGCAGCGTTGGAACGCCTTTCCGTTCCAACGCTGCTGGTGATTACACCTACATTTGCTGCCTTCCGCAGATTTTCCTCGCCTGATATTATTGACTATACAATTTTTTGAAGTGTTCATGTATTCGTACTTAAATTGTTTTCACTACGTTAAAATGTGTTTTTTAATCTTGTCGACGACTTCGACTAGTTGACTATTTGGCGGCTGATGATGGACCTGTGGTCCGAAACGCGTCCCAAGTAAATTAAATAAATTAGATTGCATCGAAGAAGAGCATTTTCATTTACATCCTTAAATTTGTTGATGCATTATGGATCTAAATCTCATAAAACATCAACCCTTGAAATTATCCACAATGTGCATACCGATTTTTTTTACTTTATTTTGTTATTTTAGCGGAAATATATCCTATGTATGTGTGTGGGTACGTTTGTGTGTATCTGTATCTGTATGTATGTACCAGTATTTTTGTGGCGACGATTTCAAAAAAACTACAAGGTAGCGGAACGAAACTTCATATTTATAAGTTTCAAGACTGAACTTAGAACTGAAACAAGTTTTGTTCAACTGGGTCCAAAGGAACCGCAGGTTTCATGTAACTTCGTCAAAATAGTTAATTAAATAAATTCAAGCAGAGTAAATTTTGTTTAAGTTATGTCTATGACATTTTTTGGTAAAATTAATAGTTTAGCTGCATGAGCAATTATATTTAATCGAGATCACTCGCATCTGCATTAAAACTAGTTAGTCAGGATTTGATATTTGATACTATTGACAGTAATGTCAAAACATCAGTGTTTGCATTGGGCAACACCACCGGATAGAGTTATGTGCCTGGCCACATCAGATTTTTTTAAAATAAATTCCTCTTTGTGATACTATTAGTATGTTTGCTTTTTCTTTTTCAGTTGATCAGTTATGTTTAAATGAATGAAATGTCAAACTTTGTTCTTCCTTTTGGTACTGTTTTTACTTTTTAGTTTACAAAACTATTTAAAATGTTGGCTTGTGACTTAAAAAAAAATTACGAAAGTGATTCCAATATCATATTTGATATCTTTCAATGTTATTAAATGTCTTTTTCAAATAAAATTTTTGCGAATCTTTAATAATAAGGGTACTTTACTCTTTACCAATTTTCTTGATTTTGTAATACCCGGTATACCCAAGCTGATAATAATATCTTGATATTTGCACTTATTTGAACATTGTTAATAAAAATGTTTCCCATTTCTTCAAAGTTAGTGCCGGACACGGTATATTCCTCAATCTTTTATTATTATGGAATCAGAGTGGTATATTTAAATTTGAAAGCGCCAATCTAATTATGAAAACTAGACCGCAGATAGAAATATTCGGTCCCCCATCCATTTGTGCGAGTACAGAAAGCCTAAAAATACATACCTATGACCATTTCGTACGTCCTGTTATAGTACCACCCGCCAAATATGCCCGATAGGTATTGGGTACACTGATCGGAACTGTACTACCACTTTCGATCGGAGACCGCATAAATAGTAGGCGGTGGCAGTAAAAAGTTATCAGTTGACAACCACCGTTCATACTATCAACTAACCATGAGGTTCATCACTATTTGCTCTGCTGTTTTAATATTCATCGCAGTTGCCAACTGCTCACCAACCATCCATGACAATTCAGTGGACGATTTAGGTGTAAGTTGAGAATATTAATTAAAACTTTCAACATATTCTAAGCTTTCTTCCTGTAGTTAGCGGAATACTTATCGTTGCAAAGGAATACGTATCAATCGGAAAACACCGGAAGAGGATTCCACGATTTCGAAGACAAGTTAAGTCAAGTCTTCAAAAGTTATGATGCAAACTTTGATCTCCCGTTCGTTGGAAAAGTCACCGTGGAGGGAAGAAATTTGGACGAAGATGAACTTAATCTCAAAGTTAAAATGTCCGACTCTTCAGCAGTTCAAGGTATTGTAACATATAGTAATCAATATCGACCCTTGAATTCGTTAAATTTTTAGAACGTGGGAAAAAGCACAAATTGAAGAAAATATTCGTTCCTATCTTCATCATCATGCTCCTGAAAGTCATCACTCTGATCCCATTGGCTTTGGGTGTCTTGGGTTTGAAGACATGGAATGCTCTTCAATTGTCTTTCGTTACATTTGTCATCTCCATTTCCATGGCAGTCTACCAATTGTGCAAGAAACTAGCCGCCGACGGTCATCCTCCAATCGCAACTCACGGACCTTGGGAAGTTCACCGCAAGAGGTCCCTTGATGACGACGTCGCCCAGAAGATGGCATACTCCGCTTACACTCCATGAGTGTATAAATGAACTTATATTAATTATTTATTTTTTTTAATAAATTATTTTTGCAAGCTTATTAGCTACTTTTTTGCAAACTCATTTGCTTTACATTTAAATGGTAGTCCTTATAATAAGTATTATTTGTTCACAACTATTACCTATGGAATTCTCTACACAAATACAATAATAATTAACGGTTGTGACAAATGTCCTCTGAATATTAATATTTTAAAGGGCACAGTTGCGATAGTAGGTCGTGGGTAATTTATGGTGTACTTATCTATCGCTTTGATTTAAGGCAAACAATAAAATAATTTAGTAATTCTTTAACCAAAAATAGTTTAAAAAATAAACAATATGTAGGTACTTTATTATTCTTTCGGTACTCATCTTAACACAGATCTATGCTACCATTTGTTTTAAAATTTTTTTTTTTAATATATGTGTAAAATAGATGCGTTTTAGTGGCGCAGTAGAGGCAAATTCAATCAACAATGTACCAAAATACTACCTCTGAGCATGGTTTCTATTCATATTGATTGTAAAAGCGGCCCTTAGTCGATATGGCAACTCTTTTTTTCTTTTTAGTCTTTGTTCTAGCCACTAAGTCAAGGTATTAATACACTTAAATAAAGCCCCAATATAAGTAATGACATTATTACAAATTTACTTAGCTTAGTTTTTATCAACAGTACAAGGAACGGGGGGGCGGGGGTGCGGTACTATCGTTTTTGCAAGTTTCTTGGCGTTTAAGCACCTATTACTGTCGTGTTTACGATGAGAATTTTTGGCAAATCGTTTAACTTCTAAATAAAGGTATGTGCAGGAATCCAGTGTGCTATAATATTAGATGTATACCTGCTATGTATGCTATGTACTATTGTGGCCATATATTATGTCCTTTGACGTCGATTTTTTCGCAGAACTAGAGGCGAAAAAAGTTGAAAAAATCTGATGCTGTCGTTGATTAATATGCTACAACTCATAAAAATTAGAAAGCTGTATATGTTGGCGTTTTCCCGATTTTTCCAAATTAAGAAGAATTGGCGCCCTTTTTGCCCCGTAAATTTTATATGTTTAACTTTAGCAATTACTCCAGAAATAATCTATATATTTCAATGAATTAAAAAGTAAAATTACCTGCGGAATGCTAGTTTTCAATGTGCATTTTTGTAAAATCATTGGATTAGTGGTTGACCCACAAAAAGCTATATTATGCAGTGCCAGCAATTCCGTTATTAGAAGAGCTAGAATAATGAAATATAGACTATAGGCTACCCAATAATTCATAGGTTTAAAGTTTATTACATAATCATTGTTTATCTTGCATTTTTCATATAAAAGATCGTGCTGAAACTCCGCGTGAATTCCGACGCTCTACGGTCTTTGGGGTGCTGCGGGGGAGTCATGACGGAGAGAACCGACACAGCTGAGAGAACCGGGGCAGCTTTATACAATCAGGCTTCAAGATTTTGATGGAAGCGGATAGATCTAATAATATGGAGTTAGCAGATTTTCCGATTAGTGGTGAATACTAAATTAAGTTTGCTTGATAAACCCCAAAAATATTTAAAAAGTATGCCCAATTTTGTTATATAAGTATTCGCACTATTATAACAGTATAACAATATAAAATAAATACAACTCTTGATATATTACATATATTACAAACGTCAACTCTGAGCGTATAAAACTTAGAAATATCAAAAAACTTTTACTAATTTAGCATCGTAAATTTCTAGACACATAGATTATTTTGCAGATCGTTCATTAATTTTAAATGCTAATCCTGAAACCCGATTTAAATTGCAAAGAATTTCCATGGGACTTCCAAATGCCTGTTCGTGGGTTATCTTATTGACTTACTTTGCCATTATTTTCTAATTCGGTAATCTGTCGCCGGATATCCAAATTTCTTTGGCAAGGCATAATCGCCGTGTCGTTTTATGTATTGTGTCCATAAACACTGTTGTTCTAGTAACTAATGCACGTGCGATCCGCCACTACTGGCAACGTCGCTGTAGATCCCTCCCCCCGCTCGCCCGAAAGACAGAAGACCGCCGCGTCAATTGCAGCAATCATGAGATGCTTCAACTCGATCTTTTGTAGGGAAAATGCAAGATAAACAATGATTATGTAATAACCTTTAAACCTATGAATTAGTGGGTAGCCTATAGTCTATATTTCATTATTCTAGCTCTTCTAATAAAGGAATTGCTGGCATTGCATAATATTGCTTTTTGTAAGTCAAAAACTAATCGAACGATTTTACAAAATGCACATTGAAAGCTAGCATTCCGCAGGTGATTTTACTTTTTAATTCGTTGAAATCTATAGATTATTTCCGGAGTAATTAATTGCTAAAGTTAAACGAATAAAATTTACGGGGAAAAAACAGCGCCAATTCGTCTTAATTTGGAAAAATCGGAAAAACGCCAACATATACAGCTTTCTAATTTTTATGAGTTGTAGCATATTAATCGAGGATAGCATCTGATCTTTTCAAATTTTTTCGCCCCTAGATTTGCGAGAAAATGGACTTCAAAAGAGTGGACATAACGTATTACCACGATAGTATGCTTAAATGACTACTTATTTTTTAACAAGTTCGGGAGGAAAAGTTATAGTCAGACCGAGTTCAAATATTTACCGTTTCTTACTGATGTCAGCATACACGTTTTGCCACCTTTTATATTACGGCCAGACAATTTTCGTTATCCATGTTAATTACCAATTCATGACAATGAGCTCTTTGTAGCATGCAGAAGTTTATAAGGACTAATTTTGTATAGATGGAATTAGCAAAGTCGTGACCATTTTGCTGTAAACTGTGAAAAACTGCAAACGTGCACGTTAGGAGTTATTTTAGGGTGCCCGGCTCTAAGAAAATTTAAGGACGCTATAGAATAATGGAACTCACATTCCGAATCGTATCCCAAAAGGAAACTGGGCAAGTGGGCAACTATTTGCTCATTTGAATGTATTGAGTTGGAACTTCAAATCTTTTCATACCAAGACCCATTCTTTTTACACCTTTTAGTCGACATCTTGGATACGCTATATAGAATTTTGCAAATCGGATATCAGATCGGAATTATTAACAAAAACTATACGTGCATCTTAAGAGTGTAACGTCCTCATATCTTTGCTGTTTTCATTCGATTTCAATATTGTTCTTTCTTAAATATTGAACACTCTACTAATTGCTAAAATAACAATTAAATCATATTATTCAATATTTCTTGTGTTCATAAAACTATGGAATTAAAAGTTTTCTATCATTCTGACAAATGCACTGCACGCACGAAAAAGATAATTTCGTAATTTGGTTCTCTCGAACCAGTCACCAATTTTGACGATTCCTTTGTTCAGTTGTAGGTTGATCAGTAACGGTACTTGTTTATTGAAATTTTAATTTGAGGATAAGTATTTTGCTCGAAGTTTTTAATGTTCTGTGGTTTATACCAGCTGTACATGAATCAAGTGGAGCCTAACAGTAACCCAATCATACCTACAAATGGCTACACTGAACACACGGTAACAAACATACCAGGTATAAGGCTACCGAATCATAATAAACTTTATTCACAGAGTTACAATTGCCAAACGGCCCATTTAATGTTGCACTGCAAATAAAGTACATTTGGCCGTAAGAGAACGTTTTCATTTTGAACGGAAATGTATTGATCAGTTGCTTCCCTGAATAAGACACGCACTCAGTCCTGAAGATTTTGGTAGGAGTTATCGGATGTACGGAGGTACGGTAGATCATTTGCGTAACCTGGTGTGGCAGTAAAATTATCTTTTTATAAGTTACCTATCGAAAATTTGTTTCTCAATTTTACGTGTGTATACAATTTATAACTACAACAGTAGTATATCTAATTTTTCATTCCAATCGTATATAACTATTATAGGTTAATTATTGTGTAATGGGTTTTTGACTACTTTAGAATTAGTTCAATTAATTGACGATATAATATGATGCAAATTTATATCATAAATTGTACCATAAATAGTTGTTTCACCTGTTCATGAAAGTGCTCTTATGTTTTGTTTAAAATTGATCTGGATTTTAACTTAAAATTAATCATTTAGTTAAGGGGATATTCTACAATGATTCAAAATATTTATTATCTAAATATTTGCGTTTCTAGAAGCTACACGTCTTTCTTGCCATCACATTTATTCACATCTGGTCAAATCATGGTCAAATGGTGTAACCGATGCAGACCATCTTTCAATATTTTTCAGATATTCTTTTCTGTAGTATACCCACTTATCCTCTTTATAATCACGTATCAGTTATTGTGATAAGCTTAATAGTTTTGGTGATAACGCTAAAAATATGAGTGAACAAAATTAAAAGGTTGGCTTATCTATAATTTAAACGCAGTTTTCTCGAAATCTTGTTATGTTGGGTGGTTGACACGATTACGCAAAACCTAACGGGCCGATTAAAAAAATTCTCGCAGCATTGTATCCGCAGATTGACACTAGGACAACTAAGATAATTGAAACAAATATTTAAAATTGTGGAATTGACGGGATCTGGGATCTTTTAGAAAAAATTTAGTAAAAATGCAAAAAAAATCATTATTCCAAAAAAAAAAATGATAAAACATTTTATTTTTTATCAAACCGGTTTATAGTTTACGCGATAGCGAGTCAATCTACGAGTGCAAAGCAGATTTTTGTTAAATTAGCCCGTTGGGTTTTGCGACATCGACCCCACCGCCCAACAAAACAAGATTCCTAGAAAACTGCGTTTAAGTTGTAGAAGTGTAACGACATTTCCGAACTTTTGATATTGTCCACTCCAAGAGGATAAATGAGAGAATACTAAAAATTTGAAAAATATTGGAAGATGTACGTATTGGATATTTTGAGTATGAATTTTGACTGTGGAACCGTTAATTCTCCGATATCTGTTCTGAAATTTTTACAGTGTGTTCTTAGAATGACGTACAATGAAAATGTAATTATAAAATCATTAATTTGTGAAAATGTTAGATTAAAATGTACCCTTAACCTGGTTTTGAACCAATTGCCCGTCTGTCCCACATAACTACCCTCACACATGGTATCTTATAATCTGGTGTCGTTTATAAAAATATTCCATCTGAGTCTTCTGCGTTACATTGGTGAAAAATAAACCTTGCGAAGGTTCTAGTAAGCCATTCGAAGGTTTTCAATCCTAAACAGTCTGCTCAACGGTGAGACGACCGGGATGTATGGGAGCTTCCTATAAAGAACGCTGTTCCAGCCGTTCTTTATAGAATATTTAGTAAGTACAGCTGTCGACTATTCAGTTATTTGGTGTGTGAAATAAAACACAGTTTCCGCTACTTAGTCTGATCTGTTTATTCTCAACCTTCTTCTGTAGCATTGCCAACGTTTTGCCTAGGTTCTTAGGCATCTTCAGGGCTCGCTAAGTCAGGTGAGAAGGACTCTCTCAAAACTAGTTTGTCTAGCTACGAATTGGGTAAAGTCGAGGTGCTATTTTCTAATGTTATAAAAACTGTACTAAAGTTTGTAAAAAAACATAAATTTTCCCGAGGATTGAACCACCAACAGGATTCTTCCTTACTTGCTGACATCGAAAGTGTCCACTTAGGCGTATTATATTATACCAAAGTACGGTGGCTATTTTGTAAATCTTATGGCAGTAGATAATATTTTAACACGATTTTCGAAACTATGAAAATAATAATTTTCCTAATTAAGTCATCAGAGCAGCTTCAAAACAAACTCGTTGCAGGATTTAGCCTTATTATTATTATTATTATAATTATTAAATTTAGAACTTCAGGGTCGCAATATAGTGGTTCTATTTATGTGGGACTGCACTAAAGCTTTTAAATTAAAGCTTATACTTTGGGACAACCAATTACGAAATTGTGATTTTGCACATTTTCCGACAAAATTACAAAAAATTTACCACGGCGATTTTAGCAAATATGCCTCAGATATTGAAGAGAGTGGAATTTGGATACAGATTTGAATCATTCACGGAAAGTGAAAATAATTTCTTTATTTATTATTTTTTGCAGATTAACTAATAAACAATTTGGGATCTATCTTAAAACCAGCATTATCTCGAAATATTACTCCTATTGTCAATAAATTAGTATCTACCAAACATTGCCAAGTTTCTAGTAAAAGTGTTCTAGTAAAAGCGAGGATTTTCATTTTTTCTGCTAATTTAAATTTGGTGATTCAAGAAATGTTATTCCAAACAAAGGCGCATTTAAGATATATCTTTTCCTTTCTCTGCATATTCCCTAATAATAACGTCCCGGCATTTACCAGGGCCTTGTTTTAAACCTAAGATACGTGTTTCATCGTGGAATACTTACAAAACTTCACCACGCTTAAGCAAGGTGCCAATGTCTCCCAAAAGTTTGATACATACAGCAGCACTGCAGTTATAGGACCTTGTGCACAATAATTTTGAGCCTTAGGTAACCATTTCTTTAAATAGTAAAACAAGTAACAATTTACAAGATCGATTATCATGACCTTGACTTAAATTAAAAGGCCCTGAGTTAAATATAATATTTTTTTTATTATTTTTTATTAAGTAATGAAGTATATATAATTTCCGAAAATTTCAACTAATTTATTAAAACAATGTAGGAGATACAAGCAACCTAGCGAGAGCAGTTTTTAACCCGTAGCTTCTCACGCTGATATACCTTCGGAACAATCAATATTCCATTATTATCATCAGCTTTATTATTCTGTTTATATATAATAATATTTAATCTTATATTTACACTACTAGTTACTGTTGTATATTAAGTTCTTACTTTAAGATCCAAAGTAAAAAAGACATTCGAAATTTTAAGTGTTCCACAACGGATAAACAAATTTTAAATGCAACCTATGATCCAGTGAAACCGAGAAATTTTAGAAAAATACCAGCACACAAAGCAAGTCCGTATGCGTAGAAATGCGACAGTCTTCCACCGGATCTGTAGCGGAACAGCTACCAAATCCGTCCGCATGCTAAGCCTCACGATTTGGGTGTCAATTAATAAACAAGGCACAATCGATCCCCTAACCTGCTACCGGCCAAGTATATAACTGCACCCACGCACTTCAAGCCACACACAATTCACATACTCGCAATGTATAGATACACAGTTTTTGCTATCGTAGTTGGCTGTGCGGTCGCCAGCACCGCCCCCAGGACGGGAGAGCAACTGGTTAGCTCCGTTCTGGTTAACTGCGGGGATATGGGGTGTGTAAAGGGTGAGGTTCTAAGCTACTTGGATAATCTGTTGAATATTCAGAGCGAATCTGCTAGAGACATTAAGGTAAGTGAAATTTTTAAAAATTTATTAAATAATACAAATAAAGATATTTTTGTCCGTCTTTGTTTATCAAATGCTACATTCTGTATTGTGGTATTATATTTCAAAGCATTTTTCGAGAACACTTCAGATCATGTTCTTTCCTCTGTAGACTTTGTGTATTTTGCTGTGACGAATTGCGACATGTCTCATTTAATATAATTTAAGCGGATATTGGCAATATTTCCTGCATTGTTACAGTGGTCCATATGTTGATCGATAGTTTGCAAAAAGTACTTGTACCTACTGAGGTTTTTAATTAATCAAATTTCTTATCAGGTTTTCAATATTCTTATCAATAAACATTTGTGTTAATCTAACTATTAATCATTAGTAGCAAATTAACTCAAAACCGCTGATTAACTCTTAACGACGGATTAAACATATAAAATTTGTATTGATTAATGGGTCGTTAGAGCTATACGGCATTAAACGGCAATTAGGGTTTTTGTTTCCGTCTTAGGTGAAGGCTTTCACATGATCAAATTTCAGTTTTTTTAACTAGAACCAAGTTAAATTCGCTTACAGATTTACGGACACTAATTTTCATATTTTGAAATATAAATTGGCAAAATGTTCTCGTTGTCCAGAATTTAGTCTATTTTAGCATAATTTTAAATCATTTTTTAAAATACCCCTGGTCGCTAGAATTTTATACAAATTTATGTGATTTTTAATAAATTTTCTACTTAGTCGATAGGCAAATCTGTTCGTATCAGCACAAAACAGTGCAGCTAATGCTATCAATTTCGTTTAAATGAAACATAAATTTTCAATTACACCAAGAAACGTTTACGTCATCTGTACATCCTGTAAGTGTTAAACGATAACGAACACGCACACGTCCATTACATAAATGTCGTATAATCAAGAATAGTTATCCATGTTCTCATTTCCTTCTGATATTTTTCTATATTTGCGTAACAAGTTGAAAAAGATTTAAAAGGCGGCTAGTCAGTATTTCCTACTAATTTTTGATTTGCGTAGGTGGTATGCAACCAAACGTGCCTGGTTTTCTCCAAGCATTTACACTGTTCTTTTTTGCAGAATATAGATGCTGCCATCTTCAAAAGGGCAGCACGAGTATTGAAAACACACCAATTCCGCTATAAGATGCCAGAGATGTTCTTTGGAAACACCGATGTAATATACAATTCGCACTCGGGTCTGGACATTGAAAGCCACGATGATGGCAGTATGTATTTTAGTCACACCAGCAAACCAAAATTAACATGTCGGTATTTTAGGCAGAGGGCTCCTGAAGAAGAAGCTGCTTTTCCCAGCGTTGCTTCTGCTGAAACTGAAAATGAAGGCTCTGATGCCCATCCTTTTAGCTTTAGTTGGTATTAAAGCTATGAAAGCTCTCATATTGAGCAAGCTCGCAATTGCTATTGTCCTGGGATTTGTTATTTACCAATTAGTTACAAAATCAGGTAATACCACTTGTTTTTTTTGTTGTTTTTTCCGATAACGATATTCGATTATTTTAAGGTATGCCAATGCCGATGAGCATGATGCCAATGGCTCCACCACCAGAGCCACCAATGCCAGTTTATGGTGCTCCTGTTAGCTCTACCCCAAGCTCTTATGAACCAGGCTGGGAGCCGTCTGGTGGCGGACCTTATTCTAGGGTGTGGACACCTAACTCTGGATCCTCCGATACTGCGCAAAATCTAGCTTACTCGGCTTATTATCCAGAAAGCTCATCCGCTAAGCCATAAGGATGGATAAAAGACTTACACTGATTGTAAATTATTATTTATTACACTTGTTTTTATTGAATAAATTATTGCGAACTGAAATATTAATAATTTTGACAATAAAAAGAAAAACTACCGAACAACGTTTATAGATTTCATGCAGGATTGGCGAATACAACTCATTACGAAGAAGGATACATTTATATATCTTCAAATCAAGTATCACTAATTTCCAACTACGAAATCAAGCAAACTCAATTCACATTTTATGGTATTATGGCGGACGTTACAAATTTTACAAATCCCTCAAAAGAGTTGAACAGTGTTAAACAGTAGAATATACCGGGTGATTCAATTTCTAGGCTCACCATGAGGATCTGGCTTAATAGTGGCATCATTTTTCATTTTGAAGATATCCGCCAAAACTGAAATGTTAAGATATCGTTTTTATTACTTTATCATACGCAGTATGTAAAGTATTGTAATCATGCCGAAAAAAAAAATTGAGATTTTAGCGGAAATAGGTCTTTATGGGTCCCCTGAACATTTTTGACCAAGGTACAAAAAAATGTCTGTGTGTGTGTGTGTGTGTGCGTGTGTAAACGATTTTTGTGACGACGATTCCGGAGAAACTACTAAAGTATCGGGACGAAAGTGCGTATTTAGTAGTTTTATGACCAAACTTAGAGCTGAAAAGCTTTTGGTTCAAAATGGTCCAAAGGAACTGGCTATTTACTCTTAGCATTTTTCAACGATTTTCGTCATTTCTGTAGTTTTGTCAAAATAGATAAATAATAAATTAAAGTAGACGAAATTTTGAATAATTTATGCCTATGACATTTTTTGGTAAAGTTAATAGTTTAGCTTCAAGAGCAAATTCTATTTGATCGAGATCGGTCGCATCTGCATTGATATGAAAGTACATAGTAGCCTGGATTTGACAAATATTTTTTTGTGCTGTCACCGCAGAAATGTCTATGGCTGTCACACTCGAAAACAGCTGATTTCATCAGAGGTGATCAGAGGTTGGAGAACCGCTATGGAACGTAGCCGCTCTAGTGCGGCAAAGTACAAAATACTTTTGTGGCGATGATTCCGGAGAAACTACTAGAGGTATCGGGACGAAAGTTCATATTTAGAAGTTTTATGACCAAACTTAGAGCTGAAAAGCTTTTGGTTCAAAAGGGTCCAAAGAACTGGTAGTTTATTCTAAGCCATTTTCAAGGATTTTGCAAATGAGCCGGAATTTCTGTAATTTCGTCAAAATAGTTAAACAATAAATTAAAGTAAGTAAATTTTGAATAATTTATGCCTATGACATTTTTTGGTAAAATTAATAGTTCAGCTGCAAGAGCAAATTCTATTTGATCGAGATCGGTCGCATCTGCATTGATATGAAACTACATAGTAGCCAGGATTTTGACAAATATTTTTTTTTGTGCTGTCACACTCGAAAACAGCTGATTTCATCAGAGGTTGTAGAACCGCTATGGAACGTTACCGCTGTAGTGCGGCAAATTACAAAATACAAATTTCAAATGAAATAAGATCACCAATTTGATTGTTTGTTGATAAGAAATATCAACCCGTCTTTATATCTAATTCTAAAAACGATAAATTGAGTAGAAAAGTATAGCGATGACTGTAGTTTTATTTTAGTATGTTGGTACGGATGTGACATCTACAGTGTCATGAACAAATATAAATCTGTCAGAATTTGAATTAGCTTTTTAAACTTGACGTTTCGTCAAAGTGGTACCAACCTAACATTTCCTATACAGAAATATAACCATTTTTGTTTATTTTATTTTAAATACATGCTTCTCAAAAAGCAACACAATTAACGTTGATGTCTCTCCTGCCAAAACTAGATAGCGCGACGCGCTCACGTGCTACGGCGACGCGCCGCATCACCGCTCGTCGCGCTATTCCGTACTTTCGGTACTTGTGACATAAATAACTATTATTCTAATGACGTAGTGTAGGTAGTGTCAAATGCTGATGCTTTGACAATACCTACGATTTATCTCAATAAAATCGATTATCAAGCAGCTAAACTATTAATTTTATATATTGTATGATAAAGTCATGTGCCTGGCCACATCAGATTTTTTTTAATTCAAAACCAAATGTAGCTAGACATTTGAATTAAAGACATTCTGGAGCTACTTTTTAACAAGGAATGCAGTGTCATTTTTTAATTTTAAATAACATTATAGATGGCGGCGTAACCATGGCAAACTTTAGTTTTTCTTATGTGGCGCCATGTTGAATTTTGGCATTTTCCGATAGTCGTGTCTTTTCTCATTCCCGCAATGTATAACATTATTTGCATTATTTGTGTGCCTGGATATAAAAAGGGACCAGGTGTCCGAAATTGAGTTATAAGTGTTTTTGGATAGATTAAGTTATGGTAAAGGTGCTCCAACATTTTACCTATTACCATAAAAGGAAATTGAAAAAAAAACCGATGTGGCCAGGCACATGACTTTATCATACAATATATCAAATTAATAGTTAGCTGCATGAGAATCTATTTTATTGAGATAAAGGTAGTATTGTCAAAGGTATTGTCGTAGGTATTGTCAAAGCATCAGCATTTGACACTACCTACACTACGTCATTAGAATAATAGTTGTTTATGTCACAAGTGCCGAAAGTACGGAATAGCGCGACGAGCGTTTATTGTGTTGCTTTTTGAGAAATATGGATGTTAAAAAAATTAATAAAAAATAGTTATATTTCTGTATAGGAAATGTTTGGTTGGTACAACTTTGACGAAACGTCAAGTTTAAAAAGCTAATTCAAATTCTGACAGATTTATATTTGTTCATGACATGTGACAACCTTCCAACATACTAAAATAAAACTACACTCGTCGCTAAACTTTATTTACAATAATTGACGGGTTGATATTTCTTATCAATAAACAATCAAATTGGTGATCTTATTTTATTGAAATTTGTATGTTGTAATGTGCCGCAGTAGAGCGGCAACTTTCCATAGCGGTTCTCCAACCTCTGATGAAATCAGCTGTTTTCGAGTGTGACAGCACAAAAAAAATATTTGTCAAAATCCTGGCTACTATGTAGTTTCATAACAATGCAGATGTGACCGATCTCGATCAAATAGAATTTGCTCTTGCAGCTAAACTATTAATTTTACCAAAAAATCTCATAGGCATAAACTATTCAAAATTTCCTCTGCTTTAATTTATTATTTAACTATTTTGACGAAATTACAGAAATGGTGGGTCATTTGCAAAATCCTTGAAAAAGGCTTAGAATAAACTACCAGTTCCTTTGGACCCTTTTGAACCAAAAGCTTTTCAGCTCTAAGTTAGGTCATGAAACTTCTAAATATGAACTTTCGTCCCGATACCTTTAGTAGTTTTTCCGGAATCGTCGCCACAAAAATCGTTTACACACAGACACAGACATACACACACACACATACACACACACACACATACAGACGTTTTTTTTGTACCTTAGTCAAAAATGTTCAGGGGACCCATAGCGTATGATAAAGTAAAAATAATAATTAAGTTACTGATGCAAAAAGTACACTTTTGCGCTATGACGCTTCAAACTATTGCAAAGTTTAATAGTTAATAACTTCGCGCATATTTGCAAGTTACGCCGACTCCAACATTTTTGTAACAATTTCGATATTAGGTTTAAGATTTTTAGCAGAAAATATTGTTTCATTATTCCGTTTAGGTTTTATAGGTTAAATAATCTATAGCGCCATGGGGCTGGGGGCTACACATTAGTCTAACATAGGTAACGATTCGACAAATTTTCAAAATTTTTGCAGATTTTGGAAAAGTTTTCAATGTTTCTTTATTGATTCATGCATTGTCACCGGAAATCTGCCCACATGCAAAATTTCAGCTCGATCGGACAAATTTTCAAAATTTTTGCAAATTTGAAGTTTCCAGTTTTTTTATTGATTCATGCATTGTCACCAGAGATCTGTCCATATGCAAAATTTCAACTCGATTGGACTCCGGGAAGTAGGTAAAATATACTAATGCGCAGGATGGTAGCATTATATCGACAAGTGATCCCAAACAAAAACGCATTTTGTCATGCGTTTCCAACCGCAGAGAGGTTTCAGACAAACACATCTAATTAAAAACACAATAAAGAGACTAATTAGCGAATAAAACAAAAATGTTTATTTTGAACAAGTTTAACTTTATTTTCGATTATCTGCGTAACTAGAAACGGACAACTGGTCCCTTTTCTTATCCACGCACACAAATTCTTTTCATTTTTTACATTTTACATAAATACATATGTATTTAGATTTATAATTTAAATTTTCGGCATATGACTAGAAATCTGAATATTTTGTTCCCTAGCACTACCGAAAATTTTCCTGTTAAAGCAGCAGAGGCTATGGATGCCTACCGTTTACAATGGCAATTAAAGATCTGGAAAAAGTTTACTGGCTTGGAACCAGGAATTTATTTTAAACATCATATAGAATCACGGAATATTATAAACGACAAAAAAGACGCGAATGGACGCAACCGAAGGAATAGACAGGAATGTAGATTATGGTATACATGCTGAGCAAGTACCTCTTACGGCAAAGAACAGCATTCTGAATCAGAAAAAAATTTGAATTCTCTACAGGTTATTTTTTAGAGACGGTCGCATCAGTCCTAACGCGCGCCGGTCGTGCGCGCCCGCCGCAATTTCGGCACTCATCGGGAATCATCGTTTGCCCATTCAAAAGTAGCATTGTCGCATTTGTCCATCTTCTATAGTGTATGTTTAGCATCTACGGTTGGCATGCCCTGAATTTTTAAGGTTATGTTCAGTATGTTTGATGCAAGTTTGATGCAGGTAAAAGCATAACAGTTTTATCATTATTTCAAATAACAGTCAGGGAAAAATTGGAAAATATACGACTATGTATTATCTGTTGTGAATATGCGCATTGTTGTTTGGGTAAGTTTACGATTATTGTTTGGTTGTATACTCATCATTATTCTTTGCAGATTATACCATAATAGTATGACAGTCCAGGATACAGCTTACGATATTAATGGCATTGTCTCCGGTAGCCCTTCAAAATAAGTTCCTAGCCTACGTTATATTGAACTAGACGTGTCCAGGAAGGAGAATCTTAGAAAGACATTGCAAAGCTATTTGTATAACCATACACGATGCGGGCTGGACTCTCATAGCAGTGTAAACTTGGACAAACTGACCTTTGGAAACAGAAAGCCTGAGAGATTATTCTTTTAATAACACCTGTATAGCGTATAGTGCCACGCTTCTGTTGTTATATATCAATATCGAAAGACAACGAAGGAATAGTTATGCAACCCAAGTTACTGGAATCAAAGAGTGGCTCACCTGCCGATGCTGTTATCCACTTATGTGCAAATCAAAACATATCAAAATGTGTGTCTAAGCTACCCCCCAATAGACACTGTATATTGGCAAAGAAACCTATCGTTGAGATGATATCGATTGTCGGAACAAATAACTAAAATAATTTGTTAAATTGGCGTGAGACGTAACAGAAAACCTTATTCATTTTTAACACCTTGACTTCTTACTTTGAGTTAATTTGTACGATCTTGAATTCCTACAAAAATAACTATAAAAACCATTTTTTTATGTAGATATTCAAATTTTTTAATTTGTTAGAATACTTTTTACATTTAACATTTTTTATTTAGTTTCATTGATAAAATTATTGTACATTTAATTATAATTATATTCAATAAATCTATTGTGTAAACATTTTAAATTGTATTTTCTTTCTCATACTTATATAGTAATATTTTTGGAGCTTTGATAGTTCTGCGGAAGACTATTATCGGATAACAATAATTGTTCTTCGATAATAGTCTTCCGCAGGACCATCATTCCGACATTTATTGTCGGAATGATTTCTAAATAGTGATAATAAACTATGGTAATAAACTTTGTTGCATACTAATGTACAAACGGTAAATATAACACTAAGCAGTGATTTAAAATACTACCCTTCAATAAATTAAAATGAAATTAAATATTAATATTGCAAAGATTGATAGAGTACGTTTCAATGATCTCATGATTACTGAAACCTATCGAATTCAGAATGATGTTTATTAGATATGTGGCAAAGTAAGTGAAAGATCTTCGCAGGAGAACAGGTGATGCTCCGGTACAGATGCCATGAGGGACACGTGTCGAAGATCTCCATCATAGGTTATCCCTTATCCCAAGTTAGGTACCAACATAATCACCACGGTAAAAATAGTTTACTGAAAATAGTATCAACTAGATTTGAATTTAATATTCTGCAATATGAAAATTAATGTTAAAAAAATAAGCTTGCATACAATGAGTTAAAATGAGAAAATAATGCATTTTTAGATACCAAAGACAGATTAATTCAGGCCAGTTGTTGCAATGTTAGCTAATGATTTTTTCCTCAAAACTATCAATTCATTTCAAATTAACTAGTACGTAGCTTCTCAAGCACACTTCGTCAAAATTACTTCCTCATTTTCTTTTAGAACGTTGCATTGAATAACAGTACACAACGCACGTTGTAAGTATGTGGTATTATTTCATAAAAATGTATTTCTTTAGGTTAATATATAATCCCTTGGGCAACCTAAAATTTGTGGGCTAAAATAAACTCAATAAATTATAAAGAAACACCATACGGTGTACACACAAGTATCTACAGTATGTAGTTATCGGCAAAGATACATATTTAAGTTTGGTATCGGTATGTTATTCATTCCACTATGTGATGGATGTGTAGGTTAGAGAATGACGTATAATTTCCTCCAACCATTTCAATTCATTTTTACTTCCTCATGTTCATATTATGATAGAAAAACATACCATATAAAATGTCAATACATAATTTAGTATCATTGATATTTCACTGTACACATAACCTAAATGGTAAATAGTGACTTTAGTAAGTAACCAGATTTACGCGTCCGTTTACTACGCAACCCCGCCCACAAAATTATGAATGACATTTCCAACGTTACGAAGCTGCCCGAATGTCTCCGAGTTGTTCGGTTTAGGACTCGTGAGACGGTCCCATTTTTTAGTCTGTATGGCCAGTAGGTGCCTCTATGTCACCAATGTGTAGCTGTCGAACTTAGTTGGGACTCGAGAGTCATTTTACCAGTGATTATCAGAAATGTTACTATTTACCGATGGGATATATCTGTTTGTGCTTCTATTCGGTTGGACTCCGGTCACATTTTACTAATGTCAACTTACGATAGTGACATTACATGGGAGCTCAGGAATATGTAACTTGACGTTTGAATCAAATTTTTTTTCCGTATATCAAACAATACGAATTATGATAATCGTGACTATATGAATCTCTATCTCTTTCCTTGCCGTTCATATACTCCATTGTCTACATATTTCTAATTTGTAGAAGAGTTTATATGTAGTTTATTATTATTATTAAAGTAGGCTTGTCATCTAGTTGTCACTTGCACTAAAAGTCATAGACGAAACGCTGTATTCTTAATATGGTAGCAGAGCGTATTCCATTATAAAATCCCAAATTCATTGCACGAGTAAAAAAATAGCTCTTGATCATGCAGTCAGGCGTAAAAATCGAGATAGGTCGGCTCGACGGTCCTACTAACTGGCAGACCTGGAGGTACAAAATAAGATTGCTTCTTAAAAGTAACCCAGGGACCATGGAGGCAATTGAAGAAAAAATAAGGCCTAGCAGTCCAGGCAAGTCAGCGACACCCGAGGCGTTAGAAAAATACAAATCAGACTTAGAAAATTTTCAAAAATTTGACAGTCAAGCCTTGTTAATTCCCCAACGACAAACATAACAGAAGAAACATTGCAAAAAGTGATGCGATGCGAAACGTCAAGCGAGATGTGGATAGAGCTACACAGGCTTTATGACGGAGCAAAGGAAGACAGGAGCTACGATCTCTGTATGAGGCTCTTCCGCTACCAGAAAAGCGAGGAGCATAATATGGCCACACATATTTCGACCCTCAAAAGTCTATGGTACGAAATAAACAATGAAATAGAAGGAAATTATCTACCAGAGATTCTATTAATATGTAAAATTCTAGATACACTTCCTGACCAGTATTTCAGTTTTAAATCTAGCTGGTTTTTGATGAATAAGAAAGATCGAAATATTGAAAATCTCACGACGCAGTTATGTACTGATGAAAGAGCTTTAACAAATGTTAACGAAAGTGAAACGAAGGTTGAAGCACTGACAGTTATGAGGGCGAAGAAAACAATAAAGGACAAGGATGTCAAGACCAAGTGTAAATACTGCCGTCAGCTTGGACATAGAGTAAGAACTTGTTCCAAATGGAAAGCAGACGGGAGACCACCTAAACCGAAACCTACTTCGACTCAGAGTGCGTCCAATATCAACATGAACTTGATGGCACTTGACAGTAACACAGCGGACAAGGACAGTGATAACTGGTACGTGGCCAATGGCGCTACTAGTCACGTGACCAACAGAAGCGACCTGTTCAAGAGCTTTGAACACTTCACTGATGCCCATACAGTGACAACTGCCACCGGCACACCTATTCATGCTATTGGTAAAGGAAACCTTGAAATTGAGGCTGACTTACGAGGAAGCAAGGAGCTAATAACCCTTAACGATGTATGGTTCGTACCTTCAATTAAGAGAAACCTATTTTCGGTCTTGTCGGCTCATGATAGATTACCAAACATTGTCTTTGAGTCGCGAACCAAGGAGTGTGTAATTAAATTTGAAGGAGGTCGAGATCTATTGATTGGAAAAAGAGATACGCATGGAGGCTTGTACAAAATCAATCATGAAATCAATCAACTAGATTACTCCAACATGATGCAATTATATCACGAACGTTTAGGACATCAAAGCAAAGCGCATGTCAAGAAGGTAATAGAGAAGGAGCTGGGCATAAAGCTGAAATTAGATTCTAAGCTTTGTGAAGGATGCGTGTTTGGTAAAGCCCATCGACTGAAATTTGGCACAAGGGAGCAAGCGACACGTCCAGGAGACACGTCCAGTCTATTTTATAAAGGAAAAGGGAGAGGTTTATGAGAAACTTGAGCAAATGTTGGCAGAGACAAAGGCTACTGGACATATTGTGAAAGAGATACTCACTGACAATGGAGGTGAATTTGACAATGAAAGAGTAAGGGAGATATTAAGAAAGAACGCCATAAGGCAAAGACTTACAATGCCCTATACGCAAGAACAAAACGGTTGCGCGGAGCGCGAAAATAGAACGCTCGTAGAATGTGCAAGAAGTATGATGTATGGACAAGAAGTGACACTGCCTCAAGGCTTGTGGGCTGAACTAGTCAATACAGCTGCTTATATTATCAACCGAACTGGTCCAACTCAGCAAGATAAGTCGCCATATGAGCTTTGGTTAGGTAAGAAGCCCAACATCAAACACTTACGAATCATTGGAAGCACCTGCTACTCCCATATACCTAAAGGCAATAGAAAGAAAATGGATAAGAAAGCAGTGAAAGGCATCTTGATTGGTTATGATAACGACGATGGATACAGGATTTGGCGTAAAGAAAACAATACATTACTAAGGTCAAGAGATGTTTCCTTTCAAGAGAAGACACTCACATTTAGTAATGAATTTCTGTTACAACCTTCACAAGAAGATCCTGTACCGTCGACATCTGCAAAAAAACAGTCAGACGAGGAAGTAGTTGAAGGCAATAAAAATGACGAAAGTTCTAAGCAGGAAATTATTTTCAACAGATCCATTGAGTCACAAAGAGAAGTTGACAGCGAGTTAGAAGGTGATGATTATCTCTCTGCTCAAGAAATAGTAGCGGAAGCCAGAAGTAATCTGAGACAGAGAAATACCATCAAACTTCCCTCGAAATTCAATGATTTTGTGATGAATATTGTTGGCAATATGAAGCAAGCAAATTTGGAGCCAAAGACCTTCAAAGAAGCTATGCTCCATCTTGACAAGGAAAGATGGGTGGAAGCTATGGATCAAGAGTTGAATTCCCTGAAAGAGAATGACACGTGGGAAATGGTACCTTTGCCTAAGAATAGGAAAGCCATACCGTGTAAATGGATCTATAAGGTAAAAACCAAACCCGACGGTGCGATCGAGAGATACAAAGCCCGATTAGTCATTAAAGGATTTACTCAGAAGCTAGGAACAGAGTATTATGAGACATTTGGTCCAGTTGCTAAGACAAGCACTATTAGAGCACTATTGAGTGTAGCTGCAAAAGAGAAAATGAAGCTAGGTGAATTCGATGTGTCAACTGCGTTTCTCTATGGCATCTTAAACGAGAGTATATATATGAAGCCGCCAGAAGGGCTCACCAACAATGTCTCGAAAATGGTGTGTAGACTTAAGAAGAGTTTATATGGATTAAAACAAGCACCAAGATGTTGGAATGCCTGCATTACCGAGCATATTATAAAAATTGGCTTTAAGCAAAGTTCGGCAGATCCATGTTTGTTCACCAGAGTAGAAGGTGAGAGAAAGGTCATCATAGCACTATATGTTGATGACGGGTTACTGGCTGCAACTGATCAGAAGGGAGTGGAAGATCTATATGAAGAGCTCAGAAAGAGACTTAAGATTACCACTAAACCTGCGTCATATTTTCTTGGTATTGAGATTAAGACACATGAAGACGGTTTTATCAAAATAGACCACAAAGCCTATGCAGAGAAAGTTTTGCAACGTTTTGATATGATGAATTGCAAGCCTGCACCAACACCGATAGTAAAAGATAAGCAAAAAGTCACAACGACTGAGAACCAAGAAAAGTTTACATACCGTGAAGCAGTGGGCGCTTTGTCATATCTTATGGTGGGTACAAGACCTGACATTGCTTACGCAGTAGGAGAAGTGTCGAGAACCCTGCAAAATCCAACTGATGGAGACATCACACGGGTCAAACGAATATTACGCTACATTCAAGGCACAAAGGAGTACGGCATTACGTACAAAGGTAATGATAAACCTATAGTCATGTACACAGATGCTGATCTTGGAGGCGACCCAACCACAGGACGGTCAACATCGGGGATGGTTTGCCTGTACTCAAGTGGAGCTGTCTCCTGGCGAAGCCTGCATCAAAGAACAGTAGCACTTTCATCAAGTGAAGCGGAGATCGTTGCTGCAAGTGAAGCTACACGTGAGCTACTGTGGCTGAAACGAATCATAGAAGACATGGTTATGGATGTACAAACAATAGAGCTGCTGATTGACAGTGAGTCTGCACTGAAACTCGGCAAGAATCCTATTGAACGACACCATCAGACCAAACAAATGCACGTGCAGAGAAGACACTTCTACCTGCGTGAATGTCTGTTGCAAGATGCAAACAACTTGATTGCGAAGAAGGTGTCTTCAGAGGACAATATAGCTGCCATGATGACGAAGCCTCTGTACAGACCAACGTTCCTCAAGTTGATTGAACCTCTGGGAGTCGGGAGGGGATGTTACGAAGAGTTTATATGTAGTTTATTATTATTATTATTAAAGTAGGCTTGTCATCTAGTTGTCACTTGCAATAAAAGTCATAGACGAAACGCAGTATTTTTAATAGTTATGTCATGTATTAGTTTAGTTAGCTAAATTTCTGTTTTTATTTATCTCAGTCTAGCCTTACGAGATTGTACATAAGGCAAGGAGAGTGACCTCATAAAATATGCATAATGTGCAATAACGAAAATGTTATGTGTTCCATTGCTAATAGCTGCTCATATTCTACGACCATTTGTATTAATGGAAAACCAGTTTCTTATTGTTCTTATATTTTTGGTGTAGTAGTAAAATAAGTTATGCCTAGGAGGCAGCAAGGTCTATCAACTGTACACTAAATAATTTTTCAAAATTGTTGTTATTGCATTATTATGTTACTAAAGCCCAGGTGTCCCAATTTGAGAGAGCGCTAAGTGAGATAAATACTAGATAAAATTTTTAATGACCCTTTGGCAGTTTGAAGTTTATATGACAGGTCAGACAGTATTTCTAATGCCTGGGCCACACTAACGTCTATGGTCTTACGCCCGGTTCCCACTTGTCGGATGTCGGTTCCGAAAGAAAATGGGTGCTCTAGTGGCTTAACATTTTGTATAGAGCGGTTCATATCTACTTGTCGGAGCCGAAAAAAATCGTGTCGGATAGATGTGAACAGATCCATACAAAATATTAAGCCCCTAGAGCACCCGATTTTTTTTCAGATCCGACATCCGACAAGTGGAAACCGGGCGTTAACACCATTATGTGTTAACTAATGCATAATCAATGCCGTCCTGATTAAATGATTGCGTTGAGCCGTGGTCACACTTGATTTTAATGCATTAATTTCAACATTACTTGTTAGGCATTGGACATTAGTGTAGCCTGAGGTTTTTGCCTCAGATTTTATTTGTGAATAATTTTTTGCGTTTTGTACCTACGAAGGCAACAAAAACAAAACTCTATAAGGGTTCTATAAAGAATAAATCGTATAAAGGATGATTCGTGTATTATATTAACAATCTTTGTTTTGTTATCGAAAACATTCCGATGAGTCTTGCACGCTTTGCCATGGTTTTATCTGCGCAAACCATATTGACCAAACCGAATAATACAAACCATTCTAGGAAATTACCATAACAGGATCTTACTTCTTATGGTTTACAATATTTTGTATTTAATTTCATGTTATTAATATCTGCAACTGAAACATGTAATATAATTTATTGTGTTGCCAATAAATAATGTATAAGACTAACAAGGCTGTCTTCATTTATAATTTACACCACAAAGGTAAGAAAAAAAATCATTTTCTTTTAATCAATTGACAAATAACATTCAAATTAATTCTACTAAGTTACTTCTTTTGAAATTATACGATACAATACCACCAATTATTTATGGTATATGTCCAATAGAGCAAATAAATTCTTTATTTATTAAAAATAATTGTAATAGATTCCTTCCGCAATATGTATAAAAAATATCTAAAAAAACAATTAAAAAATTAGCTCACCCGAGTAAGTAGTCGGTTTCATAGGAAACAATAGGTACATGTATGTTTGTATGCATACGTAACGGTTTTGTATTTTAATACCTAGTTATAGTAGGAAAACATCATCAATAACATTGTCGATTTCAAAACTATCCAGGAAATTAGCCAATAATTATAATTTTTTTTTAAATGGAGATGGGGTAGTAAGTAGTTCAGAGGTCCGTATTGACTCCGCCAACGACTCTATCGGTAAAAATTACATTAGTTCAAACTAATTTAATAGCGTGTCCAGAATAACAAGTAATTTTTTTCAATTTAAGTGGCGCCATCTATAACAATAAGAACCTTTCAATAAACGAGGCATATTTGAAGCTGTATCAAACCGTGTAAATCTTTCCGCGTTCACTTGATCAAGCTATTTTTTTAAATACGTTACTTTTGATCCATAATTGTTATGTATTTAAATACCTTGTTACAATGCTGATCATTGATTTCCTATTTCATAATAATTGTAGTTTAATAACAAATTATACAGGTGTACAGCGTGTAGCATTAAAATGTGCTTTTTTATTCATTTTTAAATATGGATGAAATGGCAAATCACTGAGCCACATTGACTATTTCGACGATTTTATGTGCAAGCATGCAATATTCTATAATAAAATAGCATAAACAGCATGATGAAAATTATGCCCGATTTCAGCCGGTAATTCAGTATTGAGTATTCTATACTAAATCGTCTACAGGCTTAATAGCGTAGTGTAAAACAGTTATAAATTACAACACAAAATGGTTTCGTCTTTTATAGTGAGCTCTCCAAGGTACTGGGCGATAGCTGACCAGGTTCCCAAAACACAAACAAACCTCCGCGACGATTATGTTTTATGCTTTGAATGTCCCTATACGTGACAATAGTAGCAGTCAAATTTGATTCGGCTATAGTGAGCAAACGCGAATTATATTTTATGTCAGGTATCATAAAAAAGCTTGCAGGTCAATTTATGCCAAAAATTTGCCGTTAAATAAAAAAACAAAACTGACGAAACGTGATTATTCTACATAACTAAACCATTTATACATACTTTTAAAAGTATGTCCTGTTTAAACAACAAATTGAAAATTTTATATCGAATAAAAAATTATGGGCTTTGGTGAAGAAAAGTTGAAAAACATAAGAAAATCAATTAAACAATAGAAAATGAATTCATCTGATAGTGAAAAAGAAAATTAAATTTATTGGTTAACAGTTAGGCAACACATCACCACCACGACACTGCCATTACCATGAACACAAACAACAATCTGATTCTGAACAATATTTTAGCAAATGCTTTGTCATCTTGGGGGTATACTTTTACGCCATTAACGAAATAAAACTTTGAAACAGTAACTTTAATTTATTTCTAGACGTAAACCAACGCATGCCATGTGTTCATGTCACGTGTACTGCCATCTACCGGAAACTAGCAATACTACTTGAACCCGGAGCTGATTTAAAGTCTGCGGTCCTCCGGGTCGAGCACTCCGGTGAAAGTGTGGAGTTTTAGCGCCAGATAGAGCTATGTACCCAAACTTAAAAAATGCTCACAACCCTCCTTTATCAGCGGCAGAGCTTAATAGTTTGCCCCGAGAAATAGCAAAGTTAATTAAATAAAAAACCTAATTACGAACACATTTTTTTAAATATTCAGGACATTGTCATAAGTTAGTTACACGTTAGTTAAGTATATTTATTCGGTTACTACTGGTTTTACCTGCGATTTAGAGTTAAATTTTCTTTCATAAGTCTGTGCTCGTGCTGACCAAAGGTTTATGTTTTAGCTTTTCGTACAGTATTTTCCGTGATACCTATGTGATACTTAAGTTGAAATACTTATTTAGTGGTATTCTGTTCGTCATCTATGTAAATATTATCTTATATAAAATGTAAAATATTAGTTCAATCATGTAAATTACTATAGTATGTACTATAGTACATTTATATCACCCGGTTCGATATTCGATATATTCAACAAATACGGTGTGGCTAAAACTTATTATTTCAATTTCTTTTCATAAAATAGCAATATGGTCCACCAGAGTTGTTACTGGCATTTCCCGAAATCACTGATGGTTTTGAATTAATTTTAGTAAAAATATCATCAATTCAGTAAATGTTCCCGATATACAGGATGAGTGACTAGAATCGCGGTGGTCGATACTGCATTTATTTGAAGAGAAATGGAATAATATTTTTAGGAAAGTTATTTGGTCCATCATTGTCTACAACAGACATTTATTTCCACTAGTAGAGGATGTTGTCTTAAGGCGTGAATAATAAATATATTATTTTTTAATGAAATACTTGTATATTATACCATATTACGAATACTAAGGAAGTTGGCTTTCCAACTGTGTCAAGCTGTACAGAACTAATTAGAGGGGTAGTACAGCGTTCAGTCCTAACATCGACTCTTTTCACTGTGTATACATCACATTTTATAAAATTGTTCAACGCTCATCAACGCACTTTCACGCAGAAGGTACACAAGTGTACGAGTCCTTCAAATCTGACAATTTTCAAGAAGCAGTTACCCAATTAAATTTTGATCTCGATAAACTGTGAAAGTTGGCTACTGCGCATTTTTTACAATTGAACCCATTAAAATCTAAAGTAATGCTTTTTGGGAGGGAAGGAGATATAGTAAAGTACAAACATTTGCTGAGCGTAAACATTAACGGTACTCCTTTACCGCAGGTTAATGAGACACGGGACTTGTATCCGATTCTGGAATCAGATATGTGGTATTCCAAGCAAGTAACGAGATGCATTCAGGCTGCTTTCGTTAATTTAAAAACTTTACACCAAAATAGATATTTCCTCATCACTGCTATGAAGTACGTACTATGTGAATCATTGGCTTTATCTAAGTTCAATATTTCTGATGCTGTGTAAGGGGCGTGTTAAAGTGGCGGATCAAAATCGCATACAACGAGTACAAGAAGCTTGTATAATGTATATCTTTGGTATCAGGAAATATGATCATACAGGGTTACTGCTGGGGTTACTAGATATGGGCCAAAGACATTTGCTGCATGCCTTTGTTCTCTTTCACAACATTTTGTCAGGGAAGGTTCCCAAATATCTAACTAACAGGGTGACTTAAATGCCGACGTACATAATTTGAATATTCCCTCCCTTGACTCCTTGCGCCACACATTGTGGTGTTTGACCAAAAAAGCTGACCATAAATCAAATTTCTAAATTGTTAAATGCCAAAAAGTAAACCAGTTTCTGGGATAGGTAATGGACCGATCTATTAAAAGGTGGCAATATTTTTTCACCTGAGCCTCCGCTACGTGTTGTTGTCAGCGAAAAGTTAGATTATAGTATGGCTGAACATATATGCACATAAGTCGACGCTCTTGAAAATGGTTGACTTTTTTGTTCTAAATTCTTTAGAACCAAGTATTAACTTTCATTCGACATTATTTTTATTAAAATTTACCCACAATTTTCTTCATTGCAGGGCCGAGAACATTCGCTGTAATAAAACAAACAGTTTTATGCAGAATTTGAATGCTTTAGTTTAGTGTTTAGCTTAATTAAGCTTTTAGAAGTGGGTCAATTTATAGCATACACATTTGACTACAACTACTGGAATGGGATGAGGTTTTTGTGATTTTATTTCTAATACGTTGTAAAGGAAAACCAAAAATTGATGTGCCGGCTTATATGTAATTTGATGCAATTTCTTGATACCGTGATAGTAGAGGTAATTTAGCAGATATTTAACTATATTTAGCTATAGGTATACATATGGTTACGGTTATCGAGATTTGACAATTTTATGTTCGATGTATCTTGTATGCTGTAAATGCCATTCTCTACGTATATTTTTCCCTTTTGGATCATGTATAGCAAACAATCCCGATGGCAGAGACTCCTAAAAATCACCCGAAAAAGAAAAACTTAAACTTTGTATTTGTATATAAATTTCTTGGACATTTGTTGCTTGAAGCCTATCGGATTCATATTCAAGGCAAGAAAATACATCGAAAGCACCTACTCGCATAGACATTGCACAGTTACTGGTTTAAAATGGATTCTTGTTGGGGAGACACAATAGTAAGTTTGTGAATAGAAACTGGTTAGGCGTTTTCGATAAATGTGTTTATGCGGAATGCGTATCCGGGTCCAAAACATGCGTATCAGGGTCATACCACTAAACAACGACCGTTTCAGCTTGAAGTATGTTAAAATTTCGAAAGCTTTTATGGAAACAATAAGTATAGATATTAGACAATTTTGAAATAATACTAAAAATAATAGATTTTATAGTGATAAATGTGGTACAATAGGTTCTCAATTGCCTCTACTATCACGTCTTAAAAGGAATCCATCAAACGGAAAATAGCATGAATAGCGTAAGTACCGTTTCAATACACAATATCGACTGGTGTAAACATAAATGATTTTTTTACTACATAACAGACCCAAAAAAATTACCTCATATAACACAGAAACGACATGTATTTTACAATTTTAAATCCGTCTATGCTGCGTATTTAAACAGGACATGCCATATATTATTTTATAAATTTGACACAGTAGAACATGATAGAAATAAAATCACAAAAAGTATATTGATGACAAATGTTGTAGCAGTAATTAATTTACAATAGGTGTAGTGTCGCGAAGAACAACTTTTAATAGTTTGCTTTTTTACTATTTTGTAATGTTTTATTGTGTTTATTAAGTTATTAACCTTCAAATTCTTTGCATAAAGGTTAAAATGTTACATATAAATAAAAGAACAAATCTAGAGCCCTTTTAGGTGAAAAAATAATTTTCGCCAGATTTTCGGGTCAAATACCCCACTGTGCGCCGCACCGAACTATTTAAGCGATTCTCTTCGTACCAGTACAATAATTTGGGAATCGAGTTTATGAAATTATAGTTTGAAAGCATTTATGAACCACTTGTCCATGCAGCTTTTCCAACACAGATTGAAATGCTGTCGAACTGAGCAAATGTGCGAGTGGACCTAATAAGATTCAGGGATACACTTCACTCAAATGGTTGAAATTTGATATTGTTTTGTACAAGTTTGCTATTTTGGTTAATTTTTATGAAATTTTATGTAAACATTATCATCACTTTTCAGTGTAGATTTTAATTTAAATTTTTTTATTTTCATTTCTTCATTTTTATTTGTAATTTTTATTTTGTTTTGGGTTTATTATTAGATGTTAAGAGCAGTATGATTACCAAAGCCGAGCAGAACTTGGGCAACTGGTGACACCTGAGGCATGGAGCGGCGTTTGTCTAGCAATAGCACCTTCGTATATAACACCGTACTCCAAAGAAGTGCGCTTACCTCGAAACCGTAGTAACATTGGCCCATGAAATAATTCGATATGCCGCGCCGCCACGAGAAAGAATGACAGTAAAAGTCTCGGCGATTCAACGATCGAACGCTCAGGCATGACTCAGGCGGTCAAGTACAGCGACGACAGTGGCGTACGCTTTGTTTTATACTATACTCGACGGACGGATAGTGCGTAAATAACTTGTCCCTATAATATCAAATGATTTTAGCAATAATTTGTATTAATAATAATTATTTATTTAACAAGATATTACTGTTAACATTTGCTATTACTACTTTCTCCAAATTTTCGATAGTCAATGATGTTCTTTTAGAAGTTAAAATAACTTTTCCGTCGATCGTTAAATTTTATGAGTCAGTTAAGTGAATAGGAAATGCTATTAAATAACTCTATTAATGCACGATTTCTATTAATGCATGATTTGTTATAGCCAATCATACGACGTAAAGACGATGTTTGATTGGCCAATCGAACATATTTGAAATGAAACGTTCCAATCAAAACATACCGCGCTCTAGAACTGTCAGTGTCAAATTACATAAATTGCCATATAACCTAAAAAGACATTGGCGAAGAAAAATCTATGTAGACGACACTAGACGAATACAATCGACGAAAAAATTTTGTAGCCAACTCGAATATTAAACGGCTCATAAATAGTCTCAACAATTAACGCTCGAGCGTTAAACAGTCTCGATCATTAATCGCTCTTTTTAATATACTTGTTGGTTAAATAACTATTAAAAGTCGAAAAGCTTCTCTCAACGTTACAGTTTATTAATGGGGCATAAGTAAAGCAATGCGCATGTAATTGATATTTTTCGCAATTTGTAAAATTATTTGTCATTCAAAATTCTTGAACTATTCTGAGATTGGGATTTCTATCTAATATAACGTCAACTTTATTAGTTAAAAGTTTACACATTTCTCCCGGAACCGATTTCAATTTATCTACTATTTTGGTCAATTTTGCTATCGATTCTCTCACTTTGATGTTATGCCCTTCGAAATATTTAATGTCTGCAATTAAAAATGAAAAATTGCTATGAATAAATTCTAGTTGCTCTTTAAGGCAAGGTTCTTTTAATAATTCTATAATTAATATATAAAAATATATGTAAATGTTGCAAGGTTTTTGCACAAAGCTTTTATTCTACATAATTTAATATGCAATATAAATATTTCATACTATTAACGGCTAAACGTACAATAAGCAGCATCGAAAAGAAAGAAAACAACGAATAGGACCGCTGCGCGCGCGTGACCCTAGTCTCTTCTCGGTCTACCCGCCACTGGAATAACCCCGAAAAAACTTGAATTGCCCCATCTCTGCTCGGCTCTGATGATTACACTAAACCTCTGTACCTTTTTACTTTATCATACGCAGTATGTAAAGTATTGTAATCGTGCCGAAAAAAAAAATTGGGATTTTAGCGGAAATAGGTCTTTATGGGTCCCCTGAACATTTTTGACCAAGGTACAAAAAAATGTCTGTGTGTGTGTGTGTATGTGTGTGTGTGTGTGTGTGTGTGTGTGTGTGTGTGTGTACCCAATTTTTGTTAATTCATTTCCGGAGAAACTACTAAAGGTATCGGCACGGAACTTCATATTTAGAAGTTTCATTACCAAACTTAGAGTTGAAAAGCTTTTGGTTCAAAAGGGTCCAAAGGAACTTGGTGTTTACTCTAAGCCTTTTTCAAGGATTTTAGAAATCAGCCGCCATTTCTGTAATTTCGTCAAAATAGTTAAATAATAAATTAAAGCAGAGGAAATTTTGAATAATTTATGCCTATGACATTTTTTGGTAAAATTAATAGTTTAGCTTTTTAGTTTATTCTAAGCCTTTTTCAAGGATTTTGGAAATGAGCCGCCATTTCTGTAATTTCGACAAAATAGTTAATTAATAAATTAAAGTAGAGCAAATTTTGAATAATTTATGCCTATAAAATTTTTGCTAAAATTAATAGTTTACCTTCAAGAGCAAATTCTATTTGATCGAGATCGGTCGCATCTGCATTGATATGAAATTACATAGTAGCCAGGATTTTGACAAATACTTTTTTGTGTTGTCACATTCGAAAACAGCTGATCTCATCAGAGGTTGGAGAACCACTATGGAACGTGCCGCTGTAGTGCGCAAAATTATAAAATACAAATTTCAAATAAAATAAGATCACCAATTTGATTGTTTGTTGATAAGAAATATCAACCCGTCTTTATATCTAATTCTAAAAACGATACATTGAGAAAATTATAAATAAAGTATAGCGATGAGTGTAGTTTTATTTTAGTATGTTGGTAGGTATGTGTCATGAACAAATATAAATCTGTCAGAATTTGAATTACCTTTTTAAGGTGCGTTAAGGTGATAATGGTAGTGGTAGCAGACGCCGTTATAGTATTTCCAATAGAAAATTGCTAGTGACTCATGTTTATGTACATGCAAACTAATATGTGTCATTATCACGATATGTAAGAAATACTATAATTTCGTATTCTACCACCGCCATTAGCTACCATTACCTACCAATCGGAACGCACCTTTCGTCAAACTGGTACCAACCTAGCATTTACTATACAGAAATCATTTATTTTTTTTAAATACGTATTTCTTAAAAAGCAACACAATAAACGTTGATGTCGCTCCTGCCAAAAACTAGATAGCCCGACTCGCTCATATGCGACGGCGACACTCCGCCTTCGGTGACGCGCCGTATCACCGCTCGTCGCGCTATTCCGTACTTTCGGCATTTGTGACATAAATAACTATTATTCTAATGACGTAGTGTAGGTAGTGTCAAATGCTGATGCTTTGACAATACCTACGATTTATCTCTATAGAATAGATTCTCATGCAGCTAAACTATTAATTTTATATTTTGTATGATAAAGTCATGTGCCTGGCCACATCAGATTTTTTACTTGTTGATTTACGTCGGTCTCGTTCCGCCACTTAGGCCAATTACCGACGCTGAAGGCAGGCTATACACACCCAGGAATTTTGTTGACCTGAAGGAATTCCAAGCTTTAGTAAGAATTCTTTAACGTGCCGGTCTCATCATGACAACACACGGAAAACACCACCTGTTTTACTTCCTCATCCGATGGAAGACAGCATGGAAAGGTATGTGTTGTCTGCCTAAAATATCAGGACAGTCGAGTTTAGCCCGAGCCGGGAATCGATCCCGGGACCTCCAGGGCTCCAGCGTAGATGGCAGCCGCTCTACCCCCTCCCATTCTGTACTTTATACTACAAGCGGTATTGCTCTTATTTTTTTGATAATAACAATTAATTATTATTATTATTCTAATGTAAAAAAATAAACTAAATATTAAAAAAAACTTATTATATACTTTCAAAACATGCAATAATCATCTAAAAATAGGCTTGAAATATGTACCTCTAAAAATAGTAAAAGAAAATCTAAGCGTTATAGGGTTTGGTTCTAGGAATTAGAAAAATTAGTTTGGTTTCAAAATTCTGAAACCTTGGGAAATATTATACTTGCCATACAAACAAAAATTAATAAAAAATCATTGCACCAAATGCCTGGAACTTGGTAGACAGCGTGTTTTCTGTTTTCTGTACAGATTATAAAAGAGCACATAAACATGCACTACATTGTCCATTTAACCGAGTTTCTATCTCTAATAATAACAAAAGTACCCATACAATTCAACGTCCCGAGAGACACACTGTATAATCAATGCACTCGAAATGAAAGGTTTTTATTTTTTTCTGGCGATGAGGTCCATTTAAAAATTGACTTCTCGCCAAATACAATTAGCGAGCACTTTAAACCACTCTAGAGGACGCCAGTGGTACAATATCGGCGAAACCGATTTAATTCGTGTTTAAATTCCCAACTTTCGATAATATTAACTAAAAGTCGAAAGCAGTCTCGCCGAACAGCAAGGCCATATCAATATTTTGTTAACGGCTAACTTTATTATAAATTAGACCTTTAAAAAATTATCGATAGCAAAAACACATCAATAATCATGTTTAGCATCTTGACGTTTCCATATTTCTTACCATATCTTAGAAACGGTTCATTTTGTACGATACATGTTGAACTGATTTGTTGGCTTATTTCGGTCTCTATCGTACGTACACCAAAAATTTTATTAGTAGTGTGGTATACTTCTTAATTATCTATATATGTACATTTTCACAAACAAGAGAACTGTAAATAGGCACCCAACTTTTGCAGTTATAATTGTTTTGGGTAACTTTGAGTTTTGGGCCCCATATACAATGTTGAACTAAGAATTTTTATACAAAAATAATAAATACTAATAATACTGATATAACATATCGGAACAAAAAAGTTAGCGGCTAGTATAAAACATAAAATACAATCGGCAGAATTTTAAAATTACGTACTGTATACCGGTTACATCAAAATGCAGGAATTTGAGATAAGAGTAAAGTACTTACCCTTAATTTCAATATTTCGGAAAAATTTTATTGGGGAATGTTGTCTATAAGTAAATTTTCTGTAATCATATTTAAAAAAAACATTAAACATTTTGTTTTTGGTTTCTGTGTGGTATCACTCCCATTCAATACCTTTGGACATTCTTTTTGACACATCTTTAATCGCATTTTGCAGAAAATCCTGGGAATGCTGTAAATGTTCTTATAGTGTCCTCCAAATCATCAATGTTCGTACAAGGGCGGTGTTTGTACACGTTGTTTTAACATATCCCCACAAGAAATATCTAATGTGGTGAAATGTGGCGATCTGTGTGGCCAAGGCCTGATTTAAGAATTTCTACCAATCCATTTTTCCCAAACGGTCCTGATAGTGTTGGTATTGTGAATGGGAGCACCATCAAGTTGAAACCAAATTGAGCCCCTTTGATTCGGCGTTAAATTATTTAGAAAAGGAATACAACTCTACATTTAAGTTTTGACGATAAAGAACGGTCCAAATATTTGGGTACTTATAAGACCACACAATACATTTGTTTTAAAATGGTACTGATCTCTACATTCTACTATGAAGTTGGGGTTTTCTTGTGCCCACCACCGGCAAGATTGCGAAGGCACAGTGCCATTTGATGTAAACGTTGCTTCGTCTGTCGATAGTACTTTTTAAAATGTTTCAGTCTTCTTGAATTTTTTCCTCAAACCATATGGCAGTCATATATGATATCATAATCTATCTCTTTAAGTGCTTATAAATCTTGGCGTATATGGATGATATTTGTTAAGTTTCAATATATTGTGCACTGTATGGTTTTACTTTGTCATACGTAGTATGCGGAGAGTTCGCCATAGTTCGCTCTTTGAATTGAGGCGGGAGCCTCAATCGCCAGGTGCAGAGTCCTCGTCATCCGAGGACAGGAGATCCTGTGGTAGTCTTCTTTTCAGTCGTACAGCGGGGGAAAATTCAATGGTGACAGGCTTGCCGCTAGTGTACACCAAACGTAGGTCGGAGAATGTCGGTCGTCGTATACCTACCTGGTAGTAATAAAACCGAAGGATCACTTCTGTTTCATTTCACTTTAAGTTTTCTGTATATAGATGGTATGAATATGAGTTTCGTATTTATATAATATATTTTCGATATTCGGAGCGAAACTGACGCTCGTAGCTAGAGATTGTTATTCGGTAATATTTTTGTTTCGATATGCAATTGCAGTATTATTTCATTTATACTAAAATACATAGTAACGTTAGTTATAATATTGGTTTTAGGTCGCACTACATTTTTATCATATTTCATTTTAAATTACATATAATGTTTAAATTGCAATTTAATTAAACTAATGGACGTATTTAACGACCTTTTAGCTGCTCATTATAATTTATAGAGGTTTGGACTGTATTGCACATTTATTTACTTAAGTGTTTAAAATGTATTATAAAAGGAATATTCATATTTATTATATGTCCAACATTTTTCCATGTCATTCAGAGTAAAACTTTTCATATGGACCTAATTGTTATTCCAAATCCTTAAAAAGTTACAGCACACTTGAAATATTAACAAAATAAATTTTTATATAAAATATAATTTCCGGGGTAATGCCACTGCATTTCTAATTTAACCGTTTGTATTACCAATTGTTATGCAGCAACGGATAACTTCGAATACAACCATGTTATGTTTTTTTTTACAAATTTTCTGGCGTTCAAATTGACAAGTTGGAGGATTTTTATAATAGCAATTCATTCCAGAGATTTTGTCGTATCCATACCCTACATAATAAATAATATAATTCAATTGATTATTTAATATTAAGGTAAATAACAATTTAATGATAATAAAATAATCAACAAAACCAATAGCACGCAAACATTTTAACAAAACACTTATATTTACAATACACGTATTCATATTACCCAATGCACTACAATAATGATTTTAATCATACAAAAGCAAACTTACCGATATATTTAGTTCATTTGCGATCTCTCCTTTGTTTCTGCCAAGTTCCCAAAGGGTGACGATTCTTGCACGATCTTCAATAGACAGGTGATAGGGCATTGTAACTCTTCGAAATTGTGTGTCGATGGCACGAAGTCACAACGTTATGTGATACATATTTTCAATATTTGCCTAATTTGCGGAAAGCCCAGCAAAAAAGTAAATTAAGGAACAAAACGCGACCCATAGTGTAATAAAAATACCTACCTTTGTGCTTGATCGTCCGGTAGGTCGGCCGCAATACAAAATATTATACAAGGAACTAGTGGACTTGAAACTTTTGCAATACGGCGAAAACGATTGAGTAACATAAATATAGATTGAAATTTCAATGATTTTATTATATATTTCAAAGTTATTTGCATATCGTTCTGATGTGATATCATTTATATTGGATTGTAAATCCTGCCCTTACATGTCATACATAAAAGAAAATTGTTTGTGGATGTCGTTATAGAACGTAAATATATAATTTTAATAAACATAAAAATAACAACATTTTTATAATTAAGCTAAAATGCTGAACAACACTGTAGTATCAGTTCTAAAGGGCATATCTGCAGCAAAGAAGAAACCGGGGCAAATACGATTTACAACTACATGCAAAAAATACATTAAATATTACAGTGCACTGTTGTCAGTTTCGGATATCGGAAACATATAAATAGACGAAATTCGATTTCATTCCATAGATACAGAAAAATTAAACGAAACGAAACAAAAGTAACCCATTGGTTTTATGACTTTAGCAGGTAGGTATCCGACGACCGACAATCTCCGAGCTACGTTTGGTGTACACTAGCGGCAAGCCTGTCACCATTGAATTTTCCCCCGCTGTACATGGATCCGTTGGTTTCCGAGTTCATGTTCCGCTGCACTGGCGCATTGATGGAGGTTGGAGTAGATTTTTGTTGTTCGGTGAACAAAGCCTGCGATCATCTCCACGTTGATATCTCTTCTTAATTTCTCGTTTCGAGCATACCATGGCGCGTCTATAGTTATTTTTAGCACTTTATATTGCAGAGCTTAAATTTTTCTCAGATTAGTTTTTGATGTACTACTCCACACGGGACAGGCATATGTTAGTAACGATCTGATGAGTGCTTTGTACAGTAAAATTGTGCATTTAGATCGTAGCGTAGATTTTTTGTTTGTTAGGGGATACAGTTCTCTTAGTCGGTGGCAACATAGTGTGAATTTGGTGTTAATATGTAAACTCCAGGTTAGGCGCTGGTCAAGATGTTTGTTGATCGCTTGATCGGTTCCATAGAGTTTCTACGTGATTATAGTAGCTGGGTTTCGGATTTTCGTCAGTGTGAAGATTTATATTTCACACTTGTTCGCATTCAGATGTACACACCATTTGGATAGCGGATTGAGCTATTCTATCGACTATGGTTTGAAGTTGTTCGATTGTTTCTTCAAGATCTTCGTGCTGCGTGGTGATGATCATGTCGTCAGCAAACGTACCAATTGTTTTTCATTTTTTACCGGGATATCGTGCATGAAGATGTTATAAGGATGGGCGAAAGAATACTTTCCTGTGGGACACCTTGCCTGATTACTCTCGTTGATGACGTATATCCATTGATTCGGACAAAAAAAGTACGATTTGGAGGAATGAGAAGATAATGTTCAGTAGATAGTCAAGTAAACCGATCGTATTTAATTTAGATTTCAGTCCTTCAATCCATGCCGTGTCGAAGGCTTGGGCTACGGCAAGGAAGCTGTAGTGTACAATTTATTTTCAAATCATCTCTCAATGATCTCCACAAATCGTCAATTGGTGTATCGTGGAGTGACCACGTCGAAAACCGAAGTGGATATTTGGGATACTGTTGAACTCATCAATTTTTTCCTGGAGGCGATGATAAATAATCTTTTCAAACACTTGCTACTGTCGGTAGTAAGCTGAAGGGTCTGCAGCTTCGATGGTCACTTTTCTTTTTTCCGGGTTTCACAAACATGAGCACCTCTGCTTTTTTACAAGAATTAAAAGAAAAATATCCAATTTGCCAATTTGTTAAAGAATAACCAAGTGGTAAGTTCTTCAATTTATAACAGGGAACATCAAATCAGGAAACAACAATGTCTTCAAATATATTATTAGCATTTCATGGCATATGGCTCAGTGGAGGCCACAATCCAATGTTTGTTCTGGCCGGACAAAGTCTGAACGTACGAGTATATCGGGCAGCAGTCGGCACATGAAATGACGCCTTTTTTTCCAAGAATTTGGGAAATACCCAATATACCAATTTGTTAAAGAATTAACAAGTGATAAGTTCTTCATTCTATAGCAGGGAACATCAAATGAGGAAACAATAATGTCTTCAAATATATTATTAGCATTTCATGACATATGGCTCAGTGGAGGCCTCAATCCAATGTTTGTTCTGGCCGGACGAAGTCTAAACGTACGAGTATATCGGGCAGCAGTCGGCACATGAAATGACGTCCCACCAAGAAATATCGGGCGATCCACTACGTTATGGATCGGTATGTTTCCTTAAAAGATATTAGTTATATATCTGAGTTATATGTCTGGGTTGGATAAACGCCTATCTTTTGAAAGCTCAGATACTTATAATACAGGAATTTTCTTTGTATTCTTTCAACGGAAACTGATGTCTAGTGTAATAGCGGTACAAGACAGAAGAGGCGTATTCCAGTTTGCGTCTAACGAACGTGCAGTACAAAAACAAGTAGATTGTTGAACATTCTGCACATCCTCAACACAAATCCGAGAGAGCAAGAGGCAGTCGAATACACATTCTCCACGTGACCAACAAATTCAGCTCCTTGTGAAACCAAACACCGAGATCCTTAATTGTGGTGACGTAACATTCTTCCTGATAGCGAGTAGAGAGCGAAGGAATTGGCACCCGTTTACGGGTCGACCGGGTTGCACTTTTTGATGTTTAGTTTTATGCCGAAATTGATACGCATGAATTGAGTATGTCTAAATTAGATTCGAGCAGTTCTACATCCTCCAGAGTCCGTATGGGAGAAAGCAGTCAAGTCATCAGCGTAGGCCAAAGCCCGACAGGACAGTGCCTGAAGCAGGTCAGAATGAAAAAAAAGAGGGCCAAGATTAGAGCTTGTGGTGCACCAGAAAACGCAACAAACTTGTGCGATTTATATATGTCGTAGAACATACAGGCCTTTCTATCGTGTAAGTAAGATGTTAACATTTTCAAAGCTGCCGGGCTAAATCCAGTTTGCTGCATAAACTGAGTTAAACTCGGCAAATAGGTACATAACCGTAGAATGGCCACGAAAAATCCATGCTAATTATGAGAAACACACGGCTTCATATGACTGAAAATCTGTGAGAACAAATCCACCTCAAAGAGCTTAGCAAAATTCGACAGAAGTGCTATAGGTCTAAAATTGGTAATGACACCAGCATCACCTTTTTATGTACCACGCAGATTATGGCCTCCTTGCAGACATTAAGAAAAGTAGGAGTCCGAATAGTCAAGTTGAAATTCTGTTAAGAGGAAATGCAAGTATTAGCTTACAGTCTCGTAGCAGAAAACTCGGATTTGTTCATGGTCAGCAGTAGTTTTGTTTGCAAATCGACCACGCAATGGAACAAGCTCATCCTCGTCGACGGCACGAAAGGTAAATGCAGGAAGAGTCATCATAATCGGAGTCAACAATTTCTTTTGGAGTCGCATATTCAGTAAGACCATCAGCATCAGTTAGTCTAGCAGGAATGCGGGCAGTACCCTTTTTCCGCTGAATGAAGCTCCATATCCTACCTGGGGCATCATTACTAGAATCCTCAACAGCAACGATATAAGCGGAGTATGCAGCAGACGTTTGCACTTCTAATGCTGGATTAAACTGTATTGGTAGGTACACACCCACATACGACTTGTACAACATGACCGAAGAACTAAACTAAAAGTAAGACACATGCTGGTGAAGACTAAACTATAGACCACTGACTTGTCCGAAGCCAAGACGTAACAGATGACACCCTCAATACCATTAACCCTTTTTTTGTCAGGGGAAAATCTTAATGAAGACACTGGCCAGGGTCTCATAGGCCAGTAGTGTGGGGCTCTTACCAACTAAAAACCCCTCCATGTAAGCTCTCGTGGCTGCCGGAACCGCTTCCGCATTTCTTCAACCTCCACGGTGCTGCCCATTCTGAGCTCTTATTGTCGCTGTTGGCTATGTTGCTGCTGCGGCGCGGGTCGTTGTCGCTCGTACTCCGTGTCTTCTTGGTTCTTTGTGTTCAGCATCTCCCTTAGGGCGGCCTCTATAGTCGTCCAAGCCTCCTCGCTCGAGATTATTGTCGCCACGATGTTTGATGGAGTAACCTCCTCCTCATACAATCCTCCCATACGTATTCGGTTTTCCGTTCATCGCGGGCAGACAAAGAGGGTGTGTTCCGCCGTGTCGGTGGTCTTGCAGTGGATACAGTCGCCGCTGGATACTCGTCTAAATTTAAACAGGTACGCCCTAAACCACCCGTGTCCGGAGAGAGCTTGTGTGGTGTGGTAATCTAGCTGTCCATGCCGCCTATTAATCCAGGGTTGTATGTATGGTATAAGCCTCCTGGTCCACGTCCCTTTTTCGCCCGTCTCCCAGCGTTCCTGCCATCGTTGGACCATGACGCGCTCCAATTCTTTCCTCTTCACACGGGCCGCCGACCTAATCTCAGCCTGAAAGTCCACCGGTAAAGTGCCTGCCAGCACCCCCAGGGCTTCGGTGGATACCGTCCTGTACGCCGCTGTCGTTAGTATATTTACTCTCCTGATTATGCTTTCCACTTTGTCCCGGTAGAGCCTCCAGCGCAGTTCCCTCTTGTAAACCGCGATGGCGTACAGCGCTGACGATAAGACCACCGAGGCTATGAGACGCCTCTTCTGCTGGCGAGCTCCGCCAACTCTGGGAAGTAGTCCTGAAATTGCCTTGGTAGTCTTGGCTGCTTTTCCGACTATATGTCCTATGTAGGGCACCATTCGGGTGTTCGTCCCTATCAGTACCCCTAGGTATTTAACCTTCTTTGCGCTCGTAAGTAGCCTGTCCCCAATTCTCAGTTGCACTTCGGTTTTGTTGGCTCGGTTATGGAGAACCACCATCTCGCACTTTTTCGGGGTAAGCTCTAGTCCGATGTCCTGCAGATGGCCCCGTAACTGGTCTACTGTATCCTGGAGCAGCTCTCGCACTTCAGGCATATCTTTTCCTCTCGCCACTATCGCCAGATCGTCGGCAAACGCCATCATATCTACTCCGTATCTTCTGGGGAGTCCCAGCACGGAGTCGAAGAAGACGTTCCATAAAAGGGGCCCAATCACAGAACCTTGTGGCACTCCTCTTCTCAGTTCCACCGTCTCTTCACCCGTTTCGATTGTCCTCCCCTTCAGATAGCTCTGAACGCAACGGACAATATAAGGGGAGACATTTTTTCGTCTCACCGCCTCGACAATGGCGTTCCAGGGGGCGGTATTGAACGCATTGCGGATGTCGAGCGTAATCATGGCACAGTACTGTCGCTTCCCCCAGTTAAATCTCTTCGCCCGTTCCGCCAGCTCGAGTACCCGTTGAAGTGCGTCCTGGGTCGATCGTCCTTTCCGGAAGCCATACTGGTCGTCTGACAGTCCACCCCTGGTCTCCAGCTCGTCTGAGATTCTCATCTTCAGAAGGTGTTCAAATATCTTGCTGGTGGTGTCCAGGAGTGACAGTGGTCTATAAGTGGTCGTTTCTTCCCCTTCCTTCGCCGTTTTCGGTATGAGGACAAGTCTGGCGTTCTTCCATTGTCGTGGAATGTGCCCATCTCTCAGGACCCCGTTATACATCTCCAGCAGCTTTCCCGCGTGGGTCGCGACGGCCAGTCTCACCATCTCCGAGGGGACACTATCCGGTCCCGGGGCCTTCTTGGCGGAAATCCTCCCCACCGCAGCCATTAGCTCTGTCTCTGTGAAGAGGGGTATCTGTGACTTGTCTATGGCAACTTCAGCCCATGTATGTTCGACGTCCGTGGGGAATAAATCGTGCACCACCCTGGCCAAGTCCGGGCCCGCCAGTCTGCAGAGGGGGAGTACCCTAAGTTTCCTTGCCACAATACTGTACCCAAGTGCCTATGGGTCTTCTTCAACTTTCCGGACAAGATGTTTCCAGGAGTCGTTTTTGGCCCGCCGGATTTCGTCCTGAAGATGTTTCTTTGCGGTTTTGTAGATGGTTTTCGCCTGCTCCACTGCTTCCTCAGTACCGGCTCGCTGCAGTCTGGTGAGCACTCGTCTCGCGCCCACGCAGGTAGACCTCGCCTCGGTGAGCTCTTCCCGCCACCAATATACCCCTCACGGGGGTGGCCCCGACTCTTCAGGTTGTCCCTGCACGCCCTTTTGAGAATGCCCGCCAGTCTATTTGGTGTTAGTTTCCGGGGAGTTGTCAGCTGCTCCTCAAGAGAGGTCAGCAGCCCATCTTTGCGGTCCTCTGTGAAGGTCCATCCGCGGTTTCTTGGAGCTCCGTTTGTGGGCGCTCTACCACGCGTGCCTGGTCGTATGCAGTAGGAGATGTATTTGTGACCACTCAACGTTTCGTCGGCCAGGACTCTCCAACGTTCCATTCTAGCCGCCACTCTCGAGGATGCCAAGGTGACGTCGATGTGGGATGCCTGGTCGGCTCTCTGCTAGGTGGATTCCTGGCCCGTGTTGACTACTTCCAGGTCCATACCGCTGGCGTTTTCGAGCAAGATGTGGCCCCTCCTATCCTCGGACCGTGAACCCCACACCGGTGACTTGGCGTTAAAATCCCCCGCCAGTACACAGTCGTCAGCCTGCCGGGTGGCATCAATCGCGTTTGCCAGGTTTTCCTCGTACTGCGGGATGGTTGAGTTGGGGGAGCAGTAACATGCCACTATTCTTACACCGCCAATCAATACCATTAACCCGAGGTGGGATAGCCCGACCCCGATCTGAAGATAGAGGGAAGATATGTTTATTTGTATTTCTCTTTTTGACTTGTATGCAGACTTGTATGCATTTTTGGATGTAGGGTTAATGAGAGATAACAAAGAAAGATATATTTAAAAAGGTAATTACGAGATAATGGTAATAAAAAATTACGAAAGGTTGTTTGACTCCATAAGCAACTATGAAAAACAAAAAGAAGCACTAAACTCAGAAATGATAACATTCAAAGGTTCCATCGCTTTCAATTTCCAGGAGTCGAGCACGATGGAATAGCGTAGATCAACAAGTCGGTGGGGTGGAGAACAAGTCGATTGCGATCGACCGGCCGATCGCGATGCCAATTTTGGTCGATCGCTGGCGATGTCTTGACTTAATGTGTGATGGTCGCTTTAGTCACCTTTTCATAGTAGCAAATAAGCCTGACTATAACCCTATTAAAAAACGGTTGTTAACTAATTGCCCAATATACTAGTTGAACAGTGAAGAACCTTTGATTTTCTCCCTATTGTTAGCGAATATGGAAGATGAAAGATAGTTTCGAATCAAGCATGTTATCCAGTAAGAACAGCAGACAACACCGGAATCGAGCAATGACTGATCTCACAGAACTATCTGTTTACCGATAGCGATTTTTTGCTTAACGCATTGTAACTAAAAACGTTAACAGTAACAAGTGACAAGTAAGAAGTCTTGTTACTAATGTATTTACAAATAAGCGTAATTATAATCTTCTATCAGAAATAATCCAACAAATAAAATAATTCCTAACACGGCCACTCCTGACAATAGCTTTGCTCTCAAAGCCAGTCTGCAGAATCATTGCCTTCAATGATAAACTTGGTCTCAGTAACTCATTCAAACTTCCATTCGACAAATCATAATTTGCCGAAATTTACAGGTGTTACTCATTCAATAATAGATAAGTTACCAACATGTATTTCTTTTCCTGTTTGTGTTCAAAACCCCAACATTCTTAATTCAACACGTAGTCAAATAACGGCAAAGAGCAAACCAACTTTCAGCTCAACATATATTAGAATAATTCAATAAAACAAAAGTTTTTCCCGGCGTGGAGTTTACTTATTTCAGTCGGTAACTAGTTTCGCCTCATTAAGGCATTTTCAAATCATCTAACGCTAAAGGAAATCACAAAACAATAATATAGTCATATTACTAAATAAAGATGAAAACTCACGATCATTGAGCAAAATCCGGAAAAATCCAAAGACAAATACATTCCTTGAAACGGAAAAACTACGACAGAGCCTCTCCAACAATGAGGTTAACAATAAAATCTTATGCAGACTAGAAAACGAAAAACAAAATTAATAGTGCGTGGAAGGACACGTCTTTGTCTTTGGATTTTTCCGGATTTTGTTAATTGACCGTGAGTTTTTATCTTTATTTAGTAATATGCGTTGGACGTTGGCGTTGAATGCGGTTGGACGTGTTTTCTGGCTCTGTGCATAGGTGCTGTTTTTTGCGGAATTCTTTTGCTTTTTTGTGGTTATTTTGAGTTGTGTGGATGTGTATTGCTTGCTCCTTAATTGTAATCATAATTCTGGTGAGTTAAAATAACTTATCCCCTAAGTTGTGGTCATTTGTGGGGTGTACATGGTTATTTCCCGCTCGAACGAGCCACATCAACTTTTTTTTGCGGCCTAGTCCACAGACGGGTTTCTGACCTCAATACTTATCGAATTCAACGTAAATTCTGGCACCTACATCACGTCAGTATTTGTTTCATCCTTTTGTACCTCTGTTATTCATATTTTAACCTTTCCGCTGCCCAGTTTACCTGTGTGTTTGTTTTAATTTAAGTCGCTGTGACGGGCACCACCAGCGTGAAGCTTGTATCCCTGTGTGTCCTTAAAGAGAGTGTTTACATCTCTGCAAAATACTCGCTGATTGTTTTGATTTTATCCCATTTATTACCGGTCTTGTTGCTGACATATTTGCAGTTTTTGTGATCTGCTTTTTACAATGATTCTATGTGTATGCTGTTAGAAGCAAGCCGAGGCGCATCTGTCTGTCAGTTGTTGCGTATGTAGTAATGCCTACTTAATAACATGTGTCGATGTTTCTAAAACTGAAGCTCGGAAAATTAACAGTAAGTCGGGCTTGGCATGGACTTGTACTGGCTGCCTGCAAATGGGTAATGACTTGAATGGTCTTAAGGTTGTTATTGTCGCCCTGCAGCGTGATATCAAGCGACTTGAGTCAGCGGTGAATATGCCTCCAGTTGTGCCTGTATTGTCACCACTTGATTATGAGAAAATCATACAGGAGATTAGTAACAGGGAAAAGCGGAAAACTAATATAATTGTTTGCGGCCTTAAGGAGACTGCTGCTACTAGGGCTGAACAAGCTGATGCTGATCTTGTTGTTGTTGGCGAGGTGATGTCTGCTCTTGATGTTGAGTGCACCACCTATGAGCTTCATCGACTTGGAAAATATGATCCAACTAGAGATGTAAATTGTCGTCCTGTTAGGGTTCAGCTTCCGATCGAGTCGCTGGTTAACGCTGTTATACGTAACGCCGCTGGGTTAAAGTCAATCGACCGCTGGAAAGGAATTGCCATATCCCGTGATAGAACTCCAATGCAGAACCAGCTATACAAAGACGCTAAATCTGAACTGACAGCGCGTGTTGCTGCGGGGGAAAATAATCTAAAAATTGCATATAGGGATGGTATTCCCACAATTGTTCCGATTCCGGAAAACTAAATTTGCCCAATGGTTTGCCAAATGAGATTGTTACGTCCCTTTCCTTGTACTATCAAAACTGTCGTGGCCTGCGCTCAAAATCTGAAGCGTTTTATGTTGGAGTATGTGAGCATGAGTACGATATAATATTTATTACCGAGACTTGGCTCTGTGAGTCAATTCTCACATCCGAATTATTTCCACCAACTTATAATGTTTTTCGTTGTGACAGAAGTTGTTCTCTTGTTGGGCGATCTACTGGTGGAGGAGTTCTCATTGCTGTTTCATCTTCTATTCGTTGTGATCTTGTCGATACGTCAAGTGTTATTGACATCGTGCCTCTCGTTGATGTTGTCATATGTAAGTGCACTGTTGGGTATTCCACATTTTTTGTTTCTTCTGTATATGTACCGCCGGATGTTTCTGTTGAGGACCTTGAGTGCTTTTTAGATGCTTATGAGGTTTTATGTATGGGCATGAATTCTATGATATTCGGTGATTTCAATGTTCCAGGATTTTCCAGCTGAGACTTGGGACCAAAGTCACAGCTCCTAAGAGGGTTTGTGGCGTCAGTCAATCTCAAACAGCACAATAATGTTTGCAATAAGAATGACAGATTGCTCGACCTTTTCTTGTCGAATATTAGCAACAACACTATCACTATGCAGGTGGAAGCCTTTCCTCTTGTGCCTATTGACACTCATCATCCACCTTTGTCTGTGGCAGTTGATCTCTCGCATGGTTGTCGTCCGCCTCTGTTTCCCAGAGCAAACGCTTTGCGATACAACTTCCGCCGTGTTGACTTTGCCGGCTTATATGATGAGCTGTCTGGCTATGATTGGACGGGCATTTATTCCATTCCTGAACCAGATGTTGCTTTGGAGACATTCTACTCAATGTTATATGCTGCTGTTGACAGATATGTACCCAGGACTTTAACAAACAGGAGTCATTTTCCACCTTGGTTTACTACTGATATTAAGCGTGCTTTGAAACTTAAAGAGTATTACAGAAGGAGATTCAGATCCTCTGGGTCTGACTATTACCTGGAGAACTTCAGGAGGGTGCGTGGCGAGCTTAGAACGTTGTTGAACCATGCTTATACTGCATACGCGGCTCGGGTGCGGATGCAAATGCTGTCTAACCCTAGGGAGTTCTGGGCATTTGTTAACTCAAAGCTTCATTCTACTAGAATTCCTGGAAGACTTACACATGCAGACGTTGAGTATTCCTTGCCGCAGGAGATTGTTGACGGCTTTGCCGATGTATTTTCTAGTGGCTCTCCGCCTGGACGTGTCTATGAGTTGCCTGATGAGATCTCTAATATACCACCATTAGTTCTTGGGGTGGCAAGCGAGGATGAGATTCTGTTCTTGTTGGGTAGGCTGTCAAACAAACAGACTGCTGGAGAGGACATGCTTCCAAGCTTTTTTGTCAGAGATTGCAGATATTCATTTGCTAAGCCACTTACCTATATTATAAATCTATGTTTGTCCTCCTCTGTGTTTCCCGATAAATGGAAGATATCCAGAGTTTCTCCAGTCTTGAAAAAGGGCGATCCTGCTCATATAAGTAATTATAGACCTATATCCATTATCTCAAACTTTGCAAAGATCTTTGAGCAGTTTCTTTACGGCAAAATATTTTCGCATGTCAGGTCATATATCTCGCCAAACCAGCATGGTTTCATTGCTGGTAGATCGACTGTCACGAATATGGCCCATGTGACGCAGTTTATTAGCCGCATTCTAGATGACGGCGGGCAGGTGGATGTTATATACACCGACTTCTCGAAGGCGTTCGATACCGTTCCCCATGACAGATTGCTCTCAAAGCTAAGCTCGTTCGGTTTGACTCCGTCGGCAATGCGTCTTATGCGTTCCTATTTGTCTGATCGTCAAAGTTATGTGTTCTACAACGGCTACGGATCTCGCGCTTATGGTGCAGCCACCGGTGTACCTCAGGGTTTAAACCTGGGACCATTGTTGTTTATTATTTATATTAACGATCTCCTCACATCCTTTACAAGTCATTGCCTGGGTTATGCCGACGATATAAAGCTGTTCCGTAGGGTTGCCTCGGACTCAGATGTTGAAGCCTTGCGTGGAGATCTGGCACGTGTCTCTGAGTGGTGTTCTTTGAATGGACTGAGGCTGAATGCGGGCAAATGTTCGGTCATGTCGTACACTCGCGTAAAGTCACCCTTGATTTCTCGGTATACCATTGGTGATATTGATCTCCAGCGCCCGACAACGGTGACCGACCTCGGCATTTTGTTTGACCCTCAGTTATCGTTTTCTGATCACATAGCTCGAGTCTGCTCATCCGCTTCGAGGGTACTGGGCTTTATCTTTAGGGCCTACAGAACATTTGAGGATGTCAATCTTTTAAAGACACTTTATTATGCCTTTGTGGTGAGCAAGTTGGAATATGGTGCTCTTACATGGTATCCTATCTATGCTACTCACCAGCTTGCTGTGGAGCGTGTCCAGCGTCGGTTTTTAAAGTTATTTTTAAAGTTAATCATTTAAAATAGATGGCTCATACCCAGATAGACGTATCGCTTACGAGGAACTTTTGAATAGACATGAAGTTTTATCACTACAACGCAGAAGGGAGATCTGTAGCGCTGACTTTCTGGTTAAACTTGTTGCAAATAGAGTTGATTCCGCATATCTTTTGTCTTGTCTACACTTCCATGTCCCAAGAGCCGCATCACGCTACTGCTCTACTTTTCGACAACAATCGGCTCGTACTAACATTATGATGAGGGCACCTGTATCTCATATGACCCGCAATGCTGATCGGTTGTTGTCGGACATACTTTGGTGAAGTTTTTGTTGCGTTATATTTCTCCAAGTATTTGGTCCTCAGTACCTTTGTCTTTGTTTCGTTTTCTCTGCGATCTGCACACATTTTTTACTGTTGTTTCTTTTGCTGGAATTCTGGCTTTGCTCATTTGATGCTCTCTTAATGTTGCCCTGTTACTGGCGAACCGTTGGGCATCACTGATGATAATAATAATAATAATAATAATAATAATAATAATAATACATAATAATAATAATAATAATACATTAAGGCTGAAACGGAATCCTCTATTGTTGCGGCGCAAGATCAGGCAATTCGTACCAGATATCATGAACAGAAGATTATGAAAGTTGCTCATGATGGGAGCTGTAGATTGTGTCATCAGGCTCCGGAACATGTCTACCACTTATTGGCGGCTTGTCCAGTCTTAGCTGAGTCGCATTACATTGCTAGGCATGATAGGGTGGGAACATATATACATTATAATTTATGTTCCCAACTAGGTTTAGCAATGGATGTGTCTCGGTGGTATGACCACATCCCATCTCCTGTTGTGAGTAATGATCATATTACCATATTATGGAACATGCCTGTTGTCACTGATAGAATGCTTGATGCTAATAAGCCAGATATCGTGGTAAAGGATTTCCAGAGGAAGGTGTGCTCGTTTATAGAAATCTCGGTACCTGCTGATGCGAATGTTGTAAGGAAGGAGCTTGAAAAACAACTTAAATATAAGGATCTCGCAATAGAAGTTGGACGTATGTGGGGAATGAAAGTGAACATTGTTCCGGTGATTGTAGGTGCATTGGGAGCAGTTAGTCTAAATTATAGTAAACATGTTAAAGAGTTGCCGTGCAAAATTTCGCCCTGGGAAATTCAAGAAATAGCGGTTTTGGGAAGCGCAAATATTTTGAGGAGAGTTTTATCATAAAGAACCCTAAATTTGCTGCTTAATATTTCATCTTTACCTTCTTTGAATGTATATTGTCTATTAATAAATGTGTGTCTGTGTGTGTGTGTGTGAGTGTGTGTGTGTGTTTTTAATGACCTTTGCACAAGGCTGCAAGGGTTTTCTGCAGTTTTCCTTTGCTTTGCAAAGAAAAATGAAATTTTTCTTTGCAAAGCATAAATGGCCTTGTGTTTTTCAAAATTGGGTAGAGCTGCAGTGATACCCGCAAAGGGAGTACCCTAGGCTTCAGCGAAGCTCGGTACTACCAATTTGCCCTGATCCTCTTTATTACTTTTCAAAATTATTAGTGTAAGTTTAGTATTTATATGTTATATCTAAATTATATTATCTAGGTTTCAAATATTTAATGAGATGTATCAGAGATTTTTAATAAATAATAATAATAATAATAATAATAATAATAATAATGATCATACTAGTATTAACGAACTAACAGATAATACTAGATATAAGTATCTGGGAATGGATGAAGCCTTTGGTATTGATGATGAAGGCATGAAGGTGAAGGTTATAGGCGAATACATTAAGCGTGTGAGGAAAATTTTAAAGTCTGGTTTAAATGGAAAGTATAAAATGCAAGCGATAAATGCATATGCTATTCCTATATTTCGATACAGTGTTGGTGTTTTAAACTGGACGAAGAAGGAAATACGCGATTTGGACATTAAAACTAGAAAACAGTTAACATTAAATTTTATGTTTCACCCTAGGTCCGATGTTTGCAGGCTATACCTGCATCGTTTAGATGGAGGTCGTGGTTTGCAGCAATTGGAAAATATTTATGATTTGGAAATGTTAAATTTAGGAAATTTTATAAAGGCCAACAAGGAAGATAAAGTTATTAAACAATTAATTAGGGATACTTCTGGTAAGTCAATAATTAGTAAACATAAACTAATTTTAGAAAAATTTCAGGTCGAAGAACTAGAAAATTACGGAAATAAAACTTCGGTGGCGAGTTTAAAGCGGGAGATTAAGTTAAGAATGAATCGGAAAATGAGGGAGGATTATGTTAGTAAGCCAATGCATGGTCAATTTTTAAGAATTGTGAAGGGTGATGGTATTTCAAAATCTGGGTCTTTATCTTGGCTTTGTCATGGGAACATTAAGGCTGAAACGGAATCCTCTATTGTTGCGGCGCAAGATCAGGCAATTCGTACCAGATATCATGAACAGAAGATTATGAAAGTTGCTCATGATGGGAGCTGTAGATTGTGTCATCAGGCTCCGGAACATGTCTACCACTTATTGGCGGCTTGTCCAGTCTTAGCTGAGTCGCATTACATTGCTAGGCATGATAGGGTGGGAACATATATACATTATAATTTATGTTCCCAACTAGGTTTAGCAATGGATGTGTCTCGGTGGTATGACCACATCCCATCTCCTGTTGTGAGTAATGATCATATTACCATATTATGGAACATGCCTGTTGTCACTGATAGAATGCTTGATGCTAATAAGCCAGATATCGTGGTAAAGGATTTCCAGAGGAAGGTGTGCACGTTTATAGAAATCTCGGTACCTGCTGATGCGAATGTTGTAAGGAAGGAGCTTGAAAAACAACTTAAATATAAGGATCTCGCAATAGAAGTTGGACGTATGTGGGGAATGAAAGTGAACATTGTTCCGGTGATTGTAGGTGCATTGGGAGCAGTTAGTCTAAATTATAGTAAACATGTTAAAGAGTTGCCGTGCAAAATTTCGCCCTGGGAAATTCAAGAAATTGCGGTTTTGGGAAGCGCAAATATTTTGAGGAGAGTTTTATCATAAAGAACCCTAAATTTGCTGCTTAATATTTCATCTTTACCTTCTTTGAATGTATATTGTCTATTAATAAATGTGTGTCTGTGTGTGTGTGTGTGAGTGTGTGTGTGTGTTTTTAATGACCTTTGCCCAAGGCCGCAAGGGTTTTCTGCAGTTTTCCTTTGCTTTGCAAAGAAAAATGAAATTTTTCTTTGCAAAGCATAAATGGCCTTGTGTTTTTCAAAATTGGGTAGAGCTGCAGTGATACCCGCAAAGGGAGTACCCTAGGCTTCAGCGAAGCTCGGTACTACCAATTTGCCCTGATTTGCCCTCTTTATTACTTTTCAAAATTATTAGTGTAAGTTTAGTATTTATATGTTAAATCTAAATTATATTATCTAGGTTTCAAATATTTAATGAGATGTATCAGAGATTTTCAATAAATAATAATAATAATAATAATGTTCCGGTGATTGTAGGTGCATTGGGAGCAGTTAGTCTAAATTATAGTAAACATGTTAAAGAGTTGCCGTGCAAAATTTCGCCCTGGGAAATTCAAGAAATTGCGGTTTTGGGAAGCGCAAATATTTTGAGGAGAGTTTTATCATAAAGAACCCTAAATTTGCTGCTTAATATTTCATCTTTACCTTCTTTTAATGTATATTGTCTATTAATAAATGTGTGTCTGTGTGTGTGTGTGTGTGTGTGAGTGTGTGTGTGTGTTTTTAATGACCTTTGCACGAGGCTGCAAGGGTTTTCTGCAGTTTTCCTTTGCTTTGCAAAGAAAAATGAAATTTTTCTTTGCAAAGCATAAATGGCCTTGTGTTTTTCAAAATTGGGTAGAGCTGCAGTGATACCCGCAAAGGGAGTACCCTAGGCTTCAGCGAAGGTCGGTACTACCAATTTGCCCTGATCCTCTTTATTACTTTTCAAAATTATTAGTGTAAGTTTAGTATTTATATGTTATATCTAAATTATATTATCTAGGTTTCAAATATTTAATGAGATGTATCAGAGATTTTCAATAAATAATAATAATATTTTGAGGAGAGTTTTATCATAAAGAACCCTAAATTTGCTGCTTAATATTTCATCTTTACCTTCTTTTAATGTATATTGTCTATTAATAAATGTGTGTCTGTGTGTGTGTGTATGTATGTGTGTGTGTGTTTTTAATGACCTTTGCACAAGGCTGCAAGGGTTTTCTGCAGTTTTCCTTTGCTTTGCAAAGAAAAATAAAATTTTTCTTTGCAAAGCATAAATGGCCTTGTGTTTTTCCAAATTGGGTAGAGCTGCAGTGATACCCGCAAAGGGAGTACCCTAGGCTTCAGCGAAGCTCGGTACTACCAATTTGCCCTGATCCTCTTTATTACTTTTCAAAATTATTAGTGTAATTTTAGTATTTATATGTTGTATCTAAATTATATTATCTAGGTTTCAAATATTTAATGAGATGTATCAGAGATTTTCAATAAATAATAATAGTACCAATAATAGTTTCAAACACAGGGGAAATACCGAAGAAGCTGAAGAAATCACTAGAGACCCTGAAAATTCCATGGGACCGTTTTAGATTACTGCAAAAAGCCGTCATTATCCAGACATGCAGTATAGTAAGAAAAGTGCTATCTAACACGTAATTGTCGAAAGTCGAAACCTTAATCCGCTGGTGCTAGCACCCCGGATTATGCAGATGAGATCCTCACCCACAAAAACCACGCCCGATCAACACGGCAAGACCACCAATGCTAAAATAAATAATGATGTGACCGGTGACGCGTAGGAGACCGGGGGTGAGAGGAACGGGAAATAATAATAATAATAATAATAATATGACTTTGTATTATTGTTTTGTGATTTCCTTTAGCGTTGGATGGTTTAAAATGCCTTAATGAGGCCAAACTAGTTATCGACTGAAATAAATAAATACACCACAGGGAAGAACTATTGTTTCATGGGATTTTTATTGCATTTGCCTTAATGTCACTTACTTTTGACATATATTAGCAAGTTAAGTTATAACTTTTCAGCTCAACTAAATAAACAAATATTCGCAAGTGGTCATCCTTTCAGCTCATAAAGATAAGCAAATAAGCAAAGGACTAATCATTCAGCTCAACAAGATAAATAGAATTAACAAAGGGCCGATCTTTCATCTCAAATCAATATAAACCAATATTATTGAATTGCTAACTTTTCATCTCAACATGATAACCAAATATTAACAACGGGCTCATCTTTCATCTCAAAAATTAAACAAATATTATCAAAGGGCTTAACCTTTCAGCTCCTAACATTCAGATATTAACAAAGGGCTAAAACCTTTCAGCTCAAGAAGATAATAATATTAGCAAAGAGCTCTCAGTTCAACCAAATAAATTACCTACCACATCAGTGGTAGGTAATTTATTTGCCACGCCAGCGCCAGGGCTGACACAAATATGTATTCGCATAAAGTTAACCTTTCAGCTCAACAAAATAAATAAATTTTAGAAAACGGCTAGCCTTTCAGCCAAACAAAATGAATTAACATGTGAGTAAAGAGCTAACCGTCAGCTCGACAAGATAAAGAAATATTCGCAAAGGATTAAACTTTCAACTCAACAAAATAAAAAATTAGCAAAGGGATATCCTTTCAGCTCAAACCCAATCAAGTATGTTAATATTACTCATCTTTTTTACATCTTTTTTAAATTTTCCATTGTTATTTTTCCTGACAAAAATAGTCGAGAAATCTTAAAATCAAATTTTCAGCCATACTGTGCACTTTTATAGTGAATTCTGCAAATATGAAAATTTGGGTCAGGAAATTTATTTTTTATCCCACACGATGCGAAAATGTCGTTTTCGCGTCTCTATGGAGACACGAAAGATGCTATTTGCCAGCCAGCCCCAGCCCGGCTGTAATGAACACTTTTCGGGGCTAGGCCGGAAAAGTCAATATCTCTGTCCAATCAAAACACAGTTTCGATTCGGTTTGACGTTTGTGATTAAAACGTCAACGGATTTTATTTGTCAAAAGCCAATATGTCAGAGATTAGTCTTTAGAAACGGGTGATTTTATTACGATATTGTTGTGTAGGATAAAAAATTGTGTGCACACTGTGCACCACGCACAGAAAGTGGTTTTCCGGGCCTCAAGAAATGTCCAGGCTCGCTACGCTCGCCTGTGCAACGCGTCTCTCAACCAGAAAAGAACCACTTTCTCGGCTTGGTACACGATATATACTATTCTTTAAAAATCTAAAAAAAGCTTTTGACGTATATGTTGCGTATCTACTACGTATAGTTCGCGGGAGTGCAACGCCTATGGCAACATGTCGATCGCGGCACATTTTAAAGAGAAAAGGTAGATCTTAACTTGACAAAAGTTGGCCACCTGGTCCCTCCCTGACGCTCAAAATAAAAATGCACAAAATCGTATTAGGTACATAAAGAAATTTACAAAAACACATAACATGTGCGGTAAAGGCTATTTGTGCTTATTTTATGAGAAAGTATAATTTAATAGTTTACCGTCGAGTATGCAACTCAAGTACCAGTATCTCCAAAACTCAATACAGAGTAAGATATTTATTGTTAAGTACGGGCTTATTAGGAAGTAATAGAAGAATAGTTTAAGCATCCGAATACTTAAGAAAAAAACTTAATAAAATTTGCTACGCGATGCGAGTCACAAATTGCTATCTCCCGGATGCCAAAAAAACTTTGTAATTTGCCAACTTTGAATCTCTTTTAAGATACGGTATAATTTTCTATGGGGGGAGCTCAGGTGCTAGTGCTCTCTTCACTATGCAGAAGAGAGCACTGAGAATAATATTGGGCTTGAAGTACAAGGAAAGTTGTAGAGGGAAATTTAAAGAACAGGAAATATTGACTTTTTACGGAATTTTTATACTGGAGTGTCTTCTGCACATACACAAACATAAACGGTTGTTTGTTCCTTTAAACGACAATAACACCTACAGCACAAGAACTTGTGATTATCAGTATCCGATCCATAGACTGTCTGTTACTGAAAAGAATCCAAACTATATGTATATGAGGGTCTTTAATAATCTTCCTGAAAACATAAAAAGAATAGAGAACTTTAACTCATTTAAAATGAAAGCTAAGGATTTGTTGATGGACCTCGAACCATATAGTCTGGACGATTACTTTAACTAGCTGTGTTATTATAATTAAGTTGTTTGTTATCATGTGATATTATTGTGACGCAATTTCATTTTGTTGTATAGAGTTGTTATTTTTTTGTGACATTTACACATATATGAAATAAAATTGATTTTGATTTGAACCGACAAGTAAGTTGAAGATTAAATGTTAGATTGCTTGATTACAAATGATTACAAATAACATTATATTATTGGTTTGGCAACCAAAACCAGATAGGTATCAGCATATTGTATAAAACCACATAGGTATCAGCCTATTGTATACTTTGTATATTACTGGATATGATGTGTAGTTACTGGACGCGGTAATAACGCAGTGTTTTTTTGCAATGGATATAATTTAAAACTATTTTAGTAAGTATTATTTATTATTTGGCTACGATCTACCATACTAGATCGTAGCCAAATAATAAATAATACCATAGTAGGAGAAAGGTTAAATGGATTGTGCATGCTCAGCGTTCATCGCAACATTGTCAATGAAGTCCAATAGCATTAAATGCTCTTGGTCTTCTGGACATATTCTCTGAAATATTCAGAGGATCTGTCCAGAAGTTGGTCAAAAACAAACGGAAACTTAACATTACGTAATGTATAATTAGCATATTTCAAATTATGTCCTCATACATATATTTTTATAAACAAAAAAATATCGGATAAGAAATATTTATTTACTTAAATTTTGAATTTCTCTGACTCCTTGCCCCCCCCCCCCTGCAAAAACTTGTGGCTACGCCCTCGGGACTAGGTATTGTTGATTAAATCTTGGGTTAGTATTGGACTAGACTGCGGTAGCTTAGTTACTCATGTATGCACTAGACACAATAACAATTAAGTTGGAAGAGCTGATGACAGTTTCACTCGAAAAGAAATTGTCAATCCCTTAATTATCGAACCAGAGAAACTACTGGATACATTTAATGGTATAGTCACAATGTTTAGTATTATCTTTAGAAATATTTCTTGTACATAATCAACTTATTGCTTTGTCCAAGTTGCTAACTGTTTTAATTATCTGTTTAGTTTCGACAAACAATTGGCCATAATGCCATTAAGCCCTGCCTGTGAAATTATATAAAATTATGTATGTATTCATAAATTTACGTGGTTGAGTTTAGTGTTTAATGATAATAAAAACTTTTCTTAATTTGCACCCTCTATATTCCCAAATGTAGTCTCCTTTCTACGATAGTATCACTTACGAGGAATCAATAGACAAGTGAATATAACAATCGTCAAAATTGGATCAGCGGTTCGAGAAAAACTCAACATTAAATTGTTTTCATACGTATGTGTCACCAAATCCGCATTGGCTAATACTGAAATATTTTAATAATTGTACCATAAATGGTACAACAATATTCTAACAATATTAGAGTGTTTTATATTGACCAACTTGAATAATTATTTGTAATAAGAGGCAAACCAATTAAATATATTTCAAATCGTCTAAGAATTATTGTTCTGGCATATGTACACCGTTGTATATTCAATATGTTCCGGTCCTGATTATAACCACTAATTAAGATGTTCGTTCACCGGAAATTAGGTTGAGATTGGTAACGGCGTAATTATAAGTACATTGGATAGCATTGGAAAGTATTTAGTATGACTTGGGTCATATCGAACAAATACCGCACTTATAATGAATGATTTATCCTGTATAACCTTAGTTGATATCTACCTAATTTTTAATGAGAGACATAGCGGCTTAACGTCCTCCTTTGCGTAGAAATGTTAAATTATTGTTGTTAATTAAGGATATGTGCAGTATTAAATAAATTTACTACTATTTGTGAAATGTCTATTTTTTAGATTTCTTAATTTTACAAAGCAAGCAAAATAGTTGAAAAAGGATACCCAGGTGAAGAATTTGTCAATGTGATAAATGAAATGGTTATTCTTCTTGCTCAGAAGAATAGCCGGATTTTATTTATCATTTAAAACTGTTATTCGTTCTATCAAAAGTTAAACTCATACATAAGACAGAAATAAATAATTTATTTAAATAAAAGAATTAAATAAACATAAATATTACAACAACAACAACAAAAAACAACACAGATTGCAATAAATAATAAATCTAAATCAGATGACTCCTAAGGTTTGTATCCTGGCTGCAGTCCCAGTGGTAATGGCATGTCAAAACTTCTTCCATAGGAAGAGTGTCCATGTCCGCCATAGTCTTCGTGCGATGAGGAGTGGCTGCTTCCGTGACTGTACACAGGTTTGGTAATCACTTCATAAGTGGTTTGTTTTCCTCCACCACCAGATAAAGATTTGAGACCGATAATTGCGGAAAGCATCAGTGAAATTAAACCAGTCATCAAAGCTTTACCAGCCAACGCAGCGATGGCCCCCATCGCTACAGCCATCAAGGTACCTTTCATCATGGCACCAGCTGCCAGCATCATACCGAGACCACCGTCTCCTTTTTTACCACCGCCGCCGCCGCCGCCTCCTTTGCCTCTTCCGGTAAAGGCATTATTTGGATCATAGAAGTTCAGCTTAATCGAGTGAGTGGTGAGAAAGTTTGAAAGTTTGCTCAACAAGAACGCATCAACGCGAGAGTCGGGATCGTTAGGGAATTCCCGTGCAACTTCGGCTACGATATCCTGGTTGGCTCTGGCACCGGTTTCCCTAACTAATGTTACACCAGGAAGAACACTTAAATCTTCTTGGTCATTCAATTTTTCCACCCAGTTGACGATATCCAATTTCAGGCAGGTGGTTGAGTACGACGTAGCACATTCCTTGTCAAGGGATTTTTTAAAGTCTCCGCGATCACCTTTCTCGGCATCGTCCGCTAGAGCGACCGCTAACAGACTACCGAGCACTAAGTACACTAGATATTTGCTGGCCGTCATGTTGGTATGTAGATGATCAGAGGCGATTGCAGACTGCTCTCCTTTGGCCAGTTTGCCGCTTATATTTATACGAAATTAGATCGTGGCGAAAAAAATTGTGCTAGAGAAGAAGTAACAGTTAACCAGACCATCATTTTACCATTCACTTTTATCAAATTATACTCAAGAATGAGTAGGTCGAATGGTAGTAATTTAATGGAGCAAGAAATAATAAGACAACCTATAACGCGTTATACTTTAATTCCGACCCAGCTCCCGGCTAGCTTGTTCTTTGGTGCCATTTTTTCTTTTTTATGGTCAAGGCGTATTATCTGGCAATTTTAAAAGCCGCGTGCTTACTAATTATCCCAGATCCGGTTATAATTGCGATATGTACTAGCCTCAAAAAAGCAATATTATCAAATTTTAAAATATAAACTGTAATAATAATAAATATAATAATAGTTTCCGAATAAGTAAAAGTTCTGTATTGTTCTCTTTTACTTTTAAACCTCTTTTACCGTTTCAAGATTTTGACATCACCACTCAAGTTCAATTGTTTTTGTTTGGGCCACGTCTGTGACGTTGCCTTGGCAAGATATCGAAATTCTGTTTCTACAGATCGTTCGCGTATCATTATCAGTTTTGAATTTTGGTTTGCGAGTGAACCGTTTATCAAATATAATTAAAACAAATTTGGCGAGCCAGGTCCCCATCTTGAAAACAAATTCATATTCTAACTCTATAGATCGTTTGCGAGTTTGGAATTTTCGTTTGCGAGTGAACCGTTTCAGAGATTTAATTATAACAGATGTCGAGGGGCAGATTCACACTAGCTGGACTTGGATAATTGGCTAATTGCTTTCTAGCGACCCCCCAATTGCACTACTGACCAGCTAACATAGCCGCAAATGCCAGACTTACGACACACACGACATAACCTCACTATTGCACGGAATTTATTTAGAATAGGGAATTTCTAGCGGTAGGTTATTTTGTGAGATTATTTTAGACTAACCTTACCTAACGCCGTTCTTTGTCTCTTTCCTCCTGTTTTTTAATCCTAAAGATGCTTGTAAAATTAGGTGAAACCCATTAGGGAAAAACCCAACCCCTTTGTTTCAACTTTTTTCAATTTGGCCTAACGTACCGGATTAACCAATTTGCCTATAAGAATAGTGGTACATCAAAAACTTCTTATTGAACAGTTTCGTAGGTTACCTGTACTAGTTTTCAAACCATAAATTACAAAAAAACGTTATATTCCATTTACTAAAATTTATAAACGATAATAAAAAGTCTTCACCATAAAATACTTGCTGATTATAAATGTATCAAACATTTATTAATGTCCAAAATAAATAAAGTAAAATAAGATAACATTTAGCCTACGTACCTATTTAAAAAAATCTGATGTGGCCAGGCACATGACTTTATCATACAATATATAAAATTAATAGTTTAGCTGCATGAGAATCTATTCTATTGAGATAAATCATAGGTATTGTCAAAGCATCAGCATTGGACACTACCTACACTACGTCATTAGAATAATAGTTATTTATGTCACAAATGCCGAAAGTACGGAATAGCGCGACGAGCGGTGATGCGGCTCGGCACCGAAGGCGGAGTGTCGCCGTCGCATGTGAGGGAGTCGCGCTATCTAGTTTTTGGCAGGAGCGACATAAACGTTTATTGTGTTGCTGTTTAAGAAATACGTATTTAGAAAAAATAAATAAATGATTTCTGTATAGTAAATGCTAGGTTGGTACCACTTTGACGAAATGTCAAGTTTAAAGGTGCGTTCCGATTGGTAGGTAATGGTAGCTAATAGCTTAGGCTTTAGGCTTTAACAAAATTTATTAATTATCAGATAATAGAAACAATATGATACAACATATATACATATTTAAAAAACGGTGCCTTGCGCCGTGGGCGCTTATCCGAAAATATAACTTATAAAATAAAATACTTTTATTTACCCGCCAGCGAGTTAGCAGCTTGGCGGGTAACTTATTAAAATAAACAACGACCACGCGATATAATGTCTTACCGGATAGAATAAAATAAATAAAAACGTTATGAGGGTAGCTAATGGCGGTGGTAGAATACGAAATTATAGTATTTCTTACATATCGTGATAATGACACATATTAGTTTGCATGTACATAAACATGAGTCACTAGCAATTTTCTATTAGAAATACTATAACGGCGTCTGCTACCACTGCCATTATCACTAATGAAAACGCACCTTAAAAAGGTAATTCAAATTCTGACAGATTTATATTTGTTCATGACACATCCCAACCAACATACTAAAATAAAACTACACTCATCGCTATACTTTATTTATAATTTTCTCAATGTATCATTTTTAGAATTAGATATAAACACGGGTTGATATTTCTTATCAACAGACAATCAAATTGGTGATCTTATTTTATTTGAAATTTGTATTTTATAATTTTGCGCACTACAGCGGCAACGTTCCATAGTGGTTTTACAACCTCTGATGAGATCAGCTGCTTTCGAATGTGACAACACAAAAAAATATTTGTCAAAATCCTGGCTACTATGTAATTTCATATCAATGCAGATGCGACCGATCTCGATCAAATAGAATTTGCTCTTGAAGCTAAACTATTAATTTTACCAAAAAATGTTATAGGCATAAATTATTCAAAATTTCCTCTACTTTAATTTATTAATTAACTATTTTGTCGAAATTACAGAAATGGCGGGTCATTTCCAAAATCCTTGAAAAAGGCTTAGAATAAACTAAAAAGCTAAACTATTAATTTTACCAAAAAATGTCAGGCATAAATTATTCAAAATTTCCTCTGCTTTAATTTATTATTTAACTATTTTGACGAAATTACAGAAATGGCGGCTGATTTCTAAAATCCTTGAAAAAGGCTTAGAGTAAACACCCAGTTCCTTTGGACCCTTTTGAACCAAAAGCTTTTCAACTCTAAGTTTGGTCATGAAACTTCTAAATATGAAGTTCCGTGCCGATACCTTTAGTAGTTTCTCCGGAAATGAATTAACAAAAATTGGGTACACACACACACACACACACACACACACACACACACACACACATACACACACACACACAGACATTTTTTTGTACCTTGGTCAAAAATGTTCAGGGGACCCATAAAGACCTATTTCCGCTAAAATCCCAATTTTTTTTTTCGGCACGATTACAATACTTTACATACTGCGTATGATAAAGTAAAAACATATTTACAAATAGACTAATACAGGATGATTTATAACTATTATTAAATACTGTAAGAAAATTTATAGATTGTCACTTTAAGTTAAAATGAAATAGTGAACATTTTTCAAAATTTGCTTTGTTTCCAAGCTAAAATTAAATGTAAGATAACAAGAAAATTTATTTTATAAAAGAAATAAATCCGTAACTTGCAATGAAAATAGTAGACAATAGCAAAGCAATATGATATACATGATACTTGAATATTATAAAAATTACGACGAATTAAAGAGTTGTACAAAAATGTCTGGTTTTGGCATCTTAAACGGCACTAAAAATTCTTTATAAACCTTTATAAAAGTACCCTTCAAAAGTTTTCAAATTATAGTTATTTCAACACTTCTCTTTTCATACCTATGAATCCTTCTATACCTCATCTTTATTCTCTTCCTAAATTACACAAACCTAACCTTCCTATCCGTCCTATAACTGCGTTCTATAACTCGCCAACTGTACGCCTCTCAAAATTCATGCTCGGTATTTTTGACTCACTAAATTTTGCTCCTTCTTACACTGTAAAGAATGGTCTTGATTTTTCTAACTCTATCGTGAATCATAACCCCTCAGGTTGCCTTATTGTTTCTTTCGATGTCACTAACCTTTACTCCAATATCCCCATTAACTTTACACTTCAACTCGTCAACAACCTTTTTAATCAACACTTCCCCGATGATAATGATGCTTCACATCTTACTGCCATACTTAAACATATAATTACTCAAAACTTTTGCACTTTCAATAATAAATTTTACAAAATAGAACAAGGCCTTCCAATGGGTCTCCCTTTGTCTGCTTTCTTATCTGATATATTTCTTGACCATATTGAATGCAACCTCATTCTCAACCCTTGCAACCCTTACCATACTTCTATTAAAAAATGGATACGTTACGTTGACGACGTATTTTGTATTTGGGAAGGTGATCTTCCCAACCTCAATAAATTTTTGGATTATATTAATAATTTATCCCCTACACTTCGATTCACGATGGAGTTGGAAAAAGACAGACTACTTAATTTCCTAGATCTGTCGGTCACCCGTTTGGACAGTTCCTTCAGTTTCAATATTTTTAGAAAACCTACCTCCCTTACTACTATTATCCCCTATGATTCTTGTCATCCCCTTTCACACCGTTTGGCTTCCTTACGTTTCTACTTTCGACGCGCCCTTACTTATCCAATTTCTGCTCATGACCGTAATGCTGAATTTTCTTACATCTATGATGTTGCCCAAGTTAATAATTTTCCGAAAAAGATCGTCATTAATTTGTTACATGATACTACAATTAAATTAGACCCTTTATACACCCATAATCCTCTCCATCCTATCCCTGTATACAAGCCATTTACCTACAATCGTTCTAATATCAAACTTAAAAAGATCCTTAAACCTTTCAATATTTTGCCAGCCTTCAAAAGTCAAACTATACTGTTCAACTTGCTATCAAAACAGCGTCAGATGCCTAGAACTATCCAGGAGGAGAGTGGTGTTTATTCTGTGAGCTGTTGCAACTGCGATGCTGTCTATGTCGGACAGACGGGCCGAATGTTATCAAAGCGACTCAGAGAACACTGTTACCAAAGTACATCTAATTTATTTAAACACAAAGTTGAGACTGGTCATGTTATTAATTATAAAGATGCTAAACTACTTCACAAATGCCATAAGGGCTTCAAATTAGATTTACTTGAACAATTTCAGATCCAACTTCATAAAAAGTCACCTTTGACTTTGATTAATGATCAGACTGATTTTCAGTACAAACCTCTGTTTTCCTACATTTAAATTACGTGTGTCTCTGAGTCTTGTTTTTGTCAATTTCCTGCCGACCGATAGTTGATAAATTTTCCGTTCCAAATGTTATTTCTCCCCCCCTCTTTTTATTTCGACTTGCGGCCACCTATGTCTTGGTGGTGCTTGCTTCCTCCTAGTCTCTTAACGTCCGTCGTGTCGTGTGGACCTTTTTCCACACGACTTTCGTACATTCGCGTACGCTTTAATTTTAATTTTATCTGTTGACATCCATCTTCCATGAAGACCTTGCAAGTTTTATTTATGTCTGATGCCTGCTCTATGTAAGTTTTCATATTTATTTGCTTGTATTTTGTTGTGCTCTGTCCGTTTATCGCGTATTTTACAGTTTTTGTTTTCTATTGTTAGGTACGTTTTCCTGACCGCGAGCCGATGTTTCATTTTGACCATGCTCTGTTTATGCCTTAATTACGATTTTTTGACTGTAAGTTTTTGCATATTGCTGTATTGTTCTGTTTCTTAAAATTGTATATTTTTTCCCGTTTTTTTCCTGCTTTCTCGCTCACTTATTGTTTTTGCAGATTACATACACCGATGATGGCAGCCATGCCGAAACATGTCTGTAGTAAATAAATCTTATACCTGCGAAGAAAAAAGGAGGCTTTTATTTAATTTCCTACATCTGTAATAACTTCACTTCGCTATAATGGACTTCCTACAATTCAACCACGACTATGCCTCGTCAATTGTCCATAAATTTCGTAAGATGCATAGAAGAATCAAGTTGAGCGAGAACCACATCTACTTCATTAATACTTGCATCAGAGAAAACCTCACACCAAATTTCGCTAGGGTTACTTCGGCCAGTTTGGATTTTTCTACTAAGCAAAAACTTGAAAGAAGGTCTATTGGCAGAGAGCGGCGCAGACACTACGGCAGGATCAGCAATGACACCGAGACTTTGGCTTTTTTACACCGAAAACTTAGAGATTTCTATCACCATCTCCAAATTGAGGACATCATACAGCATGCACGTGGCGACGCATTACTCTTTTCCCAGGAGGACCTACGAAAGAAGAACAACAAGCTTCACAATTTACGATCTAGAACACGACAATCCTGTGGCGCTCGCTCGCAGAGTACACACCCTGGTAATGTAACCTCACAATTTTCTAACTTTTCTGATGTTGTTTTTGACGATGCCGAGACTGCTTTGTTGAACAGAGGCCATAAATTTGCCCTTCCTTCCCGTAATAACCTTGTTAACACCTCCATCGAGCTTGACGTCGCTATTTTGAGGCACCCCGAACGTTTTTCAATCCGTAATAGTCTTATTCCCTTTCTCAAAAAAGAAAATTCCAGTAAAAACATTCCGCCTCCATCTTTTTCTCTCCCTCTCTGGAAAACTGTTAAATCAATAAAATCTAAATTAATCGATTCTAACGCTATACTCGTTCAAGCTGATAAGAATGCTGGCACTGTCATTCTCCCTTTGTGTTCCTATGTTGATAAAACACTTGAATTTTTACGCAGCAATAACTATAACGAAATTAAAAAAGATCCCCTCCCCAATTTTATCCTTAAAACCAAACAAACAATAAACCTTTATAAAAGTACCCTTCAAAAGTTTTCAAATTATAGTTATTTCAACACTTCTCTTTTCATACCTATGAATCCTTCTATACCTCATCTTTATTCTCTTCCTAAATTACACAAACCTAACCTTCCTATCCGTCCTATAACTGCGTTCTATAACTCGCCAACTGTACGCCTCTCAAAATTCATGCTCGGTATTTTTGACTCACTAAATTTTGCTCCTTCTTACACTGTAAAGAATGGTCTTGATTTTTCTAACTCTATCGTGAATCATAACCCCTCAGGTTGCCTTATTGTTTCTTTCGATGTCACTAACCTTTACTCCAATATCCCCATTAACTTTACACTTCAACTCGTCAACAACCTTTTTAATCAACACTTCCCCGATGATAATGATGCTTCACATCTTACTGCCATACTTAAACATATAATTACTCAAAACTTTTGCACTTTCAATAATAAATTTTACAAAATAGAACAAGGCCTTCCAATGGGTCTCCCTTTGTCTGCTTTCTTATCTGATATATTTCTTGACCATATTGAATGCAACCTCATTCTCAACCCTTGCAACCCTTACCATACTTCTATTAAAAAATGGATACGTTACGTTGACGACGTATTTTGTATTTGGGAAGGTGATCTTCCCAACCTCAATAAATTTTTGGATTATATTAATAATTTATCCCCTACACTTCGATTCACGATGGAGTTGGAAAAAGACAGACTACTTAATTTCCTAGATCTGTCGGTCACCCGTTTGGACAGTTCCTTCAGTTTCAATATTTTTAGAAAACCTACCTCCCTTACTACTATTATCCCCTATGATTCTTGTCATCCCCTTTCACACCGTTTGGCTTCCTTACGTTTCTACTTTCGACGCGCCCTTACTTATCCAATTTCTGCTCATGACCGTAATGCTGAATTTTCTTACATCTATGATGTTGCCCAAGTTAATAATTTTCCGAAAAAGATCGTCATTAATTTGTTACATGATACTACAATTAAATTAGACCCTTTATACACCCATAATCCTCTCCATCCTATCCCTGTATACAAGCCATTTACCTACAATCGTTCTAATATCAAACTTAAAAAGATCCTTAAACCTTTCAATATTTTGCCAGCCTTCAAAAGTCAAACTATACTGTTCAACTTGCTATCAAAACAGCGTCAGATGCCTAGAACTATCCAGGAGGAGAGTGGTGTTTATTCTGTGAGCTGTTGCAACTGCGATGCTGTCTATGTCGGACAGACGGGCCGAATGTTATCAAAGCGACTCAGAGAACACTGTTACCAAAGTACATCTAATTTATTTAAACACAAAGTTGAGACTGGTCATGTTATTAATTATAAAGATGCTAAACTACTTCACAAATGCCATAAGGGCTTCAAATTAGATTTACTTGAACAATTTCAGATCCAACTTCATAAAAAGTCACCTTTGACTTTGATTAATGATCAGACTGATTTTCAGTACAAACCTCTGTTTTCCTACATTTAAATTACGTGTGTCTCTGAGTCTTGTTTTTGTCAATTTCCTGCCGACCGATAGTTGATAAATTTTCCGTTCCAAATGTTATTTCTCCCCCCCTCTTTTTATTTCGACTTGCGGCCACCTATGTCTTGGTGGTGCTTGCTTCCTCCTAGTCTCTTAACGTCCGTCGTGTCGTGTGGACCTTTTTCCACACGACTTTCGTACATTCGCGTACGCTTTAATTTTAATTTTATCTGTTGACATCCATCTTCCATGAAGACCTTGCAAGTTTTATTTATGTCTGATGCCTGCTCTATGTAAGTTTTCATATTTATTTGCTTGTATTTTGTTGTGCTCTGTCCGTTTATCGCGTATTTTACAGTTTTTGTTTTCTATTGTTAGGTACGTTTTCCTGACCGCGAGCCGATGTTTCATTTTGACCATGCTCTGTTTATGCCTTAATTACGATTTTTTGACTGTAAGTTTTTGCATATTGCTGTATTGTTCTGTTTCTTAAAATTGTATATTTTTTCCCGTTTTTTTCCTGCTTTCTCGCTCACTTATTGTTTTTGCAGATTACATACACCGATGATGGCAGCCATGCCGAAACATGTCTGTAGTAAATAAATCTTATACCTGCGAAGAAAAAAGGAGGCTTTTATTTAATTTCCTACATCTGTACTAAAAATTCTGTCTATTGACATTTTTGCCTGCTCTTTCTGCTGTGCATAAGTTGTCATATCTGGTGGATGTTATTGTTATCAATAAATTGAAACGTCTGACAGTCCTACTAAATGGATAATTGATGAAAAAAATTACCTTTTCAGTTGAACTTAATATGTCATTCTTTCATGGGGTTTCATTTTTTAATACTAGTGAAATAATAACCAATCTACTTCTCTGTTATAGCAACAAACACTTCAAAGGTTATAACACGATAAGTTATATGCAGATAAAATTATTAATTATTATTCAAACGTTTAAACTCATTATCTGAGTTTATTCACCGATTTGACGGGCATAAAGGTCGTTAAGATACAAGAAAAAATGCAATTCACACTTAATCATACCTATATACTAACTGTAGTGTTTCGAATAAAATGGTTGTTGTAGTTTCTAAAACTAGGCCTTGCCAAATTATACGCGTCACATTACCGTTACCGTTTGTAACGCTCATTAATTTAATTTATAAATAGGTGGCAGTGATGAATGTCATACGCTAGGACGTGAATGCATTGATACCGTATTGCAATTATTTTAACATTTGCCATCATCATTTGACAAAAAAAGCAGGAAAGGAAATGGTTTGTATTGATTATACTTTATACCTTAATAAGGATTGGGTTTAAATAATATTTTCTATATTATTTCGGATTTTTTACATCGATAATTTTCCACAATATCCTATGGGTACCTACCCTATTAGGCATATGCAATAGGCAAATAGCCTTATTAAACTACATTGTTTTTACATTTATTTCTTTATTTATGTTTTATTATTATTATTATTTATTGGAAATCTGTGATACATCTCATTAAATATATGAAACCTATATAATATAATTTAGATACAACATATAAATACTAAAATTACACTAATAGAATTTTGAAAAGTAATTAAGAGGATCAGGGCAAATTTGTAGTAACGAGCTTCGCTCAAGCCTAGGGTACTCCCTTTGCGGGTATCACTGCAGCTCAACCCAATTTTGAAAAACAAGGCCTATTATGCCTTGCAATGAAAATTTTTCTTTTTCTTTGCAAAGCCAATAAAAACTGCACAAACCCCTTGCAGCCTTGTGCATAGGTCATTAAAAACACATGCATTATTTATTAATAGACAATATACATTAAAGGAAGGTAAAGATAAAATATTAAGCAGCAGATTTAGGGTTCCTTATGATAAAACTCTCCTCAAAATTCGTGCTTCTCAAAACCGTAATTTCCTGAATTTCCCAGGGCGAAATTTTGCACGGCAACTCCTTCACATGTAATTTATATATAATAGAGTAACTGCTCCCAATGAACCTAAAATCACCGGAACAATGTTCACTTTCATTCCCCACATACGTCTAACTTCTATTGAGAGATCCTTATATTTAGGTTGTTTTTCAAGCTCCTTCCTTACAACATTTGCATCAGCAGGTACCGAGATTTCTATGAACGTGCACACCTTCTTCTGGAAGTCCTTTACCACGATATATGGCTTATTAGCATCAAGCATTCTATCAGTGGCAACAGGCATGTTCCATAATATGGTAATATGATCGTTACTCACAACAGGAGATGGGATGTGGACATACCACCGAGATACATCCATTGCTAAACCTAGTTGGGAACATAATTTGCAATATGAAAATTGTAAATAGTTAATACAAGATGGCGGTAATTTTTTAAGTTAAAAAACTACAGCCACGCCTGGGATTTGAACCCAGATGTATGGATTGCCGGTCCGACGTTTTACCAAGTAGACTTACGTGACCTATGACATTCAGTAGGTTAATTTGTTAACTTTTCCTATTTTCATATTAATGTACGCAGATTTCTGCAAGAATTAACTCCCTTTATAAATTGTAATGTATATATGTTCACACCCTATCATGTCTAGTAATGTAATGTGACTCAGCTAAGACTGGCCAAACCGCCAATAAATGGCAGACATGTTCCGGAGCCTGATTACACAGTCTACAACTCCCATCATGAGCAGCTTTCATAATCTTCTGTTCATGATATCTGGTACGTATTGCCTGATAGAGGATGCCGTTTCAGCCTTAATGTTCCCATGACAAAGCCAAGATAACGATCCAGACTTTGAAATACCATCATCCTCTACAACTCTTAAAAATTGACCATGCATCGGCTTACTAACATAATCCTCTCTCTTTTTCCGATTCATTCTTAACTTAATCTCTCGCTTTAAACTCTCCACCGAAGTTTTATTTCCATACTAATCTAGTTCTTCCACCTGAAATATTGCTAAAATTGGAAAACTGGTTTATCGACGGTGAGATATTAAAGGAGAAAGGTAGTTTGTCGGGCAATTCCGTCATGACGAAGAAGCAACCGTAGACACGTGTTTCGGACATTTAGTCCTCATCAGTACGGTATAGCCAATGAGCAAGATGTGCACTCAATGGAAAAATCACTCAAATGGAGACCATAAGGGGGGTGCCCAATGTCGCCAATTTGGTGCTTGTCCGAAACATGTCCGAAGCATGTCCGAAACACGTGTCTACGGTTCTATCATGTCTAGTAATGTAATGTGACTCAGCTAAGACTGGCCAAACCGCCAATAAATGGTAGACATGTTCCGGAGCCTGATTACACAGTCTACAACTCCCATCATGAGCAACTTTCATAATCTTCTGTTCATGATATCTGGTACGTATTGCCTGATAGAGGATGCCGTTTCAGCCTTAATGTTCCCATGACAAAGCCAAGATAACGATCCAGACTTTGAAATACCATCATCCTCTACAACTCTTAAAAATTGACCATGCATCGGCTTACTAACATAATCCTCTCTCTTTTTCCGATTCATTCTTAACTTAATCTCTCGCTTTAAACTCTCCACCGAAGTTTTATTTCCATACTAATCTAGTTCTTCCACCTGAAATATTGCTAAAATTGGAAAACTGGTTTATCGACGGTGAGATATTAAAGGAGAAAGGTAGTTTGTCGGGCAATTCCGTCATGACGAAGAAGCAACCGTAGACACGTGTTTCGGACATGCTTCGGACATGTTTCGGACAAGCACCAAATTGGCGACATTGGGCACCCCCCTTATGGTCTCCATTTGAGTGATTTTTCGATTGAGTGCACATCTTGCTCATTGGCTATACCGTACTGATGAGGACTAAATGTCCGAAACACGTGTCTACGGTTGCTTCTTCGTTATGACGGAATTGTCCGACAAACTACCTTCCTCCTTTGCTAAAATTATTTTGTGTTTACTAATTATTGACTTACCAGAAGTATCCCAAATTAATTATTTAAAAAAAAATCTAAAATTTTCATTTCCAAATCTAAAATATTTTGCCAATTGCTGCAAGCCACGACCTCCATCTAAGCGATGCAGGTATAGCCTGCAGACTTCAGACCTAGGATGAAATATAAAATTTTATGTTAACTGTTTTCTAGTTTTAATGTCCTAATCGCGTATGTCCTTCTTCGTCCAGTTTAAAACTCCAAGACTGTATCGAAATATTGGAATAGCATGTGCATTTATGGCTTGCATTTTATACTTTCCATTTAAGCCAGATTTTCAAATTTTCCTTACACGCTTAATGTATTCGCCTATAACCTTCGCCTTCATGCCTTCATCATCAATACCAAAGGCTTCATTCATTCCCAGGTACTTATATCTAGTATTATCTGTTAGTTCATAAATACTAGTATGATCATTCAGGCATATGTCAGCGGTTCACTCAATTCTGCCCTTGACAATACTAATTTTGGCACACAGCTCTCGGGAAAATTGCATCCCAATATCGTCAATATTATTATTATTATTTATTGGAAGTCTCTGATACATCTATCTCATTAAATATATTCAACCTAGAGAATATAATTTAGATACTAATATATTATTATTATGAAGACTTATGCCCTTTCACAGCCTTATGGGCCAGGAAATATTTACCATATCATGGGGCAAAAGGGCAACCGTGATAGGCTCAGTGGGTGATTTATTAGTTGATTTCTGAAACAGTCAAAAAGCAATACAAAGAAGTTATAATATAAAAATACATACAATGCATACATAATCACAAGTAAGTCTTAGGGGATTCGCTGGATTCACTTTTAGGGCATACCCAGTACTTTTCTGGTTATGCTGCAGGTTTCCAAAATCACGATCTTTTTTTGTATTATTATTATTATTATATTATTATTATATTTCTTTATTATTGTTATTATTATGAAGACTTATGCACTTCCACAGTCTTATGAGCTGGAAAACATTTACCATATCAAGGGGCAAAAGTGCAACCGTGATATTATTATTTGTACGCACAATAAACATTGGCATGTATTGATATTTAATTTGAAACATTAATCGTGTAAAAAATGTTGCCAAATACGTCTTCTATACGGGCTTTAATAGACACACTATTGCATTTATTTAGTAATTTCTTAGCCAAGTAGAAGAAGATATTTTAAATTAAAAGGCACAATTAAAAGTGACTTCTACTTTATTATTTACAAACAAAAATTCTCGACCCAGGACGCGTGACATATAATTATTAATAAATAAGAATTAAATAGAATCATAAATATTACAAAATTGAGGAAGACAATAAATTATTTATTCTAGAAGAAAGTGAATATCACTTATGGCTTGTAATCCGGTTGCAAACCGAGAGGTAAAGGCACGTCATAGCTTCTGCCCCACGCAGAATGTCCATGGCCACCGTGCTCTTCATGGGAGGCACTATTGGAATGACTGTAGATGGGTTTGGCTACAATTTCATACGTGGTCGACTTATGTCCTCCGCTGGTTAAAGATTTGAGACCAATGATAGCTGAGAGCATTAAGGAGATTAGACCTGTCATCAACGCTTTACCGGCCAAGGCAGCTAGAGCACCCATGGCTAAGGCCATGAGGGTACCTTTCATCATGGCACCAGCAGCTAACATCATTCCAAGACCACCACCACCCTTCTTGCCCCCTCCGAGGCCGCCGCCACCTTTACCTCTTCCGGTAAAGGCATTCTTTGAGTCAAAGAGGTTCAATTTAATGGAATGTGTGTTGAGGTAATTAGAGACCTTATTCATGAGGAAGGCATCCAGTCGGGCATCTGGATCGTTGGGGAATTCCCTTGCCACTTCTAAGACGATATCCTGATTAGCCCTCGCACTAGACTCTCTAACAACAGAAAATCCTGGGAGCACACTTAACTCATTCTGGTCGTTCAGTTTTTCCACCCAGTTGACAATATCCAATTTGAGACAGGTGGCTGAATACGAAGTCGCACATTCCTTCTTTAAGGATTTTTTAAATTCTCCGCGATCACCTTTTGCTGGCTCTTCTGCGAAGGCCACTGATAACAGGGCACCAAACACTAAGAACACTAATTGTTTCTTGGTGAACATCTCGGTATTGCTGTAGCAACTGACTGATATGAAGAATCTGTTTTGCACTTATATTTATACGAAATAGGTATCCCGAGGAAAAAATGTAGAAGCCCATCCCATGTGTCCGCCCGTTTTTTTCCAAATTGTGACCAGGAGACTTAGTGGAGCAAGGAAAGAACCTGCGGCCAATTGCGAAAGGCCCGACTCTTAGTGCACGTAGAGACTACGTTACACTTTCATAACTATCTCCGGGCCAGTTCCTTTTATTTTATTTTTCTATAACTGTTACATTATTCGCACCATAGAGGCGGATTATAGTTTTGGTAGTCACGGTCAATGTCGTCCATTCACTTGATGGGCATTGGTCTGGTTCACCAAACTCGATACTTACTTCCGAGATGCTTTGAATTTTCATAGTATGAAAGTAAGGCATTACAATCGCTCCAATACTATCGAGGATGTTTAGGTGTTCTACATTTACGATGGAAATGTTGTTTGCTTCCTATACCAGTTCCTCTAATTATTAATTAACTGAACTACATTACAAATTATCGCTGGCCATCGAGGCCAGAACCCGGGTTTAATCTGCGTAAAAGTATTTAATTTAACCGAGTCGTTCGGCCGCAACAATGAAACTCGTGTCTTTGTGTGAAAGTAAGTGCAAGAGCGTCGTAAAAATCGTTCCCGATCGAAAGTAAGTGTGCTGCAATAAGGAGTAGGTATTGACATTGGTTCTAGTACATTTCATTATCAGTGTTTGTATTTATAAATTACACTTATAATTATATGTCTGGCGGAGGATGATTAAAAGACCAATAGTAAAAGTTCTTCTTTCGCAATTCAAATTAATATTTTAATTTATGGCACTGATTTGAATAATACGTAATATATTAAGGTATGTATCTAAGGAGGATTGATGATATGACGAGTTTACTGATCAATTTGCGAACAAACAAAACAGGTGATCCAGGCAAATTTTCACCTTTTGGGGTTAGGTTAAAGGCAAACTTTGGTAGTTTACTCCATATATGAAGAAGGTTTATGCAAAAGAGATGTCGATAAAACAAGAAATAACTATTGTATATCAGCATGATTAACTTACTATAAATATATATAATTAACATTATAATTAGATAATAACTATAGTAAAATATTTATAGGTTTCACAGATTACATTGATAAAATACTACATTGTTTTAGTCCAAATGTATAGCAGTAGCATTGAATAAAACAGGATTGCTCTATTGTGGAGTTTAATTCATTATATTTGTACGCGATCGATTTCTGATTAATGTCATCTTCAACCGTAAAACTTAAAGATATACAATATAAACAAAGTATTCAAATATATTCTGTATAACTAGAAACATATATAAAATGGGTAGGTCAAATTCAGGACACCGACATCACAAGAAGAAATCTACCACAGCATGAATTTTAAGTAATTGTTGATTTAAAGAAAAGTAAATTGTAAGGAGCTTACCGTCAGATAGATAAATTTATATCGTATATTTTCTTAGTTTTACGTCTGAAGGTGGCATTAAGCCGAAATCTTAAACTTAGTCCACAATAGAGCAATCCTGTTTTATTCAATCCTACGCTATACGCTAGGTTTTAAAGATATTTGAGAAACAAAAATGGATATGTCAACTTTTGCACGTAACTGGTGCATATTATGTCCGGATTTGTTACGCATTTGGTTGGATTTGGAAGTACAGAATAATAATAGGACCATGAAATTTCAACTGTTGAAATATTTTGATATTAATAAGTATTTAGCTGATTTGGGTTCAGTTTACCCCCATAATTTGAGTGTGGAGGGGCCTAGTTGCGTCTGCGGCAACAATCGTTTGAAAGTTTGTAGCAACATTTCTAATAATAAAAATTAGAAAAAATTGCAAATATTTTATACACAGAAAAAAAGACCAATTCTTACAACTGAGGCTACAACCTGGAATTCATTCAAAACAAGCCTACTATCGGTTGCAAAAGTATTGAGCCCTGTGTTTGAAGAATCGTAACTCTGCAACGACTGAACAAAAAAAAAATGAAATAGAGTGTGTTATACTCCTGAATCATTTCTACATAACAGGAGGGACTATCAAATTTTGCTGCCCCTAGGTTTAGACAGAAGCGCAAGAGAAGTGTAAAAATGAACCCGATTTTACCACTCTTTAATAAAGACTCGTCTTTACAAATTTTGTTCTGCTAAACCGCTAGCCCAAAAAAAAAAAATCAAATCACACAGAGTATGACCTAAGATCTTGTCTACAGATTGTTTTTTTTTTGTTTTTATAAATTTCTTTGTAATAAAGTCTATAAACAACATTTTTAAGGAAGCGGATATCTCGGTAACGCGTGTTAGCGCGACAACGCGATAGGTACGAAAACAATCGCAAAATTTTGTTTATTGAGTCTATTTAAATAGAAACACATTTTAGATGTTCACTAATTTTATAAAGCGATATGAATTTGCGATTTAATTTTGCGTACTTAGGATTAAAACATCAAAACAAACATGGTGTTTGTCAATTTGAGCAACGCTGAAGTGGAAAACTAAAAGTTTTGGGATCTGAAGCTTTTTAATGAAAGAATGGATTGCAGCAAAGAGATACAAACATGTTTTGTTTTTGTTTTTAACGCACTTTAAATCAATAGCCGCAATAAAAAAATCAGATAGTTGCGGTAGCAGCAAACAAATAAAACTTCAAAACAAAATATTTTTCTGATACCACAATAATATACATAACAGGTTGATTTTGTGGCAAAATTAAGATAATTTGAGTACATAAATATGTACTTGATTATTAATTTATTTAGTAAAGTTGTACCTACGTTGCGTTGTCTACGTGTTTTCAAGTATTCAGTAAAAATTCCGAAGTATTATTCCAAGGAAGTAAAAGAAATAATTATCTATGTCCAAAACTTTTTTCAAGGAGAAAAAGACCACCAAATCCTTACTCTCCCTTTCGATAAGGTCATTGAGAGAACTGCAACTGCTGGTGGAGTAAGTCCAACGACTGTCAAAGGGTCAGTGCGGAATACCATACCAAAGGAAAAGTTGAACAATGCAAAGCAAAAAGTGGTAGACCAAGGATAATTTGCGATGAATTTTTGCAAGGGGTTATAAGACGAATGATTTTTAACTTTTACATGGAAAAAAGATTTCCAACATAAAAGAATTAAACATTCAAATAAAACTCGAAGTTTTGGACTTGCCAGAATTTTCAGCAGGGACGTTATATAGATGGTTAAAAGAAATGAATCACAATAGAGCAAGCCTGTTTTATTCAATCCTACAGCTATACGCTACGTTTTAAAGATATTTGAGAAACAAAAATGGATATATCAACTTTTGCACGTAACTGGTGCATATTATGTCCGGGTTTGTTACGCATTTTGTTGGATTTGGAAGTACAGAATAATAATAGGACCATGAAATTTCAACTGTTGAAATATTTTGATATTATTAAGTATTTGGCTGATATGGGTTCAGTTTACCCCCATAATTTGAGTGTGGAGGGGCCTAGTTGCGTCTGCGGCAACAATCGTTTGAAAGTTTGTAGCAACATTTCTAATAATAAAAATTAGAAAAAATTGCAAATATTTTATACACAGAAAAAAAGACCAATTCTTACAACTGAGGCTACAACCTGGAATTCATTCAAAACAAGCCTACTATCGGTTGCAAATGTATTTAGCCCTGTGTTTGAAGAATCGTAACTCTGCAACGACTGAACAAAAAAAAATGAAATAGAGTGTGTTATACTCCTGAATCATTTCTACATAACAGGAGGGACTATCAAATTTTGCTGCCCCTAGGTTTAGACAGAAGCGCAAGAGAAGTGTAAAAATGAACCCGATTTTACCACTCTTTAATAAAGACTCGTCTTTACAAATTTTGTTCTGCTAAACCGCTAGCCCAAAAAAAAAAAAATCAAATCACACAGAGTATGACCTAAGATCTTGTCTACAGATTGTTTTTTTTTGTTTTTGTAAATTTCTTTGTAATAAAGTCTATAAACAACATTTTTAAGGAAGCGGATATCTCGGTAACGCGTGTTAGCGCGACAACGCGATAGGTACGAAAACAATCGCAAAATTTTGTTTATTGAGTCTATTTAAATAGAAACACGTTTTAGATCTTCACTAATTTTATAAAGCGATATGAATTTGCGATTTAATTTTGCGTACTTAGGATTAAAACATCAAAACAAACATGGTGTTTGTCAATTTGAGCAACGCTGAAGTGGAAAACTAAAAGTTTTGGGATCTGAAGCTTTTTAACGAAAGAATGGATTGCAGCAAAGAGATACAAACATGTTTTGTTTTTGTTTTTAACGCACTTTAAATCAATAGCCGCAATAAAAAAATCAGATAGTTGCGGTAGCAGCAAACAAATAAAACTTCAAAACAAAATATTTTTCTGATACCACAATAATATACATAACAGGTTGATTTTGTGGCAAAATTAAGATAATTTGAGTACATAAATATGTACTTGATTATTAATTTATTTAGTAAAGTTGTACCTACATTGCGTTGTCTACGTGTTTTCAAGTATTCAGTAAAAATTCCGAAGTATTATTCCAAGGAAGTAAAAGAAATAATTATCTATGTCCAAAACTTTTTTCAAGGAGAAAAAGACCACCAAAGCCTTACTCTCCCTTTCGATAAGGTCATTGAGAGAACTGCAACTGCTGGTGGAGTAAGTCCAACGACTGTCAAAGGGTCAGTGCGGAATACCATACCAAAGGAAAAGTTGAACAATGCAAAGCAAAAAGTGGTAGACCAAGGATAATTTGCGATGAATTTTTGCAAGGGGTTATAAGACGAATGATTTTTAACTTTTACATGGAAAAAAGATTTCCAACATAAAAGAATTAAACATTCAAATAAAACTCGAAGTTTTGGACTTGCCAGAATTTTCAGCAGGGACGTTATATAGATGGTTAAAAGAAATGCATCACAATAGAGCAATCCTGTTTTATTCAATCCTACAGCTATACGCTAGGTTTTAAAGATATTTGAGAAACAAAAATGGATATGTCAACTTTTGCACGTAACTGGTGCATATTATGTCCGGATTTGTTACGCATATGGTTGGATTTGGAAGTACCGATTAGATTAGAATTAATTTATTCCAAAAGTCTTTTTTAACAATAAATATTTACATAGAATAATAATAGCATAACCACGCAAATCTTCCTTCTGGAATGGCCATAGACCGGGGTCTTTCAGTCCTGCTTGGTTTTGTATCCGTAGGATTCCTCTTCTATGGCGTTCTATGTTGGGTATATTTGTAGATGTTGTATGGTTTCGTAAATGGTGGGGTTGGGATATGTTGGGTTATCGTGTCTTAGAGTACCATCTCTGTGAAGGAACATGTGGAGGAGTGTTTGGGGAACTTTTTCGAGATTTTGATGGAAAGAGTTTCAATTCTAGTAGGCATAGGATAATGTTGGTAGTTTGATAGAGGAGATCATTGGAGGGGTTATGGAGGGGGTTATTGGGATGGCGTAAACGGGTAATGTTGCGGAGTGCGCTTCTTTCACCGACATTAATGTTGTTTAACGCTGCTCTTGTAAGATTGTTGAAGAGAAGGCATCCGTAGTCTAAGATCGGGCGACATATGGTCTTGTATATGTGCACCGCTCCCTGGGTGCTGATTCCTTTATTCCTGAAGGTGCGACTTCGGAAATAAGCTGCTATGCTCTTGGCTTTCATTTTTGATTGTTTTGTGTGCCCAGAAAACTTTAATTTTATGTCTATAGAGATTCCCAGATATTTGCAGGATGGGGATGGTGTGATTAGTCGGTGCTGTTAGTGTAAAAATATTTCAGTGCCGGATACCAGCATCAAATTTTGCACACATCTTGTACACATATTAAGGTTTAAAAAAACACCTGGAGGCACTCTCGTGGTGGTCAAGATCATCCCTTGATGACGTCATCAAAATTGCGGATTTAAGTCAGACTAGCGTATTATGTTACCGCACGTATCGTCGTACATTTTTAACCAATTTGGAATTTTAATATGTCATTTTAAAGGTGAAGTAACGCTCTTTAAAAAATGTGTTATTCAATTTTTGTGCATGAATGTGGTTTTCGCACAACCCTCTAAATTTCACTATATATAAAATTACTACCATATAAGTATGTAGGCTTTCACGGCCAGAATCATTTAGAAAATAAACTGCTTCCGGGTTATGCCGTGTGTCAAGTGTCCAGCATTAACAAATCTTGACACACGGCATAACCCGGAAGCAGTTTATTTTCTAAATTACTACTATACTAAGCAACTGACGTAAAAATATTTCCGTACGGAAATATTTTTTACCTCAGGTGCCTAGTATGGCAGTATTTATAACAATAATAATAATGTTTTCATAAGGTTTTTAACAATAATAATAATGTTTTCAGGATTTTCCAAAAACTTTTCTACTTTCATTTTTGGTCACGAGAAAACTGTACCTTTTCAGGTGTTTAAGGAGAAAGTAGTACCGCTAGCAAAAGCACTGAGAAAACTGTATTGTAGAAATTGTATTATAGCCAATACTATTTTAATATCTATGATAGTGTATCTATATTAGAAACACATATTCCATTTAATAAATGGTAAAATACACTTATTGTAAGTATCATTTAAATTTCAATTTGAAATATTATAACTAGAGTTATATACGATATAGATATCGTAATGTTTATGAAACATTATTATAGCATTCAATAGCTACATTAAATTACTGAACCTAAAATACGAGTATTTAAATTTTACAGGGTAACATTTTAAAAATTAAGATTCACTTTACAATAAACTCTTTAGAATATTGCAACTACTAAGTTTATTGTAGTCAGTAAAATATTATTCTATACCAGCATCTTTTCTAAGTAACATACATTAGCATTTACATTACAATTCAATTTCTTAACATTTAAATAGGATATTTTATTTTTTATAAATAGAGTTAAAGCTATTTAAAATTAACTTCATATTATAAAATCTACTATAAGTAGTATATCATTTCATTTACTGTACTTAACATATGCGTATTGGAAGTTATAACTCAATCTTATTATCATAAATGGTAATATACTTTATCATAAGCATTATAAGCATTATGAGAATTATTATAATTCCTATACAGGTTTCTCAGTGAGGCAACTTGAAATTTGCGAAGGAATCTTCGCCTCGAAGCAAGAAATTAACTGGGATTTGTGCACAATTTTACAAGTAATATCCAATAAACCACTTACTACACCTACAGATCGCGGATATGCTTTCTTAGAAAAATATTTAGAAGATTACGCAAAAATACTAACTCTTCCCCGGCATCAGCATATTTCTAATCTTGCTCATATCTTAACAAAAAAATGCAAACTATCACAAAGTATGTCGAACAAGATTTAATAAGCAAAAAATTGAAAAACTCCCGAAAAAATATTGTTTTAGAAAATCACAGTGAAGAGCAAATAATAGTTACTAGATCATATTTACCTACAGCAGATATAAGTCAAACTTGCGTTTTTTTTTGTGAGAAGGAAGAAGGTGAATCTACTGATCAAAAACTGGTGTTAGCATCCACACTTGGTATAGGTCCAACAATATACGAAAATGGTCTAATAAACTTCTAACAAAGGTAACATGTGACACCGATTTGGTAGCTTTAGAAGCATAGCTTTAGAAGCATAACCCAAAATTTGTTATGTCGGTTTCATAAACAAGGTTCGCAGTAAAAAAAGAATAAGATGTAAGGAAGATTCCGACGAAAAATCATTTAAGGTTAGTTATGGATCTGCACTAAGTGAACTCGTTTCATACATGCAGGAGACTTATTTGTACAACTCCCATCTTGCGATTCTTGTTGAAAATAGGTTGCAAGAAATGGGATTTCAAAATTTTTCTGTAAATAGGACACGTACGAAAGACCAGCTACTAGCATTCATTTCAGGCCACGCCTAAGAGAACATAAAGTTGGTCGGGATATAATATTATCGTTTGAAGGAGATTTAATAAACCTTTTTTAAAGAACACCAGTTTTAAAATGACATAGTAAAACTCAAAATTGGTTATAAATTAACAATAATACGTGCGATAACATAATTCGCTAGTCTGACTTAAACCTGCCATTTTGATGACGTCATAAAGGGACGATCTTGGCCCCCAGGAGACTGTCTCCAGGCGGTTTTTTAAACCCTAATATGTATACAAGCTGTATGCAAAATTTGGTGCTGGTATCCAGCACTGAAATACTTTGGTGTCTAATGTTGCTAACGCCACCGACTAGATGGTGATATTGTTGAAAAGGATTGTGGGGGAGCTGTCGAGGATACGGTGAAAAGGGATGAGGTATTGAGTTTTTCGCGAGTTAATTTTTATCCTCCAACTGCGGGACCAGGAGACGATTCGATTTAGGAGGGATTGAAGGTTTGTCACAGCCAAATCGAGGGAGCGAGAATGCGAGATTATCGCCGTATCGTCAGCATAAAGGAGGGTGTACAGATTAGGGTTAAACACCGTAGGGTCGGGGTCGTAGATGTCGTGGCAGAAGATGTTATATAATAAAGGGGAAATGGGAGAACCGTGTGGCACACCTTGTTCGGGATAAACAGGATGAGAGCGGGATGTGCGGTATTTGATGCGGGAGGTTCGGTGCGAAAGGAATTGTTGGATAATATTATTGATGTAGAATGGAACTTTGAGGATAGAGAGTTTGTAGAGGAGACCGCGATGCCACACAGAGTCGAATGCCTTCTGGATGTCCAGGAACAGTACAGCTGATCGTTGTTTATTTAGATGTGCGGTTTGGAGATTGGATACTAGAATGAAGAGGAGGTGTATGGTGGAAGTTTGTGGCGAAACCCAAATTGGTAGGGAGGAATATGTTGGTCGGTGTCTGTTTGGAGTCGGGATTTAAGGAGCGCTTCAAAGAGTTTACCAAGGACAGGTAGAAGAGCAATAGGACGGTAGTTGCTGGGATCTTTTGATTCGCCTTCTTTTTTAGGGATGCATGAAATTATCGCTGTTTTCCATTCTATTGGGAAGCATTGTTCCAGCAGACAGTAATTGAATAGTTGTAAAATGTAAGTGTGGATATCCGGTTCTAGTCTCCTCAATGTATGCCGAGTTATTTTGTCGTATCTTGGACTAGTGTTTTTTCCTTTGCTTAGAAGTGTTAGGTATTCTTCTTCATTGATAAGATCTTCTATCGGGGTTGGGGAAGGGATTTTAAAATATGTTTCGTGCCATTTATTTATATGTTCGCAGTGGTCGTCGTCAAAATCAGGGTCGTTGCTCATACCAAAAATCCCTTGAAGATATCTGGCGTGGATGTTTGCTATCTCATGGTGATCGCTGTGAGTTATATCAGTGTCTGGATCAATAATTTCTTGTGGAGTATTTGCTTTCTTATATTTTGAAAGTTTCCTTATTTCTTGCCAATATTTTTTGCCTTTGCTTTGTTCTATGTTGGAACAGGCCTTCATGTATTTTTCGCTCCTGTATTTCTTTATGAGTTCTTGTATATTTTTGTTTAGTGCGTTGAATTTTCTTTTTAGATGACTGTCTTCGGTGGATTGAAATTCTCTATAAAGTCTTCTTTTTTCTTTGATGAGACGGGTAATAAAGGGGGGTAGGGGGAAGGAATAATGATGTTTTTTAACTTTGGGGGAGTGCTGCGTGACGGATTCTGAGAGTGTTTTGGTGAAGTTGGTTATGGATGCTACGTTAACCGTTGGGTTGTTACGGATAAATGTTAACAGTTCGTGGTTAACTGGTTTAAAATTACAACGGTTGAAGTTGGTAAGGTACTCTGGGGAAATGGGAATTAAATTGGGGGCGTTATCTATTTGAAAATCAATGGCTAGATGGTCCGAGCAAAGGTCGGAGACAATTTGAACAGAGTGTATTAGTTTTGCGATGTTAGGGGAGCAGAGGAGAACGTCAGGAGTGGAGCTGGGATTATTTGCCATGATGAATGTTGGTTTTGTTTTTAAACTGGGAGATGTGTTTCTTCTTTCGGACATTTGGGTTAAAGTCTCCTATGATTATGGCGTTTTCGTACAGAGCAGCTTTTACAAAAATTGTGTCGTCTATGTCAGAATGCGGATGTATGTATATAAGAAATATATGGAGTTTCTCTGCGCCGAAAGGTAGAGCGAAGTGAAGGCATTCTTTGAAACAGTTGTTTATTACTGGTGCGTTTTCCTGATGAGTCCGGATGAGTCATAGTCACCGCGCCTCCTCCAATGTTTTGGTTTCTGATAGTGCTTGCGTTCTGAAGAATAGCGCAGTCACGGAAGGATATGGTTGTTTTGCATTTTGTTTCAACAAGAAGAACACACTGTATGTTATTTTTCTCTACGTACCTTCCGACCAAGTGAGATTTATTTGTGTAGCTGTTAATGTTGGAATATAAGACTCTTGTGTTAGACGTTTTGTACATTGGTAACGGTTGCCTGTTCGCCAAAAATAGGCTCAGTTGGTGATGGTGTCATGATGTTTTGTAGATCTACCATAATGACGTACATGTAACACCCGGAGAAGGAAACTATTGTGTCTATATTGTATATTTCAATAAACCTGCTTTTTAATTTGTTGATCAACTCCTGTCTGTTAATGTACTTTGGAGAATTAACTTTGGTGATGTAAGTATGCAGTATATTGTCATGAATTGTAAGTGGTTTGTGTACTCTGGATTGGTTTTAGTTTTGTTAATGTCATCGGTTTGGGATGCCTACTATAGGTGTTGTTGGTCTTTGTTTGCATTTGAATGACCATGCTCCGTGACCTTCTTCACCGCAACTTTTACATTTTTCTGGAAGAGTAGTGTTACATTTGTCTGTTGGGTGGGTTCCTTCACATTTTCTACATTTAGTAGGTTCTTGGCATTTGTCTAAAGTATGGTTAAATGAGTTGCACTTTCCGCATGAAGTACCGATCAGTAATAGGACCATGAAATTTCCACTGTTGAAATATTTTGATATTAATAAGTAGGTATCTAGCTGATTTGGGTTCAGTTTACCCCCATAAGTTGAGTGTGGAGTGACCTAGTTGCATCTGCCCCAACAATCGTTTGAGAGTTTGTAGCAATATTTGTAATCATAAAAATAAGAAAGAATTGCAAAAATTTTATGCACAGAAAAAAGACCAACTCTTACAACTGAGGATTTATTCAAAACAAGCCTAGTACAGATCATCAACAGTTTCACTCAAAACAAAAGAATGGAAGACGCGATGAAGAGATTCTACGGCAATATACAGGAAGCTACGTCCAGAATAGCAACATTTATCCTTTAGAAGCAAAAGAATTGATAGCAAAAAGCCCAGAATAGCAATATTTATCCTTTAGAAGTAAAAAAATTGATAGCAAATAGTCCAGAATAGCAATATATAGAAGTAAAAAATTTATAGCAAATAAGAGAAAAGTTTTCAAACCACAACAGACCCTACAGTTATGATAGAACTAAATAATATGGTATGAAAACTACGCAAGCTCACCGAAGAAATCAAGCAGCAAACGATTCGTCTGTATTTGGAGGGGCTAAGCAATGACTGCTAGGATTATTCTCTACGGAATACCACCAAAAACATAAAACGACCAATGATGCAAAGGAAGACCTATCTTGGGCCAGAAGTGATAAGGATACGGCTAATCACTTTGCCGATTTCTTGGAAAAGACATTTACACCAAATGAAAATCATACCTCTGAAGTTTCCGATTCTATCACGTGGACAGTACTGGAGATAAAGAATATACCCCATATTTCACCAAAAGTGACCGAAATCAAAACCAACTTGAATTCGAAAAAGGCGCTCGGTTTGTATCTGTTATCAGGAACCCTGCTGAAGCAACTAGCGAGAAAAGCCGTGATAATGATGTTAAATTTTTACAACGTTGCCATTATGTTAAGATATGTGCCTTAACTTTGACAAGTGGCCGAGGGCATCATGACCGCCAAATAATGTAACCGCCTGTAGACCAATATCTTTATTTTCCACCATTTCAAAACTGAAATTACTTAACCCTTCAGTGCTAACATCAGGTATCTGAGACCGAGAGAGTAATGTTTTTATTATTATATCTTTATTATATCTTTTACGCGTATGCTCAAATCTAAGCGAACTCCAATGTAGCTTCATATTATTCAGTTCTCTTAGTCCTCTGCAAATATGAGGTGATTGTTGTAGACCTTTGTCAATTATATTATGTAATTTGGTGATTAGATGGATGTTAACGTTAACGTCACATTGTGGCAAAGTAGGCGGCGTTTGATTACTTTATGATTTTTGTGTAAATAATTATTCAGTTTGATTAGAAATGTCTTACGAACGTGAACAAGTATGGCTCTTGAAGCTACAAGAAGAGGTGGAAGCTGATTCTGATTCTGGTGAAGAAGATAAGGTTCTGTCTGAACAGGATTTGGACACTGAATGCGAACTTGAAAATGATTGCCGACCTCCAGAATAAAAGGTTCGTTCTGGGTGATTTTTTTTTTAAACATTGCCACAGAATATAATAAACAAGAGCTTTCTCGAAATGTAAGAATTCTTTCAAAAAATATAGTGACTCATTTCCAAACCGTAAACGCCTGAGGCTATCTTTGACTAGCATTATTGATATTTGGAAATGCTTTTTTGAGAAGAGATTATGAACATAATTCATAATACGAACATTTCCATTTCTGAGAAGCAATATTATCATCAGGTCCATATTTGGACCTTTCTACCTCTCTGCAATCCGAAACACCAATCATCTGAATGCGCCGCATTTATGGAAAATCACTGGTGCGTCAATCGAAATGTTTAGGCTAACGATGTTGTTGAAACGCCTCAGGTCTCTTTTGATGCATTTCAGATTTGATAATACGGGAACAAGACCGGAAAAGCAAATAGTCCAGAATAGCAATATTTATCCTTTAGAAGTAAAAGAATTGATAGCAAATAGTCCAGAATAGCAAAATATAGAAGTAAAAAGTTGATAGCAAATAAGAGATAAGTTTTTAAACCACAACAGACCCCATAGTTATGACAGTACTCAATAATATGGTATGAAAACTACGCAAGCTCACCGAAGATATCAAGCAGCAAACGATTCGTCGGTATTTGGAGGGATTAAGCAATGACTCTGCTCGGATTATTCTCTATGGAATACCACCAAAAACATAAAACGACCAATGATGCAAGTTCCCTTGATAAGAAAGGATGACCTATCCTGGGCCAGAAGTGATACGGATACGGCTAATAACTTTGCCGATTTCTTGGAAAAGACATTTCCACTAAATGAAAATCATACCTCTGAACTTTCCGATTCTTACACGTGGACAGTACTGGAGACAAAGAATATACCCCATATTTCACCAAAAGATCTAGTGACCGAAACCAAAACCAACTTGAATTCGAAAAAGGCGCTCGGATTGTATCTGTTATTAGGACCCCTGCTGAAGCAACTACCGAGAAAAGCCGTGATAATGATGTTAAATTTTTACAACGTTGCCATTATGGTAAGATATGTGCCTTTACATTGACAGGTGGCCGAGGTCATCATGATACCCAAACCAGGTAGACCGCCAAATGATGTAACCGCCTATAGACCAATATCTTTGTTATCCACCATTTCAAAACTGAAATTACTTAACCCTTCAGTGCTAACATCGGGTATTTGCGACTGAGAGAGTACTGCTTTTATTATATCTTTTGCGCGTATTCAAAAATTTAATTATTTGAGATCATCATTGGTTGGAAATGCCTCAGATATAAGTCGGTCGCTTGAATTTAGTAGCATAAATTATAAAACTGCTTGGGTTAGATATGCGATAGATATAACAACACTCAATTATTAATTTTTAATCATGTTCGAATCATGTCCGTATTCGAAGTGCCATACATCAATAAAGAATCTGCGTTTAAAATTAGAAAACTTTTGTATATGAATGTATCACATCATTTACGTGCGTGTTCCTTAAATGAACCAACACAATATTGGGACACATTATTAATTTATATCATGGACTGTAAATTGGACTTGGTCTCTTTACGAGAATGGGAAATATACAAAGCACGTATTACCACAGACCTACCTAATTTAGAATATCTTAAGGACTTTTTGAGAAATCGGGCAGATTTAATAGATACATTAAAATCTGCATTGCAGACTCACTCCCACTTTAATCCAAAAGAACATATCCATTCCAAATCGCTAGTATTGTCCAGTAATAAATGCAACTTTTGCAAGTTTTTACAATATTTCGAGAAATTCATGAAATTAAACGTTGTTGAACGTATAGAGCATATAAAGAAATTGGACTTATGCAGTAATTGCTTGCGTAAATGTCACCATGTCGAAACTTGCAAGTTTGGTAGCTGCAAATTATGCAAGAATACAGCAGAATACTAATGTATCCAACAACAGATTTAGACAGTACAAAGGCAACTACTCCTAATGTTACATTATCATGCTGTACACATAAGCAGATAATACTTGCTACAGTACGGTTCAACATTTTAGATTTTGAAGACAACCCATATGAAGTACGCGCGGTATTGGATACTGGATCCCAATCGAGTTTTATTAGAAAAGGTTTACGCAAAAAACTCAAATTGCGCTTAAAAATATTAAAGTTGCAGTTTCTGGTTTAAGTCAAGTAACTTCAGCAATTGAAGGAAAATGTAAAATAAATATTCAGTCACAATTCAACAGTTTTAAAACAAGATTGGATTGCTTAGTATTACAAAACATAACTGAATATTTGCCGAATGTTACTGTCAAAGGAAACATTAAAATTTCCGGAATATAACATTTACAGATCCATAATTCAATTGTTCTGACAAAATAGATATGATGCTAGGAGCGGATTGCTTTTGGGACGTTATCGTAAATAAGAAAATAAAAGTAGGGAAACAAATGTTAGTATAAACAAAAGTGTTACTATTAACACAATTTGGCTGGATTGTTTCTGGACCAGTATCAGTGCAGAATAACGTTCTCAAAATTCACAGTAATATTTCAGCCATATCTGATATACAACAACAACTTACTCGTTTCTGGGAAATAGAAGAATTTTCTATAAACAGAGAATGGACAGAAGAAGAAACATCATGCGAAAATCACTATGTAGAAAATACATTTCGTAACCAAGGTCAATTCATTGTTGCATTGCCGTTAAAAGAACAACCAGAAAAACTTGGAGAATCATTGCAAGCGCATTTACAAGTACAAATGCGGTTTTTCGCATTAGAAAGAGAATTCAATAAAAATCCAAAACTAAAAGAAATGTATAAAGAATTTATGAAAGAAAACGAAGATCTTAAGCACATGACAAAAGTTGATAATAATACCTCACCATTGTTTTACGCGAAGAAAGTCTTACTACAAAACTCAGAGTAGTAGTTGATGCGTCAGCCCGAAGTTCAACAGGATACTCATTAAATGATTTGCAAATGGTTGGGCCTACAATCCAAGATGACTCTTTTACGCTTCAGAAATCGTGTATATGTTATTTTGGCAGATGTCACTAAGATGTATCGTCAAATTCTCATCAGACCTGAAGATAGATCATTGCAGAGGATATTATGGAGATCTCATCAAACTGAAAATGTATGTGCATACAATCTTAATACTGTTACTTATGGAACAACTGCTGCTCCTTTCGTCGCAATAAGATGGTTGTACTAACTAGGGAAAGATTGTGACCACATTAATCCAGATATTGCAAGAATTATTAAAAAAGATTTTTATGTGTACGATTTGCTAACACGATGTGGAAAAATCTCCAATATTTTACTGAAGGAGGATTTGAGCTACGTAAATTCGTATCCAACGAACAAGATATATTACGAGAGGTTTCAAAGAAAACTACACATCTTAATATAATAAATTTAGGAGCAAATGAAAACACGGAGGTGTTAGGTTTATACTGGAGTCCACAAACCGATCAATTAAAATATAAAATAGGAAATATTTCTGATAACAAACGGGTCACAAAAAAGAATATGCTATCAAACGTAGGACAAATCTTTGATCCTTTAGGACTGTTAAGTCTATGTATAGTTCAAGCAAAACTAACGTTACAAAAGTTGTGGCTAGAAAAATTAAACTGGGACGATGATATTCCAATCCATATCTTAACCGAATGGGTATATTTTACAAAAACCTTATTACATTATCAACTTACTATACCTAGACAAGTTACTTGTGAAAAATACAAGTACACTGAAATGCATGGATTTTCAGATGCGTCAGAAAATGCATATAATACTGGAATAGATTGCGCAGGTCCTATCATTATAAAAGATCGAAAGGGACGAGGATGTAAATTTTTGAAATGCTACATCAGTATATTTACCTGTTTTTCGACAAAGGCGTTACACACTGAACTAGTTTATGATCTAACAAAAGACGCCTTTATTGGCCGGGTGCGCGTCGACAAGTACGTCTGTTTCACCGCCGGAAGAGTCTAAGATAGCCAGGAGGTGGTGCTGTTCTAAGCAGTTTTTTCCCTAGTAATTACCGACGTGGTGTAGTTACCTGTAGCCAGAGCGCTTTTACGAACGTCAACAGCTGGCAGAAATAATAAAGTCGACTACAGCGCCTTTGCGTGTAGCGGTGACCGAGAACACTTCTGGCGTATACATATTCCGCCACGGGCGCGTAAAGCGTTTGTAACCCCCCCACTCTATACTGTGCACGGGGCCAATATTAGCAGTTCGTAGATTTGTTTCAAGAAGAGGCTAACCTGCAAAGACGCGAGATCGTTCGCGTACGCAACCAGCTTAACCCCGCGCAGCCTGAGCCGCAACACTCCGTCATAGGAGATTCGAAAGCGTTGGGCCCAGGACGGATCCCTGAGGGACGCCGCTGCTAACTCTCCGTCGGTCCTCTCCACCATTGTTATCCCTGATGATCAGCTATCTATCCCGCAGGTAACTCCGGATCATGTCCAACAGGTATGGACTCACACTTCTCCGTCGCAGTTCTGCGAAGAGATGCTTCCACGGCACGGTGTTAAAGGCGTTGTTTACGTCAAGAGCAACCAGCATGCAGAACTTTTTGTCCTCCGCGTTCCCTGATTTGCCGTATCTGCCATTTCCATAACACTTTACGCCGCTTCCACCGTTGACCTTCCTTCCCATTATCCAAACTGATTGTCCGCGATGGGCGCTTTCTTTTCCAGTTCCGCCTTTAGCCTGTCCACGACCAGGTGCTCCATCAGCTTTCTGACGGTGTTCAGGAGGCAGATGGGCCTGTACTTTGGCGATTGTCCTTCAGTGGCTGCGTTCTTGGCCAGCAGTACGAGATTTGCCTTCTTCCATTGAGCGGGTAATTTACGGACTTGAGGACGTCGTTCAGAACGTCCTTCACGTAACCCCTCGTATCCGTCAGGATCTCTCTTACCACTTCCGGTGGAATGCCGTCGGGTCCCGGCGCCTTTTTGGTGCGACTCTGCCTGCTGCTCTTCTTACTTCCTCTATCGAAAAAGTTGGGGCTTCTCCGTGCGGCTCGAGAGCACCCTCCTCCGCGGGCTCAAACTCCGGGAACAGGGTCTCCGCCGCTTCTTTCATCTCCGCCAACATCAAAGAGACGGTAATCTGACTCTTAGCCTTTTGGTTACAATCTTGTAACCCTCCCCCCAAACGTTGGCCTCCACCCCTTAAAGTACCGCCGCCCATTGCCCCTCCTTTGACTTGGAGATCGCTTTCTTAAGTGCTCCTGTGGCCTCAACGTATGCGGGGTTGAGGATCGCCCATCTGGACTCGTCTCTACTTGTCCTCTGGACTGCTCTTCTGGCGCTGTTGCTCTCCCTCCGCAATTCCGAAATCTCCTCCGTCTACCAGTAGACTGCTCTTCACCAATTTCCTCTGTTTTTGGGCATTGCTTCTTCGCAGGTTTTGGAGAGAGCTGCTTCACATGCTTCCTCATTAGCCAACCCTCCTCGCGTCTCCATTCCGTCCTCGAAGGCGTCTCTAAACTTTGTGCGGTCTATTTTTTATGGTATACCACTAACTAATCATTGTTACCCCACCCACGACCATCCAGGCAAAACCCTCTCCCGATCCTTGTCTGGTAACGTGTACTTTGCGGCCTCACTCCAATGGCAGCTTTCCTGATTACTGTGACACCGGCAGACCCATGACATTGCACAAAGTTGCGCATTTAATGCGATATTAGTCGGTTCCAAGTAATAAAATCTTCCAAATCTTCCGGTTCCAAGTCGGTATTTCATATGTCGGGGCACAGATAACAGAGATATTCAAGGTAACAAACAAACTAAAACCCAAAACGCTTTCTGAAATATTTTCGAGTGGAAATCGATTTTGGGCATATGTCGGGATATGGTCGGTGAAAAAAAAACCGATATGTCGGGGCAAAAACCTCAAAGGTATTCAAGGTCAAATTTTTCCAAGAGGTTTGTTGATATGTCGGGGAGTAAAATTCGGATCTAGACAAATGTTGGAAAAAGTTTGGCGACAACACCCCTAAACGTTTTTTGATATGTCGGGGAGTGAATTTCGATTTTAGGCATATGTCTGTGAAAAAACGGTATGTCAAGACAAAGCCCTAAAAGTCGAGGAGTGAAAATTGAATCTGAAAATTGACGACAGTTCATATATAGAAGTTTTATGGCCAAACTTAGAGCTGAAAAGCTTTTGGTTCAAAAGGGTTCAAAGGAACTGGATGTTACCTAAAATCTTTTTTCAAAGATTTTGCAAATGAGCTGCCATTGCTGTAATTTCGTCAAAATAGTTAAATAATAAATTAAAGTAGAGAAAATTATGTGTAATTTGTGTCTATGATATTTTTTGGTAAAATTAGTAGTTTATAATCCGAGAGCCCGCGACAAAATCATACATGCATCATACATCATACATCGTGCTGGTGTGCCTAAGAAATTTTGACCGAAAGGATGTTTAATTACGCTAATTATCTGCTGCAATTCGGTGTCATAGTACCCTCATAAAACATCTCTCTCATTCTTTTTCCACGTTATATATGAATACATATTCTCTCATAATAACTTGGTGTATCTAACCCCATTTGGTCGGAAATACTTGGCACACCTCTCTCAAGGGGAGGGTATTGATGAGGGTATCGATACACTAATTGATACCCACATCACGCCCATATTTTATTATAAGAAACTTTGAGCATTCTTATTAACAGAAACCTTGGTGTTCCTAGCCGGAAATGGGTTGCAGACCAGTTATTTAAAAGACGAAGGTATCTGCGTTACCTTACAAAACACATGTGTCAAATTTGCCATAATTATAGAAGAACATATGTACTTGCATAGTAGTTTTGTCTAACCAACCCCGATTGGCCCGAACGGTCTGGCACACCGACTTCAACAGTTAACATCGTCCGTATAGAATCACAATCATCGAGAATCTCACTCAATTTTTTGCATAACAAAGTTTACGGCTACCTATTAACAGAAACGTTGGGGTGCCTAGCCAGATATGCCCGGAAGTGTGTTGCAGACCAGTTATTTGATACGACGGTATCTGCGTTACCTTACAAATCATATGTGTCAAATTAGACACAATTATACAACAACATATGTACGTTCATAGTAGTTTTGTCTAACCAACCTCGGTTGGCCGAAAGGGTCGGCACACCGACTTCAACAGTTAACATCGTCCGTATATCATCACAATCATCGAACACCTCGATCATTTTTTTGCATAACAAAGTTTACGGCTACTTATTAAGAAATACATTGGTGTGCCTAGCCGGAAATGGCCGGAAGTGGGTTGCATACCAGTTATTTAACAGACGAAGGTATCTGCGTTACCTTACAAAAGACATGTGTCAAATTTGCCACAATTATAAAAGAACATATGTATTTTCATAGTAGTTTTGTCTAACCAACCCCGGTTAGCCGGAACGGTCTGGCACACCGACTTTAACAGTTAATATCGTCCGTATATCATCACAATCATCGAACATCTCGATCATTTTTTATTATATTAATTGTAATACATTAGCAGAAACACTAGGTCATAAAATGTGTCTAGCATTACCAGGGTTTCATGCCTTCACCGGTTACGATTATACACCTGCATTTAATTCCACCGTGCTGGCGCTCACTCTAGTAGAAAGTATTGAGAACAATATTTATAAATGGCTATGTGTCAAAATGCTACCCATCAAAATTGCACAGTGCTACAGCCAGAACTTTCTGGATGGAAATTTAATCAAAATCAACATCTGGAGACAGTCTGGTATGTCGGGGATCCGACTCCGCTACGGGTATACGAAATTATAATATCCTCAATAAATGAAAATGATTCGGATGATGATGACCATACACATCACCAGGATGGTGATTCAGAAGAAGAATTTATAATTTTCGAGGCACCATAAAATCCATTGTAATTATTTAAAACAATACTTTAATATGTTGTTTACAATTTTTTAAATTGTAATAAAGCTGAGGGGTGATAAAGGTCTCCATACTCGTCATCGTATTCATCGGGTGAAATAAAAGATCAAGAGTTGCAGGAGATATGCAGGAGAGGCTGCGTGCTTTACGGCTACTAACACTGACGCCCTGCCAGATGATGCTCCCTACAGAGATCAAAATCGATCGCAAATAAGTTGTAAACTGAACATTTCTACACGTCTTAATAAAGGGCCCTAAGAAAACTCTTGACCTTTTATTTCACTCCAATGTAATAAAGCTGTTATTTTAAAATCTATTTTTTTTTAATATTGATTGCATATTGAATCATCAACACTGGAAGAAAAAAACGTCAGTTAAACAAGGCAGTCCAGGCACAAAAAATGTTTGGGAAGGTATTTTCCTCAATTTCCGGCTAGACACAACATCGGTTTTATAATAAACAGGCTAAAGCATTCCTGCACAGAAAAATGAGCCAGATGTTCGATGATTGTGATGATCTGACTGTATGGCGCATGAGTAGAGCAATGTTCCGTATCGCTCCGCGGTTAAAACCTGTTTTACTGAGTAATAACGCATTGTGTCACGTGATATTTGTGATTGTTCTGTGTATTTCGATCATGGCCGTGTTTTGACTGGTAGCAAGTAGCAATGGCCACCCGATTAAACGCTGAAAAAAATTTAATTAAATCATGCGTATCGGAGATATTGAGGGACGAGGGCTTTCTGGAAATTGTTACCAAAAGGCTTGTGGATGCAGTGGAACAACGTTTTGTGGATAAGATAAAAGATCTTGAGGCTAAAGTTGAAAGTTTGACAGCAAAAAACTTAGAGCTTACTGAAAAAAGCCACGAACACGAAGATACTCTCGCCGAAATAATGTCAGTATAATCGGCATGGATCAGGCACCTCGTGAGGATATCGAGGAAAAAGTGCTGCAACTGTTTAACGAGCCAATGGGAGCTAGTATGGACCTCACAAGAATAGATCGATGTCACCCGCTGGGTTCAGCAGACAATAGCAAAATTAGTGTATTTGTAAAGTTTATTAGTTATCGTGATCGTAGAGAAGTCCGTCAAAGAAGACGGAAATTGGCAGGTACTGGCGTTAGAGTGGTAGAGATCTATCCAGGGATCGTCATGCCCTGTTATTAAGTTCTCTGAGATCCTTTGGTACAAAAAATGTGTGGGTGTATGATGGTGCTGTTAACGTGAAGGTGAAGGATAAGAGATCAGTTATGAGATCAGCGGAGGATTTGTGCAGGTTTGGTTGATTCATCTCAAAACTGATACTGTCTGCTACTTGGCTCAGTCTGCCAGCTTATTAGTTTATTATTGTTTTAAAAAAGCAAAACAAAACAAAAAAAGCAGAGCAAAACATACATGCTTGTTTTGATTTGCTTTACTATTATTTCGCATTTGTTCTGTTTTTTTGCTGAGATTGCATATTTTGTTTGTTATTTTGCGGATACGATGCGGTTTCTGCTTTTAATACTTATTTAGCATTTATTTTGCGAACTACCTTTAATATTTGATAGCATATTACTTTGATTTATTATTTTTTAACCTACATATATTGTTTACTACCGATATTGGGTTATTTTTTGTTGCAAATTTTGTCTTATTTTACTACCTCTTTAAATATTACTTGCTTGTTGCTTCATTTTGTTGTTTACTAATCTTCGTGAAAATTTATTTTATTATCCTAATATTCTTAGTTTGATATTTGTTTGGATCTGTAACTCGTATAATTTTTGTTTTTCAAGATGTTATCTTGAGGTGTTTCAATTGAATTACGGCATAGCGATGATTTGGTTAGTTTAGTCTGGTATAATGACTGATAGAATTGTTAGGCTAGCACACATCGACATCAGATCCATCCGGTCTAAGGAACCTGAGCGGCTGGGGGAGATTATGAGATTGCATGTCATATATGTGTTGATAGTAAGGGAAACATGGCTTAATCCAGAGCAGGAATATAGCATATATATTCCTGGTTACTCTTTTATTCATCTTGATAGAAAGTCTCGTGGAGGAGGTGTTGGCATGTTTATTAAGGATGATTTTCAGTATGAGGTGGTTTTGGAGGGGAGTGGTATTGAGCAGCTGTGGATTAGGCTGGTCTTGATGGGTGTGAATTTTTACATTGGTGGAACTTATAGGCCGCCGTACGTGAGTTATGCGGAGGTCTTGAATGAGTTGGAGGATTCAGTTAGCCGTTGGGTGTCCGAGTCCAATAACGTCTTCTGCGGTGGAGAGTTGAATATCAACTTATTGAATTATGACAGTCCTTCAACTTTGACATTTGGCGGTTTTATCGAGGTTATTGGTGCTGTTCAGCTTATCTCGTAGCCCACCAGGGTGACAGCTACTGCATCCACTTTAATTGACTTGTTATTTACTACAAACCAGCCTCTGGTGCGCGATAGTTGTGTTATTGAATGTGATTTATTGGACCACGATCTGATTTTCTGTGATATCCTATGCAAGTCTTTGAAAACTGTTTTTCCGTTTTTCGTGTTTATCGAAATATTAAGGATGTTGATTACGAGCAGTTTCTTCGCCATGCCCCATTAGTAGTTTGGAGATTTACTAAACCGTATTTGCCATGGATAACTACATCGGTCAGATTATTGATGCAACAGCGCGATGGTATTAAGGCTCGGTACAGAAGAACTAAGTCTCCGGTTGACTGGCAAAATTATAAACATCTCAGAAATCGGACTACTTTGAGTTTGAGATATGAGAAAAAGGCTTATTTTCAAAATTTGTCGCAGATACCAAACAGTAGAAAGGAATTGTGGGGGCAGTTATGAAATATTTGTGTTTGCGGTAAAAAAGCTGTGGAGCTACCACAACACCTTTCAGACCCAAATCAGGTCAATACGTTCTTTTTGTGTGGTCTTCATGGGTCCCAGAATGTTGACATCGACGGTGACGTTCTATTCGGCGATGTCAATAACATATTTGCTTTTCTGCCTGTTGAGAGCGATCTTGTATTGGACGCGTTTGTCACTGTGTCTAGAAATTCACTCACATGCATGGGGGCTGATGGCATCAGTGCTGGTATGATTGAATTGTTCTCGCCATATAGTTTCCATTGCTCACATTGTGAATGTTTGTATCACGAAGGGAGTGTATCCAGAGTGTATGCCTGGAAGTTGGCGGTGGTTCGACCGCTGGCTAAGATTTCAAAGCCGCTGGAACTTAAAGATTTGCGTCCCATGAGCCTTCTGCCGATAATGTCGAAAATATCGAAAAAAGTACTATACAGACAGCTGTCAGACTATCTTGCAAAATTTGACCTTCTACCTTCTTGTTAGTCAGGCTTTAGACGTGATTACAGTTGCGCATCGGCGCTGCTGAAGGTTACTGACGATGTCTTGGCGGCTTCGGATTGGGGTGGTGTTACTGCGCTTGTGTTCTCGATTTCAACAAAGCTTTTGACACCGTGGAATACCGCAAACTTATTTCAATCCTACGTAAGGCTGGTATTGACTACACTTCATTGGACTTGTTGGATTACTATCTTACTGATAGATGGACAAAGTTGTGCAAATTGGTAGTAATTATTCGACTAAACGTCATATTGTCAGCGGCGTTCCGCAGGGGTCCATTCTTGGGCCACAATTATTCTCGGTATATACGTCACAACATATGAAAAACCTTAGATATAGTACTGGTCATATGTATGCTGATAACACGAAGCTGTATGTATCTTTCAGACCAGAGGAATGCGAGGTTGCCGTGTTGCTTATCGAAGGGATTGGGATTAAAACTTAATCCAATAAAATCGCACGTCATACTTTTTGATGCTCCCCGACGTTTGTCTGTGTCAGTGTCGGTGCGTGTGACCCTTAGTGGCGTGCAACTGAACCTTCTCGAGGAGGTGAAGAATTTGGGAGTGGTTATGGATAACTCGTTTCGCTACAGACGGCAGGTTGGTGTTTGCGTCCGGCGCGCTTATGTAGGTTTGCGGGCTTTGTTCCCTCACAGACAAAGTTTACCCGTTCACGTTAAGAGGACATTGTGTGAGACGCTTGTACTCTCCCATTTTTCATATTGAGTCACATTGTATCATGGTTCTATCGATGCCGTGGACATTGGTCGTGTGCAGAGGGTGCAGAACAGTTGTCTGCGGTATATTTATGGTATAAGAAAGTATGAGCGAATATCACATAAGTTGAGGGATGCTGGTTGGTTGTGTATGCGTGATCGTAGACGGCTGCAGTGCCTCACTTTTTACCACCGGGTCATTGTCACTGGCACGCCTCCGTACCTATGGAATAAATTACGTTTCCTCTCGGTCGTTCACAATTTCAATACCCGATTTCGTGGCCGCATCTCACCTCCTCCACACAGACTGTCACTGTTTCGACGGTCTTTTAGTTGGGAGGTTTATTGCTTGTATACAGGCGTCCCGGATTCGTGTAGATCTCTTACCCCTGGTTGCTTTCGAGATAAAATGTTTCACCTTTTACATAATAACAGCGGATGACGTCGGATACTAGTGTGTGCGGCGAATGTGTATCGATTTGTGATTATGATTAGTGGATCAACATTTGACTTGAGATTAGCAATGTGCTGTTTTATGTTTCTTGTCATGCTACTTATGTTGCCGCTTCATTATTAGCCATATTTGTTGAGCTACTATTTATATTTTTTGTAGGGTTAGATATGAGCAGAGCCACGCTTATTGTGGATGTCTGGATGTACTCGCCCTAAAGTATGTGAAATTTCTTTGTATGTAGTTGAAAGTTTGTTTAATAAAGACATTATTATTATTATTATTATTATTATATACGGACGATGTTAACTGTTGAAGTCGGTGTGCTAGAACTTACGGCCAATCGGGGTTGGTTAGACTAAACTACTATCAAAGTACATGTGTTCTTCTATAATTGGCAAAATTGGCAAAATTGAGACGTGTTTAATAAGGTAGCGCAGATACCATCGTGTTTAAATAACTGGTCTGCAACCCACTTCCGGCCATTTCCGGCTAGGCACACGAAAGGTTAATAAGAATACTCAAAGTTTCTTGTTATAAAAAAAAACCTTAAAAACGTTCGACTATTCGTCAGAAAATGCATCCTGTTGCTGTTTCTCTCTCTGTCGTCGCCTCGGGAATTGTCCTGTCGGTCTCATCTCGGGCCAATGGTGGTGAGACTGGTGAGGGTGTATGTATATTCGTCCGGTTAGTGGGTTGGAGTCAATTCTGTTAATCTTGTTGTTGCCTCAGAATTGTCTTTACTTTGTGTTTGAAGGTGTTATACTTCAGTATTTTTATGTACGCTGGTAATGAGTTATAGAATTTGAGTTCAGGTGTTCTTAATTTGGGTGCATTTAGGTCTCTCTTATATTTCTGTGGTCGTATATATACAGGGTCCTGCAACTAAGCTCCCGTCTTCTGTAGCTCACTTACTCATGAAGCTAAGAGTTTGACATTTTGCAGGGTTACCCTGTACTTCAAGGTACAATTCAAGAAAATATTTTTTATTATACAGGGTGTTCCAAAAATGTGCAACGCCATGGTAATATATTTTTTTAAATTGCATGCTATACATTTTTCTACGCATTTGGAAGCCTTTTATGGTTGCCTACATATCACCAAAATTTTATTGAAATCGGTTGAGTGACCGCAGCGGAAAAAAATAAAAACCAAAAAAAATTAATTTTGTATTGTAGGCTTTAAAAATCAATAAAAAACACAAAATGCACCTCGTTAATAAATGTTTGCGACCTGCTTATTAAGTTAGATGTAATAGTCTCGTTAACCAAGTGACATTGATCCAAATTATACAGGGTGACCAAAATCGAGTGTCAAACTTGTCAAACTTCAAAGCGTGTTATTGTTCTTATTTTAAATTGGAACCCATACATTTTTTTATGTGAAATGATGCAGAATTAAAAAATAAACATTGTATCTAAATACAACCCCATCACAATTCCCAATATTTTAAAAGTTATTCGCCAAAAACTCATTTTTCAACGTTTCCAACGGCAATTTTAGATAATAAATATCGTACGCGGCTTTGAAAAACAATTTATTTCATAAAAAATAATAGACCTATTTTAGTTTTGAGTGTACTTAATTAAGTAGTTATTCAAATGCCAAATTTACTGCATAATTTACCTATAGCGGCAAGGACGGAAATGTGGCTACAGGTATGCAGTAAATTTGGCATTTGAATAACTACTTAATTAAGTACACTCAAATCTAAAATAGGTCTATTATTTTTTATGAAATAAATTGTTTTTCAACGTCACGTACGATATTTATTATTTAAAGTTGCCGTTGGAAACGTTGAAAAATGAGTTTTTGGCGAATAACTTTTAAAATATTGGGAATTGTGATGGAGTTGTATTTAGAAACAATGTTTATTTTTTAATTCTGCATCATTTCACATAAAAAAATGTATGGGTTCCAATTTAAAATAAGAACAATAACACGTTTTGAAGTTTGACAAGTTTGACACTCGATTTTGGTCACCCTGTATGATTTGGATCAATGTCACTTGGTTAACGAGACTATTACATCTAACTTAATAAGCACGTCGCAAAATTTTATTAACGAGGTGCATTTTGTGGTTTTTATTGATTTTTAAAGCCTACGATGCAAAATCAATTTTTTTTTTGTTTTTATTTTTTTCCGCTGCGGTCCCTCAACCGATTTCAATAAAATTTTGGTGATATGTACGCAACCATAAAAGGCTTCCAAATGTGTAGAAAAATGTATAGCATGCAATTTAAAAAAATATATTACCATGGCGTTGCACATTTTTGGAACATCCTGTATAATAAAAAATAATTTCTTGAATTGTACCTAAAAGTACAGGGTAAGCCTGCAAAATGTCAAACTCTTAGCTTAATGAGTAAGTGAGCTACAGAAGACGGGAGCTTAGTTGCAGGACCCTGTATATATATATATTGTCATTGTTCGGTAGTTGTGGATACCTTTTGCTTTGGTAAGCTTCATTTTGGCTTTTATTCTTTTGTTTTGTGTTTTATAGATTAGTAATACTTTATTTAGTATTATTCGTCGTGTTAGGGTATGTTTATTGATTTTCTTGTGTACGTCTTCAGTTGGTGTTCTTCTGTTCATTTGGCATAGAATTTTTGTATTTGTTTGTTCTGTTGTCTTTGTAGTTAATTTAGGTTTGTCTTTGATGTGTTGCTCCATATGTGTATCATGTAGTTGATGTTGGATGTGTACACTGTACAGGCTGTTGTATATGGCTGCTTCAGATATTCAGGAATTATACATTTTATTTTGTGAAATGCTGCTATTATTCTAGTGTTGATAGTTTTTTAATGTGCCAGTTCCATAACAGGTCTTCCTGTATTATCAATCCAAGATATTTGATCTCCTTTTTCAGCTTAATTTCATTTCCCGCATGGGATTTCATTCCCCTGGATGTTGAGTTTTTGTTTTGTTTTTTTGTTAGATAATATTATATATTTCGTCTTTTTCTCATTTATTGTTAGTAGATTATCAGTAAACCATGCTTCTATTATCTTTAAATATTTGTCGATTTTCTGCTGCAGTAGGAATTTTGTTTTAGCTGAGAAAAGAATGCATGTATCGTCAGTGTACATGTATGGAGTTCCATCAATCTTCATGTCCAAGAGATCATTAGTGTATAGGACAAAGAGGGAGGGCGGTAGCACACCTCCTTGTGGAATTCCAGATTCGGCAATGTTTTCTTTGTTACACTTTCCTTTGATTCTTGTGACTTGAGCTCGGTAGGTTGTTTAGGTATGTTTGAATAATATTTGAAATTTAAAATTTATGCTTTATGTCTAGCAGTTGTAGTTTGGTGAGAAGTTTTTGTTTTGATATAGTGTCGAACGCTTTTTTGAGGTCAATAAATATGCAGGTCACTATCTCTTTATTGTCTAGCCTTGCCTTTATATCATTTATCCGATCCATTGCAGCTGATGTAGTGCCAGAGTTCTTTTCCATTTCGCCCTCGTTCGTTTCAGGCAATTCTGCATCTTGGTTCATGCATTGTTTTTTCGGTTTCTGGTTATGTGTATTTTTATGTAATGGCGTTTGAACTTCACCTAAATCCTTTCCGATGTTTGAAAAATAGTCATTAATTACATTTGCTATTTCTTCTGTGGTTTTGGCTATTTTTCCATCTTTTGCGATCATGTCTTCAAAGTTTGTGTTGGTTTTGTTGTCGCTTTTGTTTATTTGTAGATTTATTATTTCCCATATCTTCTTTTGGTTGTTTTTGTTAACGGTGAATATTTTTTGGTAGTGTTGTGTCTTTGTTTCTCTGATTAGTTTTGTCACTGTGTTTTTTTTGTTGATAGGTTTTCTTAAATATCTCATTGTGTGGGTTTTTCCTGAAACGGTTGTAGAGTTTATGTCTCTCCTTTATCTCCTTTATAATATCTTCTGTTATCCATCTGTTTTCTTTTATTTTTCTTATATTTCTTTCGACTTGGTTGATCTTAATGGTGTCTTCAATTATTTTAGTTAATTGTGCAAAGTTTGTGATGTTACTAAAGCCGAGCTGCTGAATTTGTTTGTTTATTTCGTTTTTATTTGTATAAATGTATGTGTGTGAATATATCGGGTTGAGTTTTGGTTTTTTGAGATCGACGACCGCAAGGATGGCGTTGTGATATGAGAGATCAGTGCGTAGGATTTTTATTTTTGTTACATCTCCCGGGATGTTGCTTATGACATGATATATGATGGTGTGGTTGACGTTGGCGTTTCTCCGGGTATAATACTTTGTTGACGTTTTGTTCAAGATATTGTAGTTGTTTTCTCTCAGAGTATTTTTGTAGTGTTTAGTTGTTTCGTTTTTTCTCTAATGTTTATGTTCTAGTCGCCAATTATTATATGAGGTTTCCTTCTGTTGATTACATTGTTTTTGAGGAATTGTTTTGTTACATTATAGGGTATATTTGGACGTTTGTACATCAAGGTTATAGCAGTGTTGCATAAACTTATCTTTATCATCTCTATTCCCTGTGCTCATTTTCAGACATTAGTAGTAGTGATGGGCGCATTCGGATTACATAATCGATTAAAATCGATTTTGGAAATAATCGCCATATCTCGAATAATATTTTTTAAAATCGATTTCTTAATAATCGATTTCAATAATCGATTTTTAAAAATCGATTTTTAATAATCGATTTTACAGAATCGACTTTAATAATCGATTTTTCATAATCGATTTTAATAATCGATTATTCTTAATCGATTTTTCATAATTGATTTTTCAAAATCGATTTTTCATAATCGATTATTTTCCATTTATAGTCGAATCGAATGAATTCAGCATTTGAGAAATTTTTTGCTGCTGTGCTGGTGTACTCACTAACCATGTGTGCACGCTCTATCGCTAACGCCACAGGCGAAAATATACATAATATTAATAAAACCGCTCAATTAATTCGATTTGTTAGAATCAAAAGAAAGGTGACAAAAGTAAAATTTGGCGAAGCCTGCTTCAATGCTAAATTTTGATATTTCAATTACAGCATACAATATCAATTATCATTAATTTTCGAATTATTTTTTAATAATCGATAATATAATGTGAATGGAGCAAAATCGTTTATTAAAAATGAATTATTAAAAATTCATTATTAAAATACGATTATTAATAATCAAAATCGATTTTGAAAAATCGATTATGAGAAATCGATTAGGAATAATCGATTATTAAAATCGATTATTAAAAATCGATTTAAAAAATCGATTATTAATCGAGAATATCTCGAGATCCAAATCATACGATTTTGCAAATCAATCGAATGCTAATAATCGATTCTATAAATAATACGATTATGCCCATCACTAATTAGTAGTATATTTGATTTGTTTTTTCACGTAGAGTGGTAATCCCCCACCTCGGGTATCGCGTGTTATGTATTCCGCCTTGTAATTGTTTAGTTGGTATAGCTGTTCGTCCTTAGGAGATAGCCATGTCTCTGTCAGTCCAATTATGTCTGGTTCATACAGTTTTGTTATTATTTCCATTCATCTATTTTATTTCTCTATTTAACTTCTTATGTTGTGAAGATATATTGTAAAATTTTTCTCCATTCCTCGTTTTTTTGTTTTTTTTTTGTTTTTTTTTTGTTTCATGGAAGGATGTTCAGGTCGTTTATGTTGTTAATTCTTGATATATGTGTTTTGTCGTTCTTCTTAAGGTATACCTTTCCGTCTCTGATCCAGGCCCAGTTGTATTGGATTGTCCTTCCCGTTCAGGCTACACTCGTTTGTTCCTAATGAACCCGCTGACTTTCGAGCATCTAGTATTTTGTTTCCTTGTTCTTGAGTATCACGATTATTGGTGGGCACTCAGCTTTGGTATCTTTTCTTTTGCAGGAGGCTACGTCGGTCTTATCAATTTTGATATTCGTGGTTCTGAACACATTATCTATTACTATTCTTCAGGTTTTCGTCCTTCTTCTCTTCAATTCCAGATACTATCACGTTGCTTTTTATTTTTTCCCATTCGTTCGCCTCTACGATGTTCTCAAGCTGCTGAATTCTGTCCTTCATTTGTTCCTTTGCCTTTGTTTCTTCTCCTATCAACTTTATAAGTTCTTTTTGTAATGTCTCCAAGCTGCTCCGACATCTATCTGATTGTTTCTTTAAGTTCCTTCAGGGTATGTGATTGCTCCTTTATGGCCCTAATGAGCTCATCTATTTGTTTAGTCTCCGCATCGCTCTCTCCGTCGGTGTTGTTATTTCTTGTTTTGGGTTTGAATTTTGACATTTTACATAGGTATAGGGAGTACACTCTTCGCAACCCGGACCCGTCGGGGTGTCTGACAAACAAACAAGAAGGCCGCGGAAATCAAAACACAAGTGTGGGTCGTCGACCTCCTATATGTGGTCTATATCGGCTAGGATCACTTATGCGAAGTTGTTTGAAGTAACAACTTACCTTGTGATTTTTGATACACAATTTTGCTATTTTCTGATTGGGGTGCTTTGTTTTCTTTGGTAACTCTGTGTTATTGGATTGTGTTTATTTACCTTGTTTTTTGGTATATAATTTTGTTCGCTTGTTGCTCTATCTGAACAGTTATTTTCAAAAACAGTTGCCGTAACTTAAACACACATTCACTCACTTCACCGGTCTACAGTGTCCAATTTCCATTACGTGATAGACTATTGACGATATGCCTCAACAACGTATAGTCTACGTGATATGCCTAGTTTGTATTAAGGAATATTTCCCTGAGATAAGCTTAAACCATTTCATACGACTGTTTCACCTTGTGGGACAAACTACTATTCATCCTGCTAATGCTTGGTACTAATTTCTTTATTGTTTGTTTTACAGATTTAAACACAGGTCAAACAGTCTTCACGGGGTCGTGAAATACATCAGATTAGCCGACTGTGAACGTTCCTTTACCGCCGACGTTCTTTTGCCACCGACACGGAGCATCAAGCGATTCATGTTACCAAGCGAGCTGGTGGTGGTAACCTGGACGACGGATAATGACTTGTTTGAAAATAGAATAGTGTCAATCATCGAGTGTAGCTGTAACGTCTGTGGCATTTTTGTTGTTGCGTTTATAATTATTACAATTTGTTCTACATCAACTGAGGTTTCCTTTGGTTAACTGGAAAAGTGGTTTACACTTTTCTGTTGAGAAACTCCACTTTTCAGTTGTGAAGTTTGTCCAATATATTCCTTATGGCACTCTCGACAAGGAATTTTATATGTGTATGATGTCCGAACGTAACTCAAGCAGTAATGGATCCTTGACTTTAGAAAATAATGTTCCTAATTTCTTCATGATTCTGAGACAAAGTACAAATTTTGATCACTGAATAATTTAACTAGATTTGGGGTGTCTTGCTATGTATGGTAGTACTTTAAATTTATTTGAATCATTATTACCATTACTTCTTGTACCGTCATTGTTCTCATTGGTATGTCAGTATTACCGCCCACTCCACACATGACTGAGGAGCCAGTATAAAAAGAAAGTAAAGAAATTAGAAATAAGTCGGTAGTCTAGGGTAATTGACAAATAACTCATATTCTGGTTTAAATACTATTATATAAAATAATCCTTAAAACTAATTAACAATTGAATAATACTTACATCGTCTTATATCTTTGTACACACCCAACAATTATAGTTTTCAACTTGACGGTGTCTTAACTTTGATTGATTTCATATAATGGCGTTGTTAATAATGAGGGTATTTCTGCATAGTTGCACAAATACCAACTTTTAGTTCGGCAAAATATACAGGAGTGCAATACCATCTGTTACAATGCACCCCCTTAAAAAAGGTGTTACTTTGCAAGTAATAGCATTTACCAATAGAGCAAGGTAAAGTATGGTCGCAACAAACAACAAAATTGACTGCAACAACACAATATTCACCCTATTGGTTTAGTCTTCTTGCCTAGGTTTTTGATGTGGACATTACAGCGTTTCTCGCATAACCATACTGCTATTAGTTTGGCCCCAGTTACTGATGCAGCTTTGTTCTCCTCCTGGGGTCAATAACTCGTATGATTCTGCATACAGCGAGGTAATGAGTAAGTTTTGATGGCAATACTCATTTCTTCTTTCATGTTGAAGTACGTACAGTTGTTGTGTCGTCACTTTTTCCCATTTTCATGTAGGAGTTAGAGTTATTGGAGTCGGTCTTTTCTTTTTTCTTCTTTTCGTTTGCATCACCCATTTATTGGTCATCGTACCTCCAGACTCATGTCTATTCTTCGTTATTCGAAATTAGTTGATTTCTTTGGTTTCCCCTGCTTCCTTTTTCTTTCTGTTGTTGCTGTTTTTTCACTCAGGTCTCACAACGTTCCTTTCTTGGCATTATTTTCCTTTTCGCAAAGTGTGAATATTGTTTACTTTTCATTAACGCTATAAGCAACCAGACCATACCTTCTCAAGTTAATAAAAATATCTGATAACCTCACAAAATTACCAAATGAAAATTTGACAATTTACTACCAATTAATTACATCTACTAAACAAACTTAAAATTATACTTTTCCAACCCAACTAATAATAATTAATTATCCCTACTTATTCCCTGTTAACACAATGACATTCTAATCCAATAACTTATAATTATATATTACATTTAAAAAATGTCGACTACATCCTCTCAATTACAATTTTTGGATACAACGCTGGTGCAGAAGCTGACGTGCTTGCCTGCGCGATTATAGGTGCAGTCGGGACGACTTGCACAATCGGCGTTGTTACCACGTCCTCCTCTGGTTTGGTTTGAGCATTATGGTACTGTTGAGTCAGTACCCAAGATGTTAGCACAGACCATAGGTTCGCCAACATTGCAAAACCCCAGCCTCTGGTTTTGTAAATGGAAGGCCCATTGAAGATCACACCTATAACATATTTGATCATTATAAATATTATGTGGATGCCTAATATGCCCGAAGTATACATGCCGATGTCAACAAACCATCCCCACATGTAGCTTAATGTACTTCGTGGAATTTTTTAAAATTTCGCAATGACTAAAAAGGGTTGCTATATCAAAATCATCGGTGCTTGTAGTATACCCCGTTACTTTGCGGGTTATATATTTTGTGAGTGCTCGACGTTTCGTACCAAAAATAAAATTATGTTGAACTTTTTCAATTTTACTTTGGGTATATAGACCTTTGCTACCTAGTTTTTTTTATAGTTTTAAAGTTAGGGTCAATATTTTCTGTGCATCGATTGAGAATAAATATGATATGTATTTAATTTGAAGAAATTTCGACATCATGAATTTTAAATTTGCATAAGCCATTAAATGCACACTACTATATGCGATTGTTTTGGTTTCCGTGTAGGGACTTGTTTATTCCCTTACAATTAATCTTGGATGTTCGGTAACCCAGCACTCCCGATTGCAAAAAAATCCCTTTTTAATCATAGTTAAAGCGAATACCCTTACACCTTCCTCAACAACAAGATATGTTTGTGCTGTGTTAGTGTTATTAATATAGATGACTGTTGCCTTACGCTGGTATATGATACTTAGCCCTACACATTCGTTGTTATTGGTTGTTACCCATGTCTCTCCAGTCTCTCCAATGTCCGGATCCATACAGTAGCCTTCCAAAAATGGACACGTGACTCCGCTAGTCAGGCTAATTTCGCCAGTCTCCAGTCTCGCAGTGGTCCAGTATGAATAGATCTTGATGGTGAAACTTGTGCTTACCACGACATCTGCCCATGTTAGTCCCTCTTAGCTGTAAGTAGTTCCATCACATCGCCCATCCATCGTAATCTTCCCTGCCAGTGTAAGAGAACTCGTACTGGTGCTGTTCGTGGTGATTTCCCCAATCATCTGTCCTTGAAATCCATGATAAGCGCCACTTCGGTGAATATCCCTTCATTCAGTGGCACCAACTTGCTTGATGTAACTGAGTAGGCACTGGTGGACTGCACTGGTATGGCTATGCATGCCACAGTGTTGTATATGCCTGATATGCCTGTACTCATTTTTCTGGATGACTTCTACCGTCCTGTTTTCCTCTACGTAATTGACGTCTGGCAGTAGGCACGGTGCTACATCCCTCATCTAATATTGGTTGTCGGTCCATTGCAGTCATACACTATAAGTGGGTACACAGTTGCAAGAGTAGGTATAATTACACTATAGAATTTCCTATAACAAAAGAAAGAATTTAAGAGTTCCAACCTATAAATATTGTAATATGTCCCCTATTTTTTTTTAATCTATAGGTACTATATTTCCTAGAAAATTAAATTTATCCAATTATTATTTTGTTTAAAATACTTATAGTTGCCCTTTTGGAAGAACCCATGGGTGCTCTGATAGTCTACCCTTATTTCTAGTTCTATGAGTAATTTTGGTAGGTTCAAGTTCATCTCATCCCTTGTCTGATGGGTTTCATCCCTATGGAGACTGTAGCGGTTCTGCCCCAATCTGTTCCTCCGGCTGTTCAACCATAATGACCCAAAATTAAAATTAAACGCACAAAAAAAATTAAACTCATAATTAAAAAAGAAAAATTAACCAAGCCCTTTTTGAGATATTTCCTATAGTCGTAAGTATACCTGGCATTATTGTGTGCAGTAAGTGCGGTAACCCATAGTATAGCTTACGCTTGTAATGTACGTGTCACATTACAATTCCACGCGTCCGACGTGTAATGTACGTGTCAATTAGCTGACGTAACTACGTACTTTTGGGAATATACAGGAAATCAAAATCGCTCTCAAAAAAACCACCCTAAAATACCCGTACCGCTGCCACCAATGTTACCGCCCACTCCACACATGACTGTGCGGAGCCAGTATAAAAAGAGAGTAAAGAAATTAGAAATAAGTCGGTAGTCTAGGGTAATTCACAAATAACGCATATTCTGGTTTAATTACTATGTTATATAAAATAATCCTTAAAACTAATTAATAATTGAATAATACTTCTCTCGTCTTATATCGTTGTACACACCCAACAATTATAGCTCTCAACTTGACGATGTCTTAACATTGATTGATTTCATATAATGGCGTTGTTAATAATGAGGGCATTTCTGCATAATTGCAGATTGTTACAATTCCATTTGTTACATAAGAGCTGTGGATAAGAATTTTCTTGTAATATGGATGAACAATTTTTGTGATTCTCTGCCTTTGGGATAAAATGAAGTCCATATGCATATAAGTTCAAAGTGATATTCATAGGGTGATAAGTACGGAAGTTAATATATCGTCCAGAAGTTGTGGGTTTTTGATACCAATCACGTATTATTTTATTATTTGGCTGTCTGATAACTGTGGTATCAAGGAAAGGAACAGAAAAGGCAGATTCTCTTTCTACGGTGAATTATAGGTCTTATTGCCTGGTATTGCACAAATTAAATCGTCTACAAATTTCGTAATGAAAAGGAGATTGAAACTTAATTTTGGTATCTGCGTATCTAGCAATGTGTCCATTACTTTGATACCATGGGACATCCAAAAATTTGGTTATCATATTGAATTAGCTTGAAGCAAAAATGAAATCCAATAATTCCAAAAATATCCTGAGACAAATTAAGCAGTTTAGGGCAACATCATTCCATCTGTCAGTTATGTTAGTCTTTACCAAATCTAAAGGTATATGTCTATAAAGAAACTACATCCAAACTAATTAAGACAAACCCATCTGGCAATACCATATCTTGCATAAATTCTGCGAAATGAAAGCTATTTTTTTATTTATTTACATTGTGATGTACAAACAGGCAGAGCCCAGGGTAGTACACACAAAGATAACGAATACATAATAATAATAACAATTATTGTCCAGCAGCGCACCTTTACTGGACAATGATTAAAGAGAAATCGAAAAATACTAATCCTTATCAGCCCCACGAAAGAGGGAGCTAAACGTGCCAAGCCAAACGTGCTCGGCCTAGACAGTAGAATCCCATGATCAATAGGCCCATGATCGAAGGCTTTTTTGAAGTCTGTGTAGATAACATCTATCTGTCCACCCGCATCAAGTACCTCCGACAAAACCTGTGTGATCGAGGCAAGATTGGAAACTGTAAACTGCAGGTGCGACCGAATGTTGTCATATTCGCTGGCCGAAATAAATTGCTTAAACACCTTGACGAAATTAGAAAGTATGAATATGGGTCTGTAGTTGGATATCAATGAACTATCGCCCTTCTTCAATACGGAGGTAACACTAGCACGCTTCCATCTCATGGGAGAAGTCGATGTCATAATACTACAGTTGATGATGATTGTCAATGGTTTGGCGAAAACCAATCTAGCATCTCGTACAAAAAAACTGGGCAACTGATCCTGGCACACATCAACGCATCCTGATCACGGCTAGTGGCTGGCGATACCCCTCAGCGAAAAAGTCAGCGAACGCATCAACAATCTCTGGTGGTACGGAATAATAGTTAGTACCATCAGTCAGCCTTGCAGGTATTCTGGATGTCCCCTCTTCAACTGAACATAGTTCCAAAATTCTCGGGGATTCAGTGTAACTGCAAAGGTTGTTGTCGACTGATCTACCAGGAAAGAAATCATATTGTTGTGAGACAATTTTATTTTTTACGTTATTCAAAATAACTTTATAGATCAGACTTTCGAAAACCTTGCTGATTCACGATAGTATTGAAATTAGGCGATAGTTCTGCGCAAGATCTCTATTGCCAGATTTAAAAATGGGTATAACAAAGGCCTTCTTCCAAATGCAAGGACGTTTGGCGTACCTCAGTGACAGATTAAATATTAAATATAGCGGTTCAACCAGTTCCGCGGCACATCTCTTCAAAAGCAGCCTGGGAATGTCATCAGGCCCAGCACCGGCCGAATCTTTCAATTCATGAAGAGAGGAAAGAATCTGCTCGCGTGTGAAAAGAGTCGGTACACTCATAGCGCCGTCATGTTTTATAGAAACTACAGCCTGCGGACCATCGACAAACACGTAGTGAAAGTAGGAGCCAATATCTCTAACATAGTATTCACTTTTTATGCAGACACGCAGCTGTTAAGAGTCCTGGAACATATTTAGAGAGGCCTAACGTTGGTGAGTTGTTAGAAGCAACAATTGGATGCAAAGGACGCAACTTTGGGAAGTCTATAATATCGAGGAGCCACAGCTTTTTATGTTGTGAGTGTCTTTACTTTAGCTTCATCAAGCTCATGACATCCTTTTTTTTATTACCCAAGTATTGCTTTTGTTTTGTACGGTTATAGTAGGATTCTTTTTTTAGTTTTTATAGTTTAAATTATCATTTACTATATCCAGAACATTATTATGGTAATCTAGCTTGCTCATTGCCACCGTCACATTGCCTTTGTCTGCTCTCATTATAAATAGATTTGGGTTATTTTTTAGAAATAATTTCGTGTCCTTAATCAACAATTTTTGTTCGTATGTAAGAAATTAGTTATTATGTTAGTTCCAAAGCTTTTCAATCTTAATATCATTGTATCCTACTGGTAAACTAAATTTAGGTCCCAATGCCAAGAAATGTTGTATGTCAGATGGAATGCCAATACCACTTATATTCTTGAACCAAGAAACATTGGACTTCCAATTAACGCAATTCGTAGTAGACAGCAAGTTGTTGAACATTATACTGTTGCCTGTTTTAATATCTTTGAAAAGTGTGCCATAGGTAATAGATAATCTATGCTGACAATCGTTGACAATGTCTGGTGATAGACATAAAAGAGGGAGTCAGTCACTTGCAAGAGTTCACATTTAAGTTTGCTAATAGTTTTGATAGTAATCCTGAACTCAATGTTGATTATCATGTTTCTTACACTTTAATTGAAGTTATTGACATGTTGAAAGATTGGTCCTATATCAGTCTCTATTAGATTTAATAAGCTCTTGATATACTGTGGTATGTGATTAGGAATTATATGATTGCGGCGGCATTATAGAAGAAAAATTCTGTTTCTAAATGATGCGAGCTTTTTGTTGATGGATGCCAATCTTTTCATATTAGTTACTACTTCCTTACCATATATAGTTTTTATGTCTTGGTAAAATCCCATACCGTTTTTAATTTGAAAATTTAATGACTGTTTATTCAACGAGGAAACTTATAGTGGGAATTCAGTCAACAATTTTTGGTTCTTAGTTTTTTATTCCTTAACCAATATTTCGGACAGTATTGTGTCCTTCACGGTTCTAAAAAGTTAACAATATATTAAAATTATAAATAACTACCTATATCAAATACAAACCGGAAAAGTTAATATATAAATATAAAATACATGAAACGTGTCAAATGACAAATTGTGTTTTTAAACATTATAGATAAAAGTTTAGCAAAAAATTATAAACAAATTAATCCCGCCTCAAAAAATATATAAAAAGGATAATTGACAATAAAAGCTAACCTCGATAAATGTAAAATGTCATTAACCTAGCGAAAAGTGTCAAAACTGATTCAAAGTTGTCGGATGGATGTCTTTATATTTCAAAAGGTAGCTAGCTATACATTGTACTAAGATTATTTATATCAGTTGTGGCGTTCATCGCGTAAGGGCAATCATTAATATGGCACATTTCAATAAAGGATCTTTTGAAAAAATTACCATCTCAGAGTCTAGCACTTGTATCTTTTGATAATCCGTAAGGTGTCCGAGAGAGTTCACATTGGTTGCCAAAACACAAGCGCTAGGTTTCATTCTCGAATTACTTTTGTGTTGAGAAATTCTACTTTTCAGTTGTTGTGAAGTTTGCCCAATATATTCCTTATGGCACTCTCTACAAGGTATTTTATATATGGGTCAATCCATCTGAAATGGTCCAGAAAAAGATAAGTTGGTCACTTAACCAATTTGGAAAAAATTCATTTTTTAGAATTAAATTTGCCTATCTTCTGGGAGTGCAAAACCATTTTATTTTTTTAAATTATTTTATTCAGAAATGACGACCAGTTTTGTGTCAGCGAATCCGACATTTTTAGTTTAATGTCAAATATCTCTGATGGGACCAGGACAAAAAATTTAAAACTTTCAAAATGAATTCATCTTTTCATAAGCTTTAATAATAAATAAAAACATTATTGTGTATTTCACTGTGTTTCGAATAACAGCCGTTTAAAATTAGAGCAAAATCGCATGACGGTAAAACAAATTTAATTAAAAATTCTCAGTAAATACAAAACAAAGCATACTATTCATAACAATTATGTCATTTTTTACAAAAGAGACTAATAAAACTAAGTGATATTCATACGTTTCTGAAGGTGATATGACGTAACATTTTATTACACCTTCTGTTGGTTGAGGACAGAATTTGTGAAAACTTCTAGTTCCTTTTATCTGTTTGGATCTCTGAACTCTATCATAAAGGGTAGTTTTGTGTTCTGAAACCTCTTCTTTTGCCACTAAGATGTAGTTTACCCCTGGTAGGTGCCCATTACAAAAGGAGAACATATCTTCTACATTAAGGATTTGGCTATTAAGTGGTCTTTGAAGACTGGCTTTAGCCACTAGTCGCTCGTTGTCCCCGTTATACCGTCGCATGCGTTTTTTTTCCATGTGCACATCCTAAAAGATGCCATTCGGCATCTAACCCAAAATCTTTTTAATTATACGATAAGTTTGCAAAGTTCTTTTTGTTCTTGTATTGACTTGCTGCACCACCAGAGAAATATGTAAGTTTTGATATGCTTGACAGATTTTGTTTTATATTTGTTAAATGTTTCTGAAAACAGTCACATATAAACAGGCTTCTGGCTCAGCTCATTAGTTAGCCTGTTAGAACAGGCTCACAACTAACGGAGCGGTGGGGAGAGTCCAGTAGTGGCCAACATTAACATAATATTGAAAACATCTAAGCCGACTGGAACTGTTTATTTATTTACATTATATTTTTATAGAAGCAGTAATATAACATATTCTTACTGGTATTATATGTATATGATTATTTAGAAATATGTGTGTTGCACAATTAAGTAATTATTCTATTATAATTATTTTAAGCTGAATAAAGTTAATAACATTGTAATAAAATGTCATAAATTTAAATAATTGTGATTTTCCAACTTCAGGACGGTATTACCGTATTTGTTACTGAGCGCTGATTATTACCGTTTTTCCCCATATTTGAGGGCATGTTACTCCAAACACGGTCCAATACACAAAAAAAAATTTATTTGTTATTAAACCTTATAAAAAGGTGAATCAATTTTGAAAATTTTAGAATTTTTCTCCTGGTCCCATCAGAGATATTTTACATTAAATATCGCAAAAATAAGAAATTTTTAAATTTCAATAGCTTGTTATCAATAGGGGGAAGGAGTAAGAAAGCTAATTTTTTTATTACAAGGCCTTTGCATACAAAGTTATAACTAAAAGATATTGAATGGACAAATGAAGTACCCCATCATGTCAAAAGAAAATCATGAAAACGGCTCCTAATAAGCTATTGTAAGTAAACTTTAGGATATTTTTTTTAAATAGAAAATAAACGTAGTCTTCTATTATATACTTAACAGATTGAAATCTGCTTAATAGAGTGGTTTTTATTACACCTCTCTAGAACCATCCCTAAAAAAAATATTTTGTTTAACGCCATGTCATACCAATGTCAAAAATGTCGGATTCGCTGACACAAAACTGGGCGCCATTTCTGAACGGAGTAAAATAATTTAAAAAATAAATGGTTTTGTACTCCCAGAACAGGCAAATTTATTTTAAAAAAATTATTTTTTTCTGGATGGTCTAGCGACCACCTCTGGACCACTTCAGATGGATTGACCCATATGATGTCCGAACGTAACTCAAGCGGTAATGGATCCTTGACTTTAGAAAATATGTCTCTAATTTCTTCAGAATTCTGCGACCAAAAAGTGAATGTTAATCTCTGAATATATGAACTACATTTGGAGTGCGTCCTCCTATGTATGGTAATACTTTAAATTTATTTGAACCATTATTACCATTTCTACTTGTACCGTCATTGTTTGTTGTAGGTGCCCGATAACTATAAAGTAGCTTTCTTGTACGAGCTCGTGGATAAGAATTGTTTTGTAATATGTTTCCAAATTTATGTAGATTTTTCTTTAAGAGAGATGGATGACCAATTTTTGTGATTCTTTGCCTTTGAACTAAAATGAAGTTCTTTTTGGCATTGATGAGGTGATAAGTTCTGGACGATAAAATCATTATAAAAAAAATTCTAAAAAAATTAAAAAATATTAAATTAAAATATTAAAATTCCTCTAGTGCAGTCTCCTCAAAATACTGCATAAATAAGTTAGCAATGACAGGTGATACCGGTGAGCCCATGGGAGCGCCCTCAACCTGTCTGTATTTGCTGCCTTCAAAAACAAAGTACGTATTCGTTAAATAATGATTTGCCAGTTGCATAATCTTCTCACAAGGTTGGTGACGCTGCTTAATTATGTTAAGTGTTTCTTGAACTTGTACATTAGTAAATAGGGATACTACATCAAAACACACCCGCATATCATCGTTTGTTATTGTGACCTCTTTACGTCTATAAAGTCTAGTACGTCTATAAAATGTGTGGAATTTCTTATATATGAAGCAGCTTCCTCTGCATACGTCTGTAAATGACCAGCCACATATCTCGCTAGACGCTGTATTGGTGTATCAATACTGCTGACAATTGGCCTAAGTGGAACGTCTACTTTATGTATTTGTGGAAGTCCGTACAGCTTTGGACATATTGATTTTTCTCGACGTATTAAGTTCACTTGCGTAGCTTGATCTTCAATAAATCGTTTTATGATAGATTTTATAACTTATAAGTTGGGTCGTGGAGTTTGTCGCGTTGTTTAACTTTATAGCCTGAGGTATTCATAACTACTGTAGCATTGCCCTTATCAGCCGGCAGAACAAAAATAGAAATGTCATCTTTTAACGATTTCAGTGCTTCAGACTCTGGCCTTTAGTGTTTTAATATGTGTGTTACTTCTTGCCTTACATTATCTGCTACATTATGGTTCAAACCTTGCACCACTGTTTCTATCTGGTAGATGATGACTTCAGAACGCACGCGACGTGGCGCGATAGCATAATTAAATCCTCTTAACAAAACACTCACCGCATGCATGTTGATTCAATTGGGGAAGATATGTTGTGGACTAGCTGCTGATCATCTAGTCAGCGCAGGATTTAGGACTGTGGGGGCCCCTGGGCGGAAAAGCTGTGGCGCCCCCTGGGCGGAAAAGCTATGGGGCCCCCCTGAGCAGAAAAGTTGTGACGCCCTAGGAAAAACGCGGCAGTGGCCCTTATAGACATAAGCACATTCCTTGATGACATGATTTTCAATTGTAAACACGTAAGCTTCAACATGCACCTTAAATGTAGCTTTGGCCAATTTAGGGATTTGTCGATGTCTCAAATGAGAAAAGTAGTTGGATCTCTAGATAATAAGTTTCAACCCAAATGTAGTATTAAATAACAAAATGCTAAAGAACTTGTTTGAGGTGGCAGGACATGTAATGCTTAATATGGTTAATACTAGTTTGCAACAGGGGGAAGTTCCAGAAAAATTGAAATTAAGTTCAATCACTCCTATTAGAAAGGTAACAAATTCTAATAAAGTTCAAGATTTTAGACCCATAAATGCGCTGCCTTCTGCTGAAAAAATTATTGAGATGGTAGTGTATAATCAGATAAAGACTATTTTCAGGAGAATCATCTTATTATGGAACACAAATCCGGTTTCAGAAAAAAACACTCATGTGAGACAGCTCTTCAGTTTTTATTGACAAAATTAAACAACAACATCCATGAGCAGGTTTATACTGTTGTAGTTATCCTCGACCTGAAGCGTGCATTTGAAACCATAAACAGAAATATTTTATTAAAAAAAATAGCTTACTTTGGAATATGCGGTACTGTCCTTCAATGATTTAGGAGCTATTTATGTAATCGTAAACAGGTTACTCGCATTACAGGTGTTTGTTCTGCAGAGAGACAGGTTGATTGTGGTGTCCCTCAGGGAAGTGTATTGGGCCCTCTTTTATTTATTGCTTATATCAATGATATACAATATGCAGCTGATTGATGAATACGGAACTTTCAAAATTGTCCAAATATTTCCATGACAATAAACTCATATTTAAATTCAAATAAATCAAAAGCAATGATATGCACCGGGAAATATCAGTACTCACATATTGACATTGCAAATATCAAAATATCAATAAACGATGTCAGGTTAGAAATTGTGGACCATATCAAATATCTGGGGTTTGTTTTGGACAGTAGTTTGACGTTTACACACCATTTTGAATATATCATCACTCGCAAAATATCCAGGAAATTGTTTTTCTTTAGTAGAGTTTCGCAATGCATTTCTATGTATACTAGAATAAGAGTATTTTCAGCTATAGTTCAGCCGCACTTTGACTACTGTGCCATCATATTGTTCCTTCTCAGTAATAATCAGATAGCTATGCTTCAAAAAATGCAAGACAGAGCCATGAGAACAATACTGCGCTGCAACCGTTATACTCCAATTGCGTTAATGTTGAGCACACTAGGTTGGCAAACAGTCGAAAATCGCATTACCTACCTCACGATGATCATGCTTTTTAAATTTCTGAACGGATTGTCCCCGACATACCTTTCGGAATTTATAACATATAATAGTGAAATACATTCCTATTCGACGAGGTGCAGAAACGATGTTTATGTAAAGGTTAGTAGGACTAGCAAGGGTGCCAATTCACTTTTTCATAAGGGATTTATAAAATTTAACAGCCTGCCTTTAGCCCTACGGGAATTGAGTAGCCTGAGCACGTTTAAAGGTCAATTAAAGAAGCTCCTGTTATGAATTGTATTGTGATAATACCTGCAATGTTGTAAATGCTTTAGTGAGAGTTGTATGTCATATTATTTGGTCAGTGTTTTATGTATTCCGAGTTTATTTCTTTGCTGTAGTAATATTATGTATGTACTTTAGTTAATTTATATTAGGTCTTCTATTTTCAATAAATGTTATTATTATTATTAAAGCAACATGCACCTTCAACAACCAAAAAAGGGATATTGACAAAAGCATCTCAATCGTTACAGACAATATAATAAACGCAGTAAAATCAGTACACAACCAACAAACAGAAACAAAGACAGCAAACTACTATGTGCCACCTACATACATAATAAAACTAATAAAATAAAAAAGCAAGAAGTGATGAGAATGGCAACTAACCAGATGTTCGGAAACTAAAACCGTTGTAAACAGACTAACCCACAAAATTACACATGAACTGGAAGAGTACAGAATATACAGCTATAACAAACACATAGAGAGCTTGGAATCAAACGACCCAGGTTTATGGAAATCAACGAAAAGAATAACCAAAAAGTACGAGGACATTCCTACACTACGCCACAACAATCAGGAAGTGGCAACGGACGAGGATAAAGCTAATGTTTTGTAAATCATCTGGAAAAGACGTTCACTCCAAATATCGCACAAACGAACTTACTATTCACCTGCTCAATTCAATATTATATCGAAACTCATCTACCTATTCCCGATGACTTTGATGACCCAACAAATCCAAATGAATTAATAGACACAATAAAAGCACTACCCAATTAAAAAGCACCTCCAAATCTTCCAAAAAGGGAATTACGTTTTTGACATCGATATTTAACGCATTAACGCAAAAAAGCGGAAATACTAATGTTTCCAAAACCTGGAAAAGCAAAAAAGTCAGTTCAAAACTACTAAATACCTATTAGCCTCCTATCCGTCTTGGCAGAACTATTTGAAAAAGTCATCAACAAACGATTACAAAATCTCTAGAGGAAACTAAAATCATACCAAATATATAGTTCGGATTTCGCCCCAATCACTCCACAGTCCACCAACAACGTGTCGACAATTACACTACAGCTGCTTTCCTGGATATCGCTCGCGCATTTGACTCCGTCTGGTTAGACGGTATTTAAAATACAAACTAATTCGCATAAGATTTCCTCATTACCTAACAGCAATTGTCTTCTCATATTTAGAGGACAGAACGTTTAGAGTTAAAATTAATGCATGTTTGTCTGCTAATAAAGAAATTAAAGCATCAGTTTCACAGGGAAGTGTCCTCTCACCCACCCATTACAACATATTTTCACACGACGTGCCTATCAACGACTCAGACTATTTGCTGATGACATGATCTTATTAACCCAACACGAAGATCTGGAAACCGCCATCAATAATCTGCAAGCATCCATCAATGAAATTAGTGATTGGCTCACAAAATGGTGCATACATTTAAATCATAGTAAATTAAATAGCTAAGTTAAAATATTTAAACTAAGAAGAATCAGAAAAACCCGCAAAATAGTATAATAAATAACAGCGAAGTGCCGTGGATTCCATCTGATCACGCACCCAAATACCTTGGACTACATCTGGACACAAGACTAACTTGGAGAATACATATTAACACCAAACTTAACCAGGCAGGCTGAAGACTAACATCACTGTATCCCATAATTAATAAAACGTCCAAGCTGAAAACTAAGTGCACCATACCTTATATAAGTCACAATTAACATCTCTAGTCACGTATGTATGTCCCGTGTGGAGTACGACATCAGCTACCAATATAATGAAAATACAAGTGCTTCAAAACAAAGTCCTCAGTATAGCAGTAAACGCCCCATGGTTTGTACAAAATAAGCAATTACATGAAGAACTTGGCCATCCAACTAACAATCGGTGTTAGCACTCAAGCAACGGAGCCACAGTCAACCCCCCAAGCACAGGAAAGCCTGCAATCAAGACCAACATCCAGTCTAACAAGTAAGTTCAATGACCTTTGGCCACACTTTGGCACTAAAATACATAATTTACAATAAATTTACAGAAAAACGCACAGCGACAGCAACAAGGAACATACCAACGCAACCAACAACGCAACGGCAGCAAATACAGATCAAACACGCAAATTTTTCAAAAAGTTCAAAGCAGAACACGAGCACATAAACGGTGCGTCTGTCACACATTTATAGGTTAGACCGATAAAATCAACAAGCAGGGATGCATCGACACGGCAACTGCAGCAAACCCAACGAAACAAAAGCAATGGAAACCAAAATCCAGAACACTAAACTTGCGCATAGTAATTAATGGTAACGAAGTAATTAATCTTAACATTTAAACATATAAAATTGTACCACAATCAACTATTCAATAAATGAAATATATATGTGTACATGCAACTGATAGTGTTTGTGTCTGTCTTAAAGTTCACACAGTTATTGTTCCGAATATGGTACATTTCTTTAAACAATAATCTCTTTCTGCTTCACTACAGCACCAAAACCTAAAGTTAAACGCATGATCTAAGTCATTTGAGTGCGTTGCCAGCGCACAAGATCTTTTATTTATTCTAGCGTCGCTAAACCACTGCGTAGTTTGGCCGACATAACGCCTATCACAACCCATACAGGGAATACTGTATACAATGTTCGATCTATACTGGTTAGGCGTGTCATCCTTTAGCTTACCGTAGAGCTTACCGATCGTTGTACCATAACGCCGGTTACACACTGGGCGGTTTTTGCCGCAGAAGCAAATGTGTCGTCGCCGCTCAAAAAAAATCGTGGGTTTACACATTTAGCGGCTTGACCGCCGGCGCCGACTTTCAACTGCGAAATTACCAAGCTTATTCACCAAATGCATTTACTTTATTATACGCAGCATTTTTGTGGCAACGATTCCGGAGAAACTACTAAAGGTATCTGGACGAAACTTTGACATTTAGAAGTTTTATGACCAAACTTAGAGCTGAAAAGCTTTTTGTTCAAAAGGGTCCAATGGAACTGGATGTTTCCTCTAAGCATTTTTCAAAGATTTTACAAATGCGCAATTGCGTAATTTCCTCAAAAGAGTTAAATCATAAATGAAAGTAGAGGAAATTTTGTATAATTTATTTATATGAACTTTTTGGTAAAGTTAATAGTTTAGCTGTATGAGCAAATTCTATTTGATCGAGATCGTGTCTGCATTAAAACTACATAGTTAGACAGGATGTGACAATTATTTTCAGTCTTATGACAGTAGATAGTGCCAAACGCTGGTTATTTGACACCTACTGTCAATATTATCAAAATATCTGTCCAATCCTGGCTAACTTATTTTATTTTAATGCAGACACGATCGATCTCGATCAAATGGAATCTCATGCAGCTAAACTAATATTTTATATATTGTATGATAAAGTCATGTGCCAGACCACATCAGATTTTTTCCTTTGTCGTCCACTTCATCAAAGTCGTTTCAAGGCACACTTGTCTCCACGCATTTCTGGTAGCATCTCTATCCTTGAAAAATTTAAATTTTGATCCCACAACACTGATCTTGATTGAACCAATGATATTAGTAAGTCATTATAAATCAACTCGACTAGACTCTCATTTGATCACGTACACCACTATGTGAAAAGAAACGACAAGATTACCGCCGGTCTAGTGGCAGCAGGCGGCTGCACAGCGACCGTCATCGGCAAGACGGCCGCACGTCATTTATGTCGCTCAGTGTGAAAGCTTCCAATCAATTCTATACACTACTACCGGAACGACGGCGACGGCAAATTTGCCGCCACGGCAAAAACCGCCCAGTGTGTAACCAGCGTCCTGATATTTGTAAGCGGTCCAAGGAACCGAATACAAGAGTCAGTCAGGTTGCCCAAATTAAGCAGCTTCATGTACCTCATGCCGGCCTCTGCATGGACATTGCCTCCACCACCCGGCCTGCAATGTTGTGTCAATCATATCTTGAGGAATCGCACATATGATGTCATCGACAAATTTGAATATAAAAGGGAATTGGAATGGTAAAGACCCCCTCACCGAGTTCACTAATTCGTCCATGACCAATGTTGCCAAAATTGGACTTACTGGACTGCCTATTCGAACGCCCTGCCTCTGTCAGTAAATGGTATCGTTGCAGGAGAAATAGCTGGAGTTAAAACAAAGAGGTATTTTGTGCAACTGCCATGTTGCTCTATCACGTTCAATCGATTCGCGATTTAACTGGATAAGCAAGTGACTGGTGCACTTGCTTATCAGGAGTACAAGGTATATTCTAAGAGCTACTTCCACATTAGGGAAAGCATCTTTTACTTGCCTGTGGATTAATACCTGATACATAAAAAGTTCATTGGTAATTCCTTCTTCCTTCCTCTCTGCTGCGAACTCTTTGAAAAAATAGCTAAACTGTACAAACTCAATGCCAGTGCATTCATCTAGGTCATCTTTATAACTATTGGCAATCAATATTGCCTGATCAGTTATGTCTTGGGCATGAAATTTCTGGGACGGTGTCAGATCTGCTTCTGGTGCGTGGCCATAATCTATGGGGTTTAAACGCACACTGCGGTGACGTTTACGATGTACCACATATTGCATGGTTTTTGATTTTTCTACACCCTGCCGCTCGTATCCTGAAAAACTTTCACGTTTTATTTCAATAAAATGTTTCAGCGATTTCATAGCTGCTACTGCAGTATTCAGACCTATTTTGGAGTCATGATGTTGATCATGATTGGTAACATTCACTCTATCTAGGATCTCATACCAGAATATTGCATATATATAGCAGTCTCTAGCATACACATTTGATTGTAGAGACAGCGGATTTTATGAAGTTGCTCAGTATCATTTGCTATTTTATCTAGTGCCTCTTTAAATTGGTCGTAACCTCTTACTAGAGCTTTACTAGCATCAACACGGCAGGACCAGCGTGTAGTATCTACTTTTTTGGTACAATCGCGCGGTTGGAAGGCTGGCACAATTTCAGCAAATCAATCAGCAAATTGTAGCGGTATGTTAAAACTGTAAAGAAAACAGACACCTTCGAAAAATAAAAAAAAAATGGCAGCATTAGTGCAACACTCCGCAGCGACTTTTGCGACCAAGTTCAGCGCCGCACAAGGAATCCTTGACACTAAATCGTTCTCTGCAGCTACCTTGGACTGAAGACCATTATATTTTCCACTTATAGCCAAACCATTGTCATACGACTGGCCTCGGCAGTTTTTAATGTCTATGTTACGTTTTTGTAAAAAAATCATCCAGCCGCTGAACATGTCTTGCGTTTTGTGGCCCTGATTGGGTATCTTTCAACTGGAATATCCTGTTTTATGAATCGGCATACTAAGGTTAATTGTTCCACATGGACTTCATCAGGTGTGGAATCAAGTGAAATAGAATAGTACCTGGATTTTTTGATATGTGAAATGATCTCATCAAAAACACGTTTTCCCATCACTGGTACTACTTCTTCACTACTAGTTTATGAAAGATAGTTAGTACGACCGCTTCCACAATTTCTTCAATTTTGAATATGGTCTTTCAGAAAACCATTGTATTCAGCTACCGGCTCAAGCAACCCGAGATAATTCCCATTTTTTGGCGAACCTAGTAACTCATTGTCTCCGCGAAATGCTAAGCCACGTTCTACTAGATATTTGATAACACTCACCAGTCTGTTTAGTACACTACGCCAATACTGTATGGTATTGTCCGTTCGTGGTCAGTACGCCCAACTTCCTTCGAACATATCGCAAAATTCACAAAAGCATTGAGGTATTCCTTAGATGTTTCGTGATCTATTTGGCGAGTGTTAGCATGCTTCCAGTCACAAAAACCGCCATATGTAAACTGTGTGCGTACTGTAGAAAACAATTTACAAACAAAACAGTAAACCCGTTCATTGGGTGGCGAAAAACATAACTACGATCGCCTAATAATGTAACCATTACGGCCTTCCTTGAATGAATAAATATTTATTTCAAGAACAAGTTTTATCAAATTCATCCAGCCGCTGAACATGTCTTGCGTTTTCTGGCCCTGATTGGAGCCACACTATTCAACTGGAGTATCATGTTCTATGAATCGGCATACTAAGGTTAATTGGTCCACATGGACTTGGTCGGGTGTGGAAGCAAGTGAAATAGAATAGTACCTGGATTTTTTGATACGTGACATGATGTCATCAAAAACACATTTTCCCATCACTTGTACTACTTCTTCACTACTAGTTGATGAAAGATAGTTAGTACGACCGCTTCCACAATTTCTTCGATTTTGAATATGGTCTTTAAGAAAACCATTGTATTCGGCTACCAGCTCAAGCAACCCGAAAAAATTCCCATTTTTTGGCGAACCTAGTAACTCATTGTCTCCGCGAAATGCTAAGCCACGTTCTACTAGATATTTGATACCACTCACTAGTCGGTTTAGTACACTACGCCAATACTGTATGGTATTTTCCGTTCGTGGTCAGTACGCCCAACTTCCTTCGAACATATTGCAAAATTCACAACAGCATTGAGGTATTCCTTAGAAGTTTCGTGATCTATTTGGCGAGTGTTAGCATGCTTCCAGTCACAAAAACCGCCATAGGTAAACTGTGTGCGTACTGTAGAAAACAATTTACAAACAAAACAGTAAACCCGTTCATTAGCTGACGAAAAACACGATCGCCGAATAATGTCACCATTACGGTACCATTATCGTTGAATGAATAAATATTTCAAGATCAAGTTTTATCTACTTTTTTTCTTTTCTTTATTTGCAAGAAATATATAATCCACCTTAGTACGTAAAACTGTGCAAATTTTAACAATAATAAAATTGATCGTAAACGTTTCCTAATTCTTAATTCCTAGGAAAGTTGTGGTCATTTTTTCCCTTAGGAGAAGGAGAGTGTGTGGCTAACCGAATCAATACGTGTGGGATACTAATGGGAAAAAATAATACCTACTCAAATTACAACGTTTATTTACAACAAACACGATAAATACATAAATTAAAAGAACAAAGCAATATAAGGTATCTTGATATCTAATTTGATCGCAACTTAACAGAGGGAACAGTCTTTCGGTCAAGAAACAATCTGACCCTTTTCTAGAACAAACGAATAGTCGTTTTTTATGTTATATTTGATTCAGGTAATCACGATATCAGCAGATAATCTTAGGGTATGGTGTGGTACCCTGGTCCCATCGGATAGCTTTCAATTCCGGCTCTGTTCCATAGCGGCGCATGTATTTGAGGGACTACTTCGTAGCTCACTTTTGGTCCATGGTGTTCCAGCAAATTCTTCAATCCTACTGCGCCTGCGATGGTTAGTGCCATTATACTTGCACCGAGACCTTTGAAGGATATCAAACCGATTAAGGATAGTACAGCAGGTATGATGATTGCCGCCTTCAGCTTCAATGCCAACAAAAGTGGTAAAATTAGTCTCTTGAGCTTGCTTTTGCGGGCTTCTGAAACAAAAGGTTTACTTCGTTAAATAAAATTAATCAATAAAAAAAAGCAAATCATAAGAATAACTAGCTTGAGAGTTAGTAAAGTTGTCAAGAAAATTTGTAGGATGCAATGTTTGTGTTTAGAATTTTATAGAAAATGAAACCGGTACAAGTGAGATGGTATGTTCTTGAGAAGTCTTAAGGTCAATCTCTCCGTGTTTTAAGGTTAAGGTCAGCCGTTGTAGACGCGAACATGCTATACGTGCTGATAATTTCGTCGGTTTATGTTGTAATCAGTATGTACACTCGTGGAATAAAGTATGTTCTGATCCGTATTTCAGCAGTATGTCGATGTTACATCCATGTACGAGTTTTTTGTTACTCTAGTCGGCCGGTCGGCCGGTAAGTGCAAAAAATTGTCCGGTTACGCTGCATACTCGTATATCGGAAATTTATTATTTGAGAAACCTTGTTCGAATGCTTTGAATTGGTTTATAATGATTTATATATTTCTATTTATAGCCTAAAGTGTAATAAATTAATGTACTTCCTACATTGCAATGTAATTGTGTTTATATTAAATATAATTTATTATATAACATAAAATGAAAATTTCATTTCAAGATATTGCATAAAACACAACAAACTATACAAACTTATTGCATCTAATAGCTTTTTTCGTTAATAAATACAAAAATCAATTTCTTGTGGTGAATATTTTTACTGAAGGTTATTTCAGAACTTTTATGTATTAACATTTATTCACAATATAGAAATAAATTAATAAAATTAAATTGCTTTAAATTTGTATTTATGGTAATTTGTTACTTGTGATTTACTGTTGCTTTCGAGATATTTAGCTTCAACGATATTTGGCAGTTTAACATAATAACCAGAAAGGATGTATTTTGTATAGCATGAATGTATCATTAGAATCTTTTTATATTATTATTTTGTATTTAGTTTACAGCAATATTTTTCAAATATCTGACAACTGAAAATAATGACAATTATGTATATCACTAATTTACAAAAATTGATAATTGCTTGTAGAAGCAAGCTCTAAATTTTCGACGAATTTTGATGGAATGTAAATATGAAATAATTAGTATTAAAAAATAAATAAACCAAAATATACGACCATCTAAAAGAACATTTAGATGACATTATTGTTAAAATTAGTTCCCTCTATGTCCAAAACGACTACAGATTTGAAATTTGAAAAAAGATTTGACATTAATCATTATTGACATAATAACCTAATTTTCAGTATTCTTAAGTAATTAGTTAATTAATTATAAGTAAAATTTTAATAATTCGAATAAATGAACAAAAGATGAAACTAGAATGTTTTTTTTTTTCTAGAAAGTAGAAAGTAATAAGTTTCATACGGTTTTATTGGTTTTCTCTGTTCCTTCAGAAGTTGGAGCCGTTTAAAATAAGATATTGTTAATAATTCAAACGGCTGTAACTTTTTAATGAACTGAAAAAGTAATTTGCTTACTGAAAAAAAGTTTTGCAGAAGAAACGTGGGACAGCCTGCATATATTATTGCTATAAATTTATATTATTTTGGTTGTCAAGCATGTATTAGATCTCATGAAGGATAATTGAAACATTAACTGCTATAAAGTAAATACAGATATATTTCTATTGTCCTTTCATACAAAATACATGCTCACTCCTAAATATAAATTTAAATTAAATTTAGAGAATTTATTTACATTTAGTGAATATATTTTAATATTACAATTCTGAAATAGTCTATATTCATATATTCATTCATATATAATCCTTGGCAACAAGATGATTTGTGCATTTACTTACTTAAGCCCGTTATCCCACTGCTGGGCAAAGGCATTTACTTACGTAATTAATATGTGTATTAGATAAAATAAATTTAAATCATGTGTCGTGATATTACGCAATATCTTAATATCAGATTTTCGTATCATATTATCAAATTTCATGTTTATTAATATTATTATAAAAGTAATTTTATATTTAATTAAATGCACTACTCGTAAAGTTAAATGTTGTGGTCATATTACATTTATTACATTGCAATGAAGGTATCACATTAAGGAAAAGATCGGACACGCTCAAAATAAACTAAATTCCGTTACATTACATCCTTCGAAAAACCACCTCGTGACGGACAACTTTTTGCGAAGCGGCCGGGCCGAGGTAATATACAACCGAATTGTATAACCGACATACTATTTTCAAATCCTGCGATAGCGATACGAACATACTTTTTTCCATGACTGTACAAATAAGTTCTTACCAAACTTGCAGTTTTATTTCCTTCAGTTTATTGTTTTTATATGTCGTGAAACTTGTCGTACTCGCATATACATTTCTCGCTTAGGCACGGTGTGACGTTCCGCGTCCAGAATATTATTGGGGTGCTAGTGCATCACATTTAATTAGCATAATAAAAAACTTGTACGGTTTTCAAAATATGACGTGCCGAACATTAATGTGCCTTTATGATAATAAAACTTAGACAGTTGTCTCTTTTGTTATTTTGTTTTCCTGGTGATAATTATTAACTCACGGATGTGTATTAAAGTTGTAAGTGACCTTCGTAAACATGAGCCGAAAATTAATACAAGAAGGATTGCCTTGCTTCCGAACGTAACTAGTAAAATTGCTAGCGTGTTATGCAATGAACAACATGTTTCTGAAGTGAATACATCGAGTTGGGCCATGCTACGCGAGTACCTCCAAGGCAAACATTGGCAACATAAAATGTTTTAAATTTTACGCAATAAATAAGACAGGTATTTAAAAAATGGTAATCGTCTGAATCGTGTATCCCGAAAAAAGTTCAGTTTTAACCTTTATGTTGTTTTGTTTGTCATAAAATGTAGTGTTCTATCCTCCGTATAAATATTACCGGACTGGCACGTGAATGGATGTGGAACACAACACCTGTAGATATCAAAAATTGTAATTATACCGTATGTTTATACTATAGTCGACCACTAGATGAATGTAATTCACAAAATTAATGTGAGTCGAACGAATTATTTATAATTAGTATCATTAACGAATTAGCCATCTAGTTATAGAACTTGGCTGATTGTCCCAATATTAACTCCATTGTATGTAGTTTTCCAGATTTGGCAGATGAATAGAGTGAGATGGTTATTCACCATCTTGTCAATTTAGATATTCAATTAATTATTCCTGTACAGGTGTATATGCACTTTTGGCTTCCGACGCTTCATTAAAAAGTTATAACTTGTAATCTTTCAACTTTTTATATTTTTTTGGATTCCATAAAAAATATAACTAATTACAAAGTCGCTGTTTATTTTAACAGAAACAAGAAAGCATTTACAAATAACAAAAATAAATAAAACTAGTTTTGCAAATGCTGCTCAAAATGTTGCCCTTCGAATGCACATTACAGCACGTCACCCCAATACCTGCCGGACTCTTTGAAATATTTCAGGGGTTCTCGAATGCGATTGCGGGCACCATTTATTGGCTGTAGCAATTTATTTATTTCTAGTAGCAATCCTGCGTGCATAAACTAAATCGTTTAGATGACCCCACAAGTAATAATCCAAAGGATTTAAATCATGAGATCTTGCTGGCCATGCCACAGGACCGCCTCTGCCAATCCACCTTACAGGGTATTGTTCATTGAGATTTAGACGTACAGCAAGAGCAAAATGTGTAGGAGCTCCGTCATGCATAAACCACGGATCCACACGCAGATGCAATGGAACATTGTCTAATAAATCTGGGAAAGAGTTTCGTAAAAACTCACAATAATGATCTCCATTCAGTTGACCAGGTAATTCAAATGGACCAAGCAATTCGTTACCAATTATCACACACCAGATGTTCACAGAAAATTGTACCTGGTGTCGTCGTGGTACAACTGCATGCGGGTTTTCATCGGACCAAATGCAAGAATTGTAAAAATTGAAAACCTCATCTCTGGTAAAGGTAGCCTTATCTGTAAATATTACCTTTTCTGTAAATCTACTTATAGCTATAACTTTTTAATGAAGCGTCGAAAGCCAAAAGTTATTGAACGAAAACATAATTTAAATTTAAAAATTTTATAATTTGACATTTTTATCATGGTTTTCAGACTTTTCCTTGCCACTTTTACATTTTTAAAAATATCTTCATATAATAGACCACCGTTCTTGAGTAAGGCGCCCTCTGTACTATATTGCGCGAAGCAGTAGTGGGACGTCGAACTATGCGGCGCTTTTTAACTGTTCGTCTGGTTTATATAAAACAAACGCTGCTGTAAATAATATTTTATTATAAATATAGCTTACTGTTCTTTATGACAACAACCAAACTTGAACTAAATACAGTTGTGTTCTACATGGTCTGTAGGATGTAGGATGTAATATTATCAATGTGCATTCAACTGAACCTAATTAAACGTCAAATTAGAAGGCTTGGTAATCGCAAATTTACATCAGCATAAGGCAATCTAGCTAAATTGCTCTCATTTGAATCTACTTATTTTGTATATTAATTGTAAGCTTAATATGTGATTTAGTTATTACAATGTTGGTGCAATATTGATAAGACTGGCATATACATATCATGGTTGGTCTATAAGATCGATCCACAAAACTGACATGTCGTCAATATTACATTCATTAGGTACGTAAGTATCTATGGGGACAAATACCAGTATGAATTTCCATCATCATTATCACTATTATTTTTTGAGCGCCTCCTTTTTCAAAATGTTCTGAAAAGCTACAAAGTAGTATATTTTCATAATTATATATTAATATTTACAAATAAAAAGATTTTCTCTGAATGTAAATCGGAAGACGGGTGTTGAGAAGTGTTTAGTGTTGGTAAAAAAAATATTGCCAACGTGTATAAAACGCGCTTGTTTCGGATTTCGTTGTCTCTACTTCCTGTTTTAGTTGCTTTTCTACAATAATTGGGTATATTAAAATACCAAAAATAAAAAGAAAGAAACATAACAAGTTTTATATATATTTATGATTACTAGTAGGTTTCTCGCCCACTATGGTATTTCAAATATAAAACTAAATACTCTATATGAGATCATTTTAAGCAGTACCGGAAATTTTTTAAGCTAATCTGACATGAGAACAGCATTACTTTTCACGCGAACGTGCCTACATACTTTCTTTACGTTTTTTTTTTGTCGGCGTGAAACTAAAGTAAAAAGTGCTAGAGGCCAACCACATTATATATAGGAAGTGTTGTACAGTAGAGTCGTGTACCTGTTGGTAGGAATGTGGGCTTGGTGGGGGCAAATACCTGTCGAGGAGAAATGTTACCTCGATGCAGGTCACGGACAAGCGGAAATGGATATCTCGGTCAGTAAGTTACTGAGCCAAGAAGGTTTACTTCGTCCGACTGGTATGGAGACGGGAGAGTTTTGTTTGCATTCTCGCCGTGAAATAATGGGAGGGGAGATGATCGTGTGAGGGCCGCGGAAGAAATTTTCTAATAATAAGAAAGTTCGGATAAAGGCATATTCAAGCGAAAGAAATTTTATCGCGTAGTATTTTCGATAAAAATAAGTAGTGGTGAGGATAAATACCTATATAAAAAGTTGTGTCTATTTCTACTATACTGTTTTCTATTATAATTTGAGAACCCCCTATCTTAAAATTTAATGCTTCTGTTAGTATTTTGAAATTTTCAGAGTTGGGATTGGGTTATAAACCAGAGGATGCTTTTTCTGCAAATTATCTAATTTTTTTAAACATGATTTTTATGTTTTAATACATAAAATCTCAGCTAGGCGCACCGCCCGTATGGTGCTTTTCGCGAGTAGTACTTTAGATTAATAATTATTGAATTTTTGATAAGTAAAATCATAATATGTAAAAATAAAAATTTAAATTTAATGAAACAAAATATTTTTTCATATTTGTTATTCATGCAGTAACTTTACAATTTTCTCTCAATTATTTTTTTTTTCTGAATTTATCCGAATTTGGTCGTCTAAATTTATAACAACATGAGAAAATTTTTGTGGCAATCAAAACTGTTAAACTTAATAAAACTCTGTGAAACATGAATTTTATGAATGAAAAGTGAACGTTGTTCTCTGTGCTCTCTTCTGAAAGTTAGGTCAAAACAAAATAAGGAGAAATACCGAAAGCCCTGTCGAGATTGAAACTTATGAATGCGTATTCGTACTTAGCCTAGATACGTACGTACAAACACCGAAAACACCATTCTGTATTTTATGATTTTCTACATACATTTGCAATATTTGTACTAAACTTCAGATATCCTCAAATTAAAAAAATACCATATTTCGGAGGAGTAGATATGTTGGTTTCTTTATCAAATATCATTGAACAAGCACCTGAACACAAGGTATATAGGTAATGGTTCTAGTATATGAAACAAAGACAGTTTTACTTACAATTTTACGCATATTTTTCTAAAACAATAATCATAAAGCTTACATATTGGATTACTTGTGCATTAGCGAGCTTAAACCTAACAGTTTTTTAAGCGGCACATATTCCAATATTTTAATGTTTTCTTTTGTATTTTATACTTTATATACTACTGTGGGAAAAGCAAGTGTCTCCGAATCACGAAATTGAAAACGTGTACACAGGTGCTGCAATACATGGTGGCCTCTTTTGGAGCAGATCGTCTGTGCAGTCACATGTTAAACGACATAGGTTAATGTTAAAAAGTAAGATCTACCCAACTAACAATATAGGAAGTAAAGTAAAATTAAGATCTATTGATTTTTCAATCAACCAACCATATGTGGTTGGTCTACAGATTAATGCATTTAAATTATAACATATTGATGTAAAGTTGTACATATTCGATTAGCTGTTCGGTTACCAGTTGCCAAATGGTTTTTATTTTTTAACACGGATACCTTGATCTTCTCGGACACGTTATACTAACCTCAAAGTTACTGTTGTTAGCTTCCCATGAATATAAATGAATTTATTGCCGTTGTTAAATTGTTACGATCCCATTTTTACGATAGAATTAACAGCTGTTCGATGCAATTAACTAATGATTATTGCAGAAAAGACCGCAAAGAAACCATAAGGTTCTTAAGCACAAAGTTGCTACAATAAACAATGTCTTATTAATTATTATTATACTATTAATGTTATACAATGTTAATTAATTATTGTTCAATTTATAGTTTCACTGTTTCGTACTTAGCGACATGGCTCAAAATATTTTATATAATTATATCAACAATGATAATTCATGTTTACGTTTCTTTCTTAAAATTTAATTTAAAAATCGCTTAATAAAACGAAAGCCAGATTAGTTTTTCATTTATTAATAATTTCTACCGAGTCTACCTAGGGAAATGGTGTTTTTGTCAGAAAAGAAAATATATAAGTTGTTTTCTTGCATTCTAGATGTTTTTTTGGGGTGCTGAATCTAAATTTCAACTTTGCTACTTCCCTCGGATATGGCTTCACAACGAAAATCGCAAAACACCTCAAAATGTTCAACCTTTCTTCAGTTTTTTTGTCAAAAAGTCATAAAACTATGCACTTTTGGACGTAGACCACTATACACAAAAATAAAGTACGCTAAATTTCCTATAAAAGGCACCCTTCAGTTTATTTTTTGGTTGAATGTTTTTGTCGGTAGAGCGCGCTGAAAGAATACCACTAAGAAGGTTGACATGACTACTAGGGCTTCCAATCCCGGAATCCCGGGATCCCGACATATAATGAGCGTTTTCGGAATCCCGGGATTGTAAGTCTAAATCCCGGGATCTCGAAAAACTTAAATCTAAATTATTTTCTTATTTTCTTGATAATTGGTGAAGTGTGGGCACTGATCTACAATAAATCAATTGCGCTGCTATTTTTCAAGTATAAAGGATAAAATGTTCGTTTATACCAACATGCTGTTATAATAGGAGGAACAGATATTGCAAGAAGTAGATATAATTCAATATGGAGGCAAACATCATTTTCAGCTTGCTTGCGTCTTTTTATTTACCTCAACAAAAAAAATCAGGCTTTATTTAAAACAAAAACAAACATATAAACGTAAAAAATTAGTGGCGGATTTCTTTACCTGTATTCTATGATGTACTACAGAATATACAATTTGTAAATAGCTTTAAAATACAGCAACAAAATATTGACAATATGGATATAAATTAATCTCGATATATTTAAGTGTAAAATGAAATCCAAATTGTACCAATAATGATTTGATATTAATCGTTATTAATCTTTCTATGGCTCACTCCAATCGAACAAACGATGTCATTTCTTGTTCCGATTTTAAAGTTTCTTGCAGTTTAAGAAATTTTAACCTTAAACTAGCGAAATATTTAGGTACGATGTTGTTCCATCATGAAGTGCATGTACGCCATAGATTGCGTCTCGGCTAAAGCATCTCGAGTTTGTATTGAGTTGTGACAGCGGTAATATGGTCGTTTTTGCCATTTTTTCATGGCACAATTATCGCTTTTTTTGCTTTTTTGGTGGAAAAATTGTGTCAAAATGTGCACTGTAAAAAATGTATTTTATAATATGGATTGGGCTATGTGAACTATATTTGACATAACCGAAAGACGTGCAAGTAATATTCATTTTGTTCATGACAAGAAATTTAATATTTAATATTCTAAGAAGTTTCACTGAATATTTCATCAATTTTCAACAATAAATAACGGTTTACTTGAAGACGCATACCGGGTAAACATGTCATTATATTTTGTAAACAATAATCGTTTTATTTAAAATGCAACAGTTAGTCTATTTGAATAACAAACATCCATGACGTATGAATTCTAAAGTTATCCTATTTTATCTTAAAGAAGAAAACACAAAATCATCAAAATATTTATTGGCTTTAATATAAAAAATGGAAAATTTGGCTCGATTAAATAATTTCTTTTGTCGTGACTATTCTTGAAACATTCTACAAGAACGTTTAGGAAATTGAAGATGGAAGAGCAAGTTATTAACTTAATGAAGTTTAAATTTTGTCAATACGCACACTTTGACGCCTTTTAAACCGATAATTTTGGTTTTCTACTTGTAAGGTAAAATTTGAAAACGTCAATCAAGTTTCAGGGTAAAAAATATTGTCCAAAAAGTATATTTTAGGCGTTTCTTCCTGCGTTTCTTACTGACTAGATTTGGTAACTTATCGTATCCCATGAGTTTTGATCCGCCAATTTTTGGGTTTTTCATAAATCCCGGTATCCCGGGATTACAAAATCTTTAATGCCGAAATCCCGGGATCAGTATTTTGTCCTGGATTGGAAACCCTAATGACTACCCTCCCTCTTGCTAGCAGCAACAATACATGTTTTTCTCACATAGTGCCACACTCTTGAACTAAATGACCTTGCCACCCTTTATCCTCTTACCAGCTTCAACGAATACCTTCACCCCTTTTCTTTCACCACTGCCTTCGGGGTTCCATCTGCTAACACTTGAAATGAAATAGCACAATTTTTATTTTTTATGCCTTTTTAAGTATCTTGAAAACTGGGTTTTAAACAATGTAGGAAAATTTTGTCTTTTTTCAGCACGCTCTAGCAGCCAAACCGTGCAACCAAAAATTCATTTCAGGGGTAGGTACTCTTATAGTAAATTTAATGTACTTTATTTTTGTAAACGAAGTTTATAACTTTTTATAACTTTTTCGCAAAAAAACAAAAATCGATAATTTTGTGGTTTTTAGCGATTTTCGTTGTGAAGCAACATCCGTGGGAAGTAGCAAAGTTGAAATTCGAATTCAGCACTGCAATAATTATATAGAATGAGAGAACTTGTTCCTGGAACAGGCACCCTCGGAAACGATTTGACTGGACTAATCATAATTAAAAGCGTTTCGTGTTTTTTTTTCATGGCATACTGTTTTTCACTTGAATTGAACTTGGTCAATTTTAAAATCAAGTTATACAGGCTCAGAAATCAACCTCTGTATATAACCACCAATCACGGAAATGCTGGAGAAGTTTTTAGTAGTGTAAAAACGTCTAGTCATTTAACAGTTAAAATTATTATACCTACATCGCCCTAAATGCACAAACACCGGAAAGTATTCTTCTAAATCTCTTGAAAAGATAACTGGACAACGCAAAGTTTTGTATAATTAAATCACACCGAATCCTAATTATAACAGTACCTAAGTAAGTTTTTTTGGGTACGAGCATATACGTTACAGTTATCTAGAAGCCAATTAAATGGTGCTTGTATAAATTTGCTAGATAATTTGCTAGATAAAAATGCTCTAAAAAATATATAAACCGATGGGGAAAATCATAACTTTGGAATATCAAGAATCTCCCTTTTTTAAGTGAAAACAGATGCAGGGCATTCAAGCGAAATGAAATGAAATCTGGTGCGTTTTTTTTTTTTCGTTTTGCCTCGTGTCTTCCGCCTACCACCTGTCAAAGTGGGTCGTCCGACTTCAGGATGGAAGAAAAAGCAATTAGTACAAGTATAACCAGTGATCCAGATATCGCTACTGCCTATAAATACAACATGCTATACTGTCCACTTTCAGTTTATGTTTAACTTCGAAATCTAATAGTTCAACTAGTCTGCACTACTGGATCTGATGTAACGCTGTAAACCACTAAATTACATGCATTTTATATTCTAACTAATAAATATAATTATTCCGGCTATTATATACACATTGGAGTATCGTATACCTCAACTTTAGATTATGAAAATAGACATTTTCTTATGAAATTCATATTCTCGCTGTTATTTTTTTCACTTTCAGTGAACATAGTCGAAAACCTGTCGTTTCGAACCTTAGTTAAATAAATTTAATTGACATATTATAGTTAATTACGTTTATTGATAACCAGGTAAACCACTACTTGTATCAATGACATAAATCACTAGTCTTCGTCTAAAGTAATGAATTATAATTCTCATGCTCGAGAGCATAATTAAAATTTAAAAAAGAAAATCTGGAACTATATCTGACTATATCGTAGAATAGTATAGGGGATATTCAGTCGACATCTTTTGTTGGTAAAAACGCGGTTCAAATTTTGTACATACCGACTTTCAAAAAAACTATTTTATCCCAGTGCTGCATGTCAGTATGTCAAAAAATCTGAAACCTTATCTGCTTATTCAATTTTTACATACAAACTGGAATTATGAATTAACTTCATTAAATAGAATATAAAATTAGCTCGACTTATTCCCGATTTCAATAACAAGACATAACAGTTATCGATACGATAGCTTATATGCGCAAATGACATCAATGATTCAATGCAATCTATTGATTACATTGGCGTAGAATAGGGGATAAACAATCGATATCCTTTGTTGGTGAAAACGCGGTTCAAAGTTTTGAACATAACCGACTTTCTAAAAGACTATTTTATCCCAGTGCTGCATGTCAGTATGTCCAATAAAAGTGTATACCTCAATGTTAGATTATGAAAATATATATTTTTAATGAAATTCATATTCTCGTTCTTATTTTTTTCACTTTCAGTAAACATAGCAGAAAACTTGTTGTTTCGATTCTTAGTTAAATAAATTTAATTGACATGTTATATTTAATTACGTTTATTGATAACCAGCTTAACCACTTCTTGTATCAATGACATAAATCACTAGCCTTCGTCTAATGTAATGAATTATAATTATCAAGCTCGAGAGCACAATTAAAAATTAAAAAGGAAAATCCGAAACCATGACTGCTTATCCAATTTTTACATACAAACTGGAATTATGAATTAACTTCATTAGTTAGAATATAAAATAAGCTCGACTTATTCCCGATTTCAACAACAAGAGATAACAGTTATCGATAGGATAGCTTATATGCGCTAATGAAATCAATGATTCAATGCAATCTATTGATTACATTGACGTAGAATAGGGGATAAACAATTGATATCCTTTGTTGGTGAAAACGCGATTCAAAGTTTTCAACATAACCGACTTTCTAAAAGATTATTTTATTCAAGTGCTGTATGTCAGTATGTCTAATAAAAATTGTATACCTCAATTTAAGTGTAAGGAAATAGACATTTTTAATGAAATTCATATTCTCGCTCTTATTTTTTTCACTTTCAGTGAACATAGTAGAAAACCTGTCGTTTCGCACCTTAGTTAAATAAATTTAATTGACATATTATATTTAATTACGTTTATTGATGACCAGCTAAACCACTACTTGTATCAATGACACAAATCACTAGCCTTCGTCTAAAGTAATAATTATAATTCTCATGCTCGAGAGCATAATTAAAATTTAAAAAGGAAAATCTGAAACCATATCTGGTTATCCAATCTTTACATACAAATTGGAATTATGTATTCATTTTATTAGATAGAATATAAAATTAGCTCGACTTATTCCCGATTTCAACAACAAGAGATTACAGTTATCGATAGGATCACTTATATGCGCTAATGCCATCAATGATTCAATGCAATCTATTGATTACATTCACGTAGAATAGGGGATATTCAATCGAAATCCTTTGTTGGTGAAAACGCGGCTCAAAGTTTTGAACATAACCGACTTTCTAAAAAACTATTTTTGAAAAATTAATAATACTTATAACCCAAACCGGGAAATGTTCATGAGTGAAGAATATCCTTGAAAAATGAAGATTAATTAACCAATATCAATTAATTATGTCCAGCGAATAAGGCTGATGTACTGCTAGATGTATTATGAACCTTAAACTGATGACCATTCTTTTAGCACTCTGTCAGTATACCATTTGTACCAAATTGCAAAACTACTTTTATTATTATGGTTATGATCATATTAACAGCTAATTAACATTTTAATGATAGTTTTACAAAACATGCATAACACCCTTACATCTTTGTTTATACAATTTTAATAACATTTTGTCAAAAACGCAATATAGAAGTCTGTCCCAAGTTCCAACACACAATTTTGCAACTTTTTACTTTGCAATTTGCATTTTTTTTAAACTGCAAGGTTTGAGTGTTTCATAAATCTATTTGATGAGCTTTGCGAATTTTCAAGTTTTCACTTTGCACTTTTGTTGCAAATCGCACAGTGAAAAATTGCAAAGTAGTTTTATGAAGTAGGCCCCAGATGTGTCACCGCAACTTTTTATCAATAACATAACAACTATAGTGTATCACAAACACGATACATGAACGGTGTTCTCTTCGTGTTGGTACAAACCTCATGTGTAGTGCTCTGCTTATTGTCAACAGTGGAATATGTATTAAAATTAATAATTCATTAATATATTATTAAACCCCATAAAAAAATTATTCTTTTCTTTTTCTTTGATATTGGCCTATGCTATTAGGAAGATCATCACCGGAAAATGCAACGCTGTTGCGCTTCTCTTATACTTTCAGTCTAAGTCAACGTCCTTTCCATTCTCTCATTCTCTACATTCTTCCTGTTTGATTTATCGTAATATTCGCATTTTTTGTAGAAGATACAGACTCAAATAACACATTAGTACCTACATTTTTCTTTATAAAAAAGAGTAGAATAGTGAAATAGAGTAACAAATTAATTTTGAAATAACAACTAGAAACGCATAAACAAAACTACTGACAGAAAATTAAACGTTACATGGTCTTGGTATTAACAGCAAAAATAGCACGCAGTGCACATGGCCGTTATCAAAGTTATAAGGGTTACTATTTGACCATATAACACTGCGACCATCTTCAATTGCTTTAATTGAGGATGGTCGCAATTCTGATGGATCGATAGTATATTTTTCCCAAAATTATTCGGTATATAATGTGTGATACTTTTCTGCAGTAGTAGGCCTATGCGAAAATAACGCATATCAGACTTATTTTAGATAATTAAAATATCCAGAACGTTTATCACTTTCACTTTCGCGAGACCATAGGAAGAAATATATGAAAGATATTGGTTTTGAAAAATGAAGAAAAAAGCGTGTATGTGATTGTGATTACTTCCTGTGGGTCTAACGGCAATGACGGTTAGATTGAAATTGATAGATCTTTTAATGCTTCAATAATTTTTATAAAAGTTGTAAATAGAAGTAGATTATCTTTTTTCCATTTTTGCACTGGATTTTCTTACTAAATTCTAACAAAAACACAGGTTTCTTTATTTTAAAGCAGAATGTAATTACCAATTTGCACGTTTGTAGCATTTGTAGCTATTGCTGAATATGTACTTTATTGTTTCACCACGTGTTTCTATCCGCATTTTTTCTTTTAATGTAGAAAAGGATTTGCCTTATTTTCAAAGAAAAAACTAAACTTCAAATTTGCACGTATACAGGTATCCCACGACGAGCTGCGATTAGAAGTATGTGGAGAACCAAATTAAATAAGAGATTGTAAATTTGTGGACTTACATTGTTGGACACGATCGTCTCAACTAAAATATTTTGAGTTTTCGTTTACTTCCGGTTACATCGGAAATGAAGTCAACTTTTATATTTCAAATGGAACACCCGTATTTTATCGCATTTTTGAAATCTTCATTATGTTTTAGATTTATTTTATCTTACATTCCCTATACCTAACATGGGTCATTTTTGAGATACTAATTTTTTTCATTTAAAAATGCAGCTGCTCGGTTACTTTCAATTACTTATAAATAAAGCTGTGATTATATGTCAAATGCATATTTTGTAATATTGATATGCGAACAAGATATTTTGTGTATCTACAAGAATTACGTAAAAATAAGGCATTTCAGCCTAATTTCAATTTGCATATTTAGCATATTTACTCGTTTTCAAGCATATTATAGAGAATATTGCATATTTGGGCATATTTGCATATTTTTGTCATTTTTTTACACATTTTATAGAACTAAGGAGACAATCTAAATTTTTTCTACAATAATTTAATTCATGTTACATGTTATGGAGACATAGCAGAAGAAATACGAAACACATTTCCAGATATTAATAGCTTGGCTAATTCTACAAAAAATATATTTATCGAAGCACCATTGCGTATTGAATATTATAAAAATAAATTACCCGGGTTACCTCATCCCCCAGAACCTATTATTACAAGGTGGGGTACTTAGCTTAATGCCGGTGTATTTTTTGCAGACAATTTTGAAGGCATAAAAGAAGTTGTAAACTCTTCCGACGATTCCATGGAGATCCGGGACCGGATAATTTTAATTATATTGAATAATGTTCCTACTGTTCCTCAAGGGCATTTGTTTGGCATTTGTTAAAGCCAATTAGGCATTTATTTGCAAATTGCTGACTAAAGTAGACTAAAGGTTTAGAACTCACTGTATCTGTAGAAATGGTGCAAACCTTGAAAACAATAATGGACAATGTTAAAGGCAGAGCAAACAAACATAAATTACGGGATATTTTAAGAAAAAATAAGGGGTTTCTTCTTCCTACAAAAATAGCTAATATATTGCAAGGAAACCATGAAGAAAATGTTCAGATGGATCCCACAATTATGGCCAAACTAAAATTCGCACCAATCACGTCTGTTGATGTAGAACAAAGTTTTTCATCCTACAAACAATTATTGTCAGATCGCAGACAATCTATTTTGGTGGAAAATTTGGAGAAACATTTAATTTCTTAGTTGTTTGTTTATTTTCTGTAATACATTAAGTAAGTAAGTTCTTATTTACTTTTTTCTTCATTAATTTTTTTTACCAGTTGTATATGTATATATTTATTTTTGTCAAATATATTACCTTTTGTGCCTATATTTTACCTTTCAGCATATGTCTGCATATTTAGTAAGATTAAGTGCATATCACTTACAAAATATATGCATATGTATGCGCATATATCCCAGTTTTTACTGCATATAATTCACAGCTCTAGTTATAAATTATCTCCTGTGACCGTTGGATAAAAATTTGTCCGGGAAAATTGTTGTGAAGGTAATATATTATCGACACATCGTTAGAATTCTACTAGAAGTTATACAGGATGTTTAAATTATAAGATCAAAGTTGAATTCGAGATAAGTACTAAAAGTGGATTTTTTCAAATGGCAACCTTAACATATGAGTACATTTCTCAATTCTATGGAAAATTTTAGGTCAACTTTGTGTACAATGTCCTATACCTAAAATGTACTTGTACCTACTGAAATCGATTTTTAAACATCACAGTGGAAATTGGAAACATTGCCAAATCTAGTTTGTGTTTGAAACCAACTGAACAATTTGGAATAAACAGTTCGACCTGCTTTCAATGGGTTATGTGCTAACTCAATCAGGGACGCCACCAACAATAATATGGTAAAAAGAATTGGATCATATTTCGCGGAAACCGGCAAGGTTTTTAAAGAGTTACTGAAATAGAATTAAGCAGTTTTTTACATTTACTTTACAATTTTGTTTTATTTTTAATATTGCTTTTTATTGCAGGCTTATAATTTTATAAATACTAAATTAATTCAAATGAAAAACGTCATAAATAACTTGGTCGATAAAGTTCTGTTTATTCGAAATTGTTCAGTCGTTTTCAGCAGCAGCGGACCGCAGACCACACAAACTTCCATCGTCAATAACTTTTGATAGATGCATCGTACGAAAAAAAAAATGTTCAGACAAAACCCTGTCTTATTTAGCGTAAAATTATAATTTTATAAAAAAGTTGGGTATTCCCATTTAAAAAAATGAAGTCAACCTCGTTTTCACCGATTGAAGCGCCATCTGCAATGTAACTGATATCGCCATCTCATTTCCCCATTTGCGTCCTACAACTTTATTTAACACACTTTTGTCGTACCATGCTTATTTCTCGAGATATTTAGGTGCTCATTTTAAAACGACCACCCGGTATATAATCTGCAGGTAGCATGCAATGGTCCCCACCACTGCTAAAACGGGTCAAAAGTAGTTTAGTTCTCAGAGGGCCATACAGAGGGCGACGCGCGGCAAATACAAACACTACAATTTAATATTTAAATGATTCTCTTGTTTATATTCTATTTTTAGTCCGTTAAAAAAGTTAAAATGGAAGTTTTTATCACTTTATAATGCATGATATGAGTTACAGAAGTTAATGACCAAATCATCACAGTACTGATGGAAATATACACTATTTCGAACTCGTATAATATGTTTAGTAACTCGCAATTCTTGTAAATATTGCAATTCTGCTTTTTAAACGTAATTCTCTCAGAGGAAAGGATTGGTCGATGTTATAACAATTTTCTTTAGATTCGTTATTAAAAATAATAAAATAAAACAGCATTTGTTATACAGTAGTATTGATCATTAAAAAGCACAAGTTTTGTATATTTTGGTCTTATAAAAGCTTTTCTAACATGAATATTGTCGCTATATTTTGTAATATAATGTAGACTGCAAGTCAAATATATTTTGCTACTTCCTTTATTAATAATATAATGTGATTATTACCAAGTTCATAGTTTATAACGTGGCTGTGAAGTGAATTGAATGAATGTATGTATACTGCACAAAAAACAGAGTGAACAAAATTTTCAAGTATATCGCTTACTTAAGTATGGTGGAGCATTGTTTGTAGCAATCAATAACCCCTGACAAACTCGGAAAAACGCGCTCAGATGCTTTACATATTAATATAACATCCTTTGAGGATGTATTAATTTACCTTTATTATTTAATGAAATTAAAGATGCTGTATAGTATCTGCCGATGAAGCAATACAGGCATGGCTACCCAAAAAAATAAGTACTTATCACCGTTGTCCCAAAACCAAAACAAAACAAAATTGGTATGTAGGCGCGTTTTAGGTTATCATCATAGGTTTGTTTATATACCTGATGTTAGACATATAGTGATTTTGAAATCACTAAAATAAAGTCTCTAAAACATCCAACTTCAAGAGCCTATGAAGCACAAAGAGTTTTTGGCCCTCGCCCACTCCTACCGCTTGCTACCTCCAGATTATCTACATATGTATAGTTTCATCTCGATGCCCTACAGACGAAATAACTGTGGGATTTCCTCACATACACTGCGCTGATTCGTGCGTATTTATTTATATGCCCAACAGTGAAATTGTCAAGACGATTTGATCAAGAGATAAATATAACATATTGTGTCATCATTATTCGCTCATTTATGTAGAGCTTATAAACGGGTACTTTACATGTTTTTGAAGACTCCAAAAATCAAAATTATGTCATCTAGCATAAATGATCCCACAAATCTCAAAGAAAAGGAAGAATACAATAACTTTATTAACCATGATAACGTAGAAAGCAGAAGCAGAAATGTTGTGAATGCCGTCGCGAAAGATGATCAGTGTTACAAAGATCTTGACTGAATGCATAAAATGAATGAGAGACAGCAAACTTTAAACGTTTTTTTCAAACTAAAACGTAAATCGCTAATACTCATCTTACTAATTTTTATTGCATTAATTTATTAAGGCTCCGTTCGGAAAACATCGCAACACCGAAACGAAATATTTCGCTTCGACGTTTTTTTTTTTTGCTGAGAGTGGTCAGCCTGTCCCCCACCAACGTCAATCCGTAGTCACCAGTTTTAGGCGGTATTTAAAGCTCCTGACGTCTGCTGTCTACACCGGTCAGCAGTAATATGGGCAAATAAATACATTTCTGGCAATTACGCTTTGTTATCGCAATTATAATGTTTGCGTAAAGTTTGGGTGAAATATAATATTTGCGTAAAATTGTACTTAAGTAAAAAATCTATTTTTGTATCATGAGTTGGGCTAGATGTTTTATATTTGCCAAAGATTAAGAAGTAAAATCAATTTTTATCCTTCCAAAAAATAATTTTTATTCAGCCCAACTCGTTATTAATCTAAGAAGTTACATTGAAAATTTCATAAACTTTTTAGACTAAAAAACGATTCTATTTGAAAACGCGTTTTAGGAGAGGCAGAACTGGGTCTTAATGTGTAATCTTTTAACATACATGCTAACTAGCAAAATTGTATTTGTTGTGAAATAGTTTATTAAAATACTTCCCAGGAATGATTTTGTAATATGTATGGATGTATAAGACACTATTGCATATCAAAAAAGATACACGACGTCTGCGAAACGCATCACGTAAATTTCTATGGTGTCTTATGGCAAAATGTGATTCGATTTGCGTTGTTTCGATGTATGTCGCACTTTCCAGAACGTAACCCCGAAGCAAATAGAGACCCCAGTGTATATATAACGTAGACCCAGACGCAAATAGCGTCGAAACGTTAGCAAGAAAAAAGTATGTAATGTAAATAGTATTTAGTTACTCATTATCACGTTAACTATCACTTTTAGAAAACAAACTCAGAAAGAAAACACAAGTTAATACATTAAGTATACATACTCATTATCATTTCGACGAATTTATGACTACTGGCCTACTAGAACAATGAGCAATATTTGCTTTCATTTTGCTTTACTTCAACTGAAAGTGTGATCATATTAACACTTTACACCGATTAGATATTGGTGTAAAGGGCCTTAAGATAGCGAAAAGTAAGTTATTCAATTGTAGTATGCTATGTATTATTTGACAGTCCAGACTAGATTAAGAGTTTTTGAAACTTATCATGCCAGTAATAGGTGATACACGCAGAAGTTATTATTGTTGTGATAATGGCAATAATATCACCCACCAAAAGAGCATTTCTCACAAAAAGTGATTGAGTGATATGAATAAAACTGCGACCTGTATCTAGTTTTGACAGCATCGACATCTGTGTTTGAAGGATCATAATTCTAAAATAACTGAACCAAAACAAAATTAAACAAAGTGAGCCATTAGGTGTGAGCCCGATCATTTCTACTTAGGCTTTTTGTCTATCGCCATTGTTTGCCTCCCGGCTCCCGGTGTAAAAAAGAGCGCGAGACAACTGAAAAAAGGTACCCGATTTTTGCATTTTTAAATTAACGGTTGTCTTTCCGATTTTTTCTCCTAAACCGCTTACCACACATTTTTTTTTGTTCAGGTTGCATTTAGAGTATCTTCTATAGATCTAAAGGTGTTTTTGTTTTCTTAGGTTTTTATGTAACAAAGACGGAATGCACATGGTGTTTTTAAAGCGATTTATATCATATACTCGTTAAATAAAACAACTCTTTATTTGTGAATATTGAAATGTTGGTGCTTATTAAAAATAGTTGCTTTTTTGGTTTGTGTGTTCTTTATATCTTGTTTGTAAATTACGTCCCATTTGACGTATCTTTATGCATCACAATCTGAGCATAAAATTCTGTATACTCCACTTTTTTGCTAGCTTTGTTGTTGGATCTTTATTGTTGATTAAGGGTTTTCTATTGTATTTCATGTGGTTGATGTTGTGTTGATATTATATCTATTGAGGACGGACTTGCTGTTCTTATAAAGTTTATGATGGAAGGATATGATTATATATTTTTGTTTTACAGTAATGTGGGGTAGCGGTGGCCTTATTTTTCAACTTCTGAGATTCGAAATATGTACCCGCGAAATCTTTTCCATTACATCAATAGAAAACCCTCAAAATTTGAGAATCACGTTTAGTGGACGCGCGTCAAGGTCAAAGTTCATCGCTTTCTGGACGTTCCACACATAACCCCGAATAATTCATTTTTTACAAACTTTATCGAAAAAACACATTCTGTCTTCTTTGTCAAGAATATTGTTCTCTACAATAAGTGCTTCTTACTTTTCTCTGTAGCTTTAACCGTCATAAGTTATTGGAGGTTATTGGATTGAGTAGGTACACTAATCATTTATAGCCAGGCCGGATTTGTGTTGAATAAATCTTAAAAAAATTCTAAAATGTCTTGTTTTGTGTTTTGTTTCCAATAAATTTGCTAAAAATGGAGTTGTTTGATGATTGTACCTAACCCTTCAAATGCTCTCAGACGTTCAACTTAGGGACAGTGGTAATAACCACAAGCCAAAAGAGTTCTAATTATAATGCTAAACAGAAGTCTATTACAGTGAGATTAATTTACAATATTTGTTTTTGATGATTTAACTAATTGAAAATGATTGTTTTAAGTCCACCCTAATAAGCACCTATTGTAGACAACAATATTCTTGTTACGGCCGGAAAACGGCCGGAAAAAGCTGAACTTCGAAAAAAAAATGGCGGATACGCATTTTGAATATTTTTAAAAAAATTGTCCTTATATAGGCTGTCACAACATTGCTAACTCGGAAGATTGTGCCTCTGTCAATGAAGATATTTTAAAACTGATTTCACTCATATATACAAAAAGACGAGGCACTTATTTTACAATTATTAGCGTGTATACAGGATGTGCCATAAAGTAGTACCAACCCAAACTTATGCTTTTTTTTAAATTGAACAACCTATATTTCGGCACAATTTTGAATTCCTTGCAACATTTTAAGACAATGAAAAGTAATATTACCCTCCCTAAACTTTATACTTTTTGATTTATTGGCATTTTAATAGAAAACAGCAATCTAAGAAAAATTTTATATCTCAATACCTGTTTTTAATGTTATTGTGTACGCTTGGATTATGATTAAGTAAGAAGCGTTCTATTAGCCTGATTACCTACCATATCCAAATTGTGTACATGGTGGTCATAGTCAGCAACAAAATATAGCAAATAGTTTTTCGTAAGAAAGTTAATTTTTTTAAATGGAACGCCATGTATCTAATTAATTTACTGAATTCTACGCATTGTTCTGTACAAAAAGCAGTACCACATACCAGTGCTAAAAAAAGCAATTGCAGAGATAACTAGTCTTCTTCATAAAAAATAGATTTTTCTATCAATTAGTGCTTAAATTACTGTTTCTCGCATGATTTCATCTTTCTTAATAAACCAAAACATATGATCACATCTGCAATTTAATATTTTAATTTGAAATAGAATTTTACTTATACTAGTAACAGATTATGAAACAGCACAAAAGTATGGACTACTTTGCCCATTTAACCAACTTTCTATCTCTATTAATAACAAAAGTACCCATACAATCCACTACAGTGTGTCCCGTGAGACACACTGTATAAGGACACCCCTAATGTGGGAGTAAATTTTCTTAATTATATGATTCATATGAAGTAATAAGGTTTGTGCAGCGCACACTACGTCAATCGCGAGTGATTACAAGTTGAGACAGTATCGGCCAGCATCGGCGTGAAAAATTATAGAGTTCGGATTTTGTAAAACAGTGTGATTAGTAATAGTAAAATACATTTGTATTATAATACAGTATTAATTGCTGGTTGCTGTTAACCCACGAAGCAAACCCTTATCATTCGACGGCCTTGCGCCAAAATCACGCACATAGGGAAGCCGAATGTAAATATTGTAAGTTTATTTCGGTATAAAAAAAATTACAATTTGTCCGACCGTTATGTGTTGCAGTAATTAAGGATTCTTTGCATGATAACTGCGCTGCTGTGCTGTCATTCTTTACTGCGATATCCGCTTCCATAAATATCTTGTTCACAACCCTTATTACAAAAACTTAAAAAGGGAAAACGCCAATCTATAGACGCGATTCTAAATGCAACCTGATCAAAAATTTAAATGTTTGTGGTAAGGTGTTTATGAGAAGAAACTTAAAATTAAAAAGACTGGCGTTAATTTAAAAATGCAAATAATCGAGCACCGTGCTTTAAAATGTTGATAGTTATACAACTTATGTAGAAGCATTTAGGAAAATCACCTGATATTAAAAAAAAATTGTTTAGTAGTTTTATAGCCTTCAAACACTCGGGTTAATATTATCGAAACGACAGATGGCAGTTACGGCTATTCTTTTGATGTTGCATATACCTACTGTATGCTCAATGTGTGGATACTGGCATTCCTGAAAATGAACATATGCCCCGGATTTTTTACCTAAATATGGAACATTTGCGTTTGCGAATGAGCATAAAGTGTAAATTCACTTTTATTCATATCGCCCGTTGACATTAAGCGGACTGGACAAGATTTGTATCGGTCAAAATTTGTCTACAAAGTACCAAGTATGAAGTGTGACCATTGAAATAAGAAAAAAACTACATTAAAAATATCAGTCTTAATCATAGTAGTATGGTCATTTTCAAACTTATCTCAAGGAGTTACGCTATTGGATTTTTCCTTGAAAATAATACGTTGTTTTTATTTTCTGATAATGTAAATATTCAGAACAAGACAATTTGTGTGCATGTGAGTGTGTGCGTGTGTATGTGTATTGTGTAGGCATATGCAATAAATGGTGACGTGCCTGTGGTGGCCACAGCAGGTTATTTACCTATACTTCTGGCTTCACTATCCGGAATTTTTATCTTTAATTCGTGGCTGGCCATAAATCGTGCAATTCTATCAAATATATCTTCATTTTGCCTTCCTTGGACGACTTCTTTGGTTTTCTCCAAAGTAATAGAATCATCAAAAATTCCGATTTTTTCTTTAGCATCGATGCGATCAACAATTTGAATTAGTCTATCTTCAGCACAGTTCAAGCTATCTCCACAACCCGTGTAGATGTCCTCACTGGCGCTGCAGGTGACGAGAATCACTAATATGAACGACACCAACACTTTAACGGACATCTTGTAAATGGTCAATTAAAAAATAGTAATGATCAATTGTTCTATAGGTTGTTGGTTTTATATGTCGACCAAAAAAGTAGGGAGTTAAAGAATTAACTAAATTGGTCACGTCCAAAGTTGGCTTGAATTCTGTGCTGAAACGTGTAAACAATTCAAATGCTGCGACGCATGTTGATAATGTAGGTTTTCTTATTAAAAAATCGAGCTGGCGCGTTTCAAAATTATTTATTCAGCGTGGGCGTTAGCATTCGCGAAACTATTTATGACGTGTGGAGAAAAATAGAATTTGTGACATTAAACGTGGCCAGGAAAGTCGCATCGACAACTTTTTTATTATCCATTTCTGAGAAAATTTTACTGTTTATAAACGTTGGCGGGTGTAATTCTGAACACAAAAACATTTTGACAGTAAATTTGTATCACCAAGACAATGAAAAATACACGGTTTTGTTTATTAATCTTGGTGTCTGTGAACTGTTCAAAATAGTAGAAAATTGCCAAATAAATACTATCATAATCAATCTTATGGATATTGCATTACTGGCGTTTTGCGTGACTTGCTTCACATGTACTTCATGGGTATACCGTGATTATTCAACAGAAATTATTTTTTGATTGCAGTGACATCATACATTTAATATTTGCTGACCATCGTTGCGTGGAGATGCCATATAAAGGAGGACAGTTGCAATAAAGTATATTGTGTACCAAGCCGAGTAAGTGATTCTTTTCCGGGCCAAGAGAAGAGATGCACAGGCAAGCATAGCGAGTTTGGGCACTTCTTGAGGCCACACATAATATTTTATCATACACAACAATATCGTACTAACTCGTCTTTTAAAGAATAATCATTAACATATTGGGTGTTGACAAATAAACAACTTAAACGTTTTAATCGCAAACGTCAAACCGAATCGAAAGCTTTGTTTTGATTGGATAGACCATTCGGTCGCCATCTGGTGGGTATATTGTATACAATTATTTGCGTGGCTAGCTGTGAAAAGTGCTGATTACACACCTGTCGGTACATACATTCTAATATGTTTTAACCCGAATTGCTAAATGTCGAAAGCCCTTGGTAGATATATCGTCAATAACTAAAAAGTCTTTCAACATCTTATGTGATATTTACTACTTATGCTCAATTAATATTAAATATATAGTTGCCACGAAAAATTTCAACAATCCTACAAAAGTAATAGTTCTTGAATAACACAAACCTTTGAATTACCAAACAATCGATAATTTATGTACCACTCCAAAATTGATTAATATTATAGTATTTGCGAGCGTGTAATCATGCGAGCGAGTTTTATCCGTTATGTGCGAGTTAAATACGACCCTTTATCTACGACTCTTAAATTCCATTTTAAGCAAAATTTTTTAAATGTATTTGTCAATGATGGCGAGGCGAACTGTCAAATAACTCATCCACGTAGATTTTGACAGACTTTGACACTAGCGTTGAAGAATGATGACAGTTCGTTCAAATAATGAGGTCATTATTTGAACGAACTGTCATTATTATACAACGCTAGTGTCATTATAATCATTAGCGAGTATAATGATGGGGATTATATAGTCATAGATACGTATGCAATGAACTTATTACACGTGAGTCGTAGATAAATATTATTATTTATCAATGACGTTGGATAATATGGTGGTCCAACGCTTTAGTAAACTAGATCGCCTAACTTCACCCTGTTTGTTTTCTTTTCTGTAAAGATATATCAGTCCCTGCGTCTACCCTATTCGACTATGTTTACATTTTTACACCTATAAAAGGAGATGGCGAGAATGTTTTTAATAATAATAATAGTTCAAGGGAAAATGGTTATTACGTAAACTCGTCAGTTATGTAAAACCAACTAAAGAAGCGAATGATAATTAACCCAGGTGAGGATAATTTTTGGAAAAAACACCTCCGCCTGGATTTGAACCAGGAACCCTCCAATTTCCGGTTAACAGCTCTCCCAGTTGAGCTACAGAGGCTGCAGAAATTTATAGGTTGTACTTGTCACTTCAGGACTTCCAATCCGAGTTTCGAATTAAACAAACCCGTCGTGACACCTATCAGGGCCGGCTCTAGCGTTTTTGCCACTGTAGGCAAATCTCAATAGTGCCGCCCCCCTAACTCCAAAATGATTTATACAAAAAAACAGATTTAAGTATTAAACATGATCCAGAAAAATACAATCAACACTCCTACAATATTTACGAAATTTATTTGTATTAAAAACAGCCTTTGGAGATTATACTAGTACAAACAATACTTTTAAAACAACTAAGAATAAAGAATACTAGTGCAATATACAAAGTTGAACCCTAAATTAAAATAACCTCTTTCGAACCTTATTTCTGCAAAATCGTGAATAACTTCTTTCATATCTAATGTATTACTCAATTCATATTCATTTGCCTTCTTTGCTAACCCATTAAGACAATTTTATGTAGGCGTGGTTCTTAAGTACTTTTATTATTATTTTTAGTTTAGCAAACTGTCTATCGCCCGGTCCGGTAGCAACAGTTATAGGTAGGGTTGGCCCAATGTTAAGGGAGGTAATGAATTTAAAAGCATCAACTGGACCTTCTGTAATCAAGGTCTATGGACGCAAAATCATTTAACATCATAATTAATTTGCTCGACTATGAAAATAGTACCAACAATACCATCAAAATGTTTACTGAATGAAGCATTATTATTATTGAAATTTATTAAAAAATATCAGTGATTATCAGTGAAATTTGTCATGAGATACTTGCATCAAATATCTCCGAAAGTATTAAGCTTAGAAGAACATAATGTACACCATATTAAAGATGAAAAGAATTACTTAAAAATATTGAAAGATGTAGATTTGGTAGATTTAAAAACGGGTTTTCAGAACCTAAATATTATGTCAATATCTACACTGTTAAGTCATGTTTCATCGGCAAACTTCTGTCGTTTTTAACAGAATAGATAATTTTATCTTAAATATGATGTAGAATTTGTTCTGCTAAGAGTAATATTTTCGGAGATATTGATGCAAGTATTTCATGGCAAATTTTTTAATCATTGATAGTTTTTTAATTAATTTCAATAATAATATCATCAAAGACATTTTGATACTATTTTTATAGGCGGGCAAACTATGTGTCTACCCAAATAAAACTTAACTAGATTACCATTTTGAGATGGAGGAATCGACAACTTTTAAAACGGTTTCTATATCTTTGGAATGTGCCCGTAATTCATTTTTACTTATAATTTTCTTTAAGTTTGTGGATATCGTATAAAAACTCGAAACGATCGTTAGGACTATTTTCTATTTCTCTTTTGATTTTTGTATAGGATCACTTCACTACAGTATATTTTCATATTATTTTTTATTTTGTTAGCTAACTTTTCAGCTTCTATGATAACGTTGTCAAATATATCCGATATATCCGATGTTAATTCTTTATAAAAGTTAATGAGCTATATTATTTAAGTATGTTTATTATTGGCTGCTATGCATCTTAAAATATAGGAATGGCCTAAAGCCTGTCAATTCCGATTGTATTTGATTGTATTTTACTATTCCTTTATTTTCTAGATTCAGGCAATATTTTAGAGCTTTTTTATTGTAGTTTAGTTGATTTTGCCGCCCCTAAACTTTGCCGCCGTAGGCAGTTGCCTACCGCCTAAAGACGGCCCTGTACCTATTAGGTCTAGATGGGGGTTTGGTAACTAGGAATCGCTAAATGTTTATTGCTAAACAGCTCATACAGATGAATAAATTCAAGGGAAAATGGTTATTACGTAAACTCGTCAGTAATGTAGAATCAACTAAAGAAGCGAATGATAATATATTTAACCCCATAAATTTCCACAGCTTCTGTAGCTCAACTGGGAGAGCTGTCAACCGGAAATTGAAGGGTTCCTGGTTCAACTCTGGGCGGAGGTGTCTTCTCCAAAAATTATCATTCGCTCCTTTAGTTAATAATAATAATATCCATTTATATGCCCAACAGTTACCAATTACAGGACAAAATTTACAAGATTAACAATATAGTACAATAACAATAATAATAATTACAATAGAATTAAAAAATATTATAAGTGAAACAACGTTATAATCTAAGATACACACTAAACCACAAAAATTTCCTCATAAGCACTTGTGGTTTTCGAAACATATGACTATGTGGAGCCTTCAATCCAGTGTTAGTTTTAGCCGGCATGGGTTTAAAAGTTGACGCATATCGGGCACAGGTCCTCGGCACATGAAAGCGCACGCTGCCAAGTAATGACGGATAATCCAACTTGTTGTTTATCAGCTTCCTTATGAATTCCGCACTATGTAGCTCACGACGGTGGTGTAATGACTTAAAATCATGTGTCTGCAGCAAGAGCTCATACTCAGAACCTTGCATAGGATAAATACCCGTCTGGCGGAAATCTGATATTCATATTTTAAAAACTTCCTCTCAATGGTCGCCTGATGTGCTATGTAGTATGAATACCAGACCGCAGAAGCGTATTCTAACATGTTCTAACAAATGCAAAGTACACACATCTAAAAACATAAGGATTGCTGAACAATCTTGCACATTCTGAGCACAAAACCAAGAGAACGGGACGCCGCAGAACACACTCTCAACCTGACCAACAAACGATAACTCTCGATCGAACCAAACTACCAGATCATTTATGGTGTTCACCTGTACCAAAGATCTTCCTGATAGAGTGTAGGTAGACGGAATTGGGTTCCTTTTGCGAGTAACAAACATGACTGGGTATTTTTCAATATTTACCGGTAAGCCAAAATCGATGCACCATGTACCGAGTCGGTTGAGGTTCTGTACGCTATGCGCAGACACTCTGACAATTTGGCCGCGAATTTTAAACACTGTTGAGGGGCTAATTTACGTATGTGCTTAGAGTTCACGCAAGCGCGTAGAGCACGTTATTGTATAAAGAAATAGAATAGAGTATCATCCATCTCGCTTTGAATGCTGAACAAATGCTACGTGACTGGACAAAAGGAAAACGCAAGGGTTTGCCTTTTGGAGTTCCCATGGTTTGGCGAGAACCAACAGACCGACCACACAACTAATTGTTATTTTTTCTTAGTCAACACAAAGGGTATCGGTAAGAAAAATCGCCATAAGATCTCCTATCCTAGTATACCCTCCGCAATTCGACCTATTCCTCATTCTAACGAACTCCCGGTTCCAACTTTTAATGGGTTTGCCTCAGCTGAAGGTGAAAGCAGTGAAAATGAACTAGAATACCACGGAGATTCTGATAGCGCAGCTCTGGAATTTATTCCAACATCTGAGGACTCGTCAGAGGATATGGAACAGGCATCAGTCCCTCAGAAATTCAGTATATCAGAATTGAGTGACTTAGTGCGTGATTTAAGGCTTTCTAAGAAAGCAGCGGAGGTATTAATATCAAGGCTACATGAAAAACACCTATTAGACAGCTCTGCCAAGGTTTCATTTTTCCGAAAACGGGAGGAGAGCTTTCTGGATTTTTTTCAGCAGAGCAATCACTTGTTTATTGCCACCCAGGTCTTCTCAGGGAACTGGGTATCATGTCGTACAATCCAGCAGAATGGCGATTGTTTCTAGCTAGCTCTAAACGAAGCCTCAAATGTGTTCTGTTGCATAATGGCAATGTATAGAGCGGTTCCAATTGGCCATTCAGTGCATTTGCGAGAAGAACATAATGACATAAAACTGGTTATTGGTTTACTTAAATATCACTAACACAACTGGATCTGAAAATGGTGAGCTTTCACCTAGACCAACAGTATATTAACAGTATACCAGTATTGTATAAAGAAATAGAATAGAGTATCATCCATCTCGCTTTGAATGCTGAACAACATCTCTGTCTAGCTGCATTATAGTAAGTATTATTATATGAGAAATATTTTTAAGAAGAAATGTATGGGTATATTACAACTACGATAGCGAACATGAAAAACCGAACAAGGGAGCGCTTTAAAGAAGATGCCAGAAACCATGGAAAATGTAATATTTCCACAGACAATTAGAAGTTAGACTTAAAGCTAATTGATTTGATAGGGCTAATATGCGCACTTATGAAAATCGTAGTGAAATAATTATTATTTATTCAGTTTACAATTTGACCGGGAATTTTAAACTACACTGTGGCGACGTAATTTACGCATGAGCGTAGAGCTCACGCATGCGCGTAGAGCACATTGTTATTGTAGAAAGAAATAGAATAGAGAATCTTCCATCTCGCTTTGAATGCTGAAAAACCTCTCTGTCTGTCTGCATTATAGTAAGTATTACTTATATGAGATATATTTGAAGAAGAAATGTAGGGAATATTACAACTACGATAGTGAACATAAAGAACAGAATAAGGGAGCACGTTTAAAAAAATTGTAGAAACCATGGAAAATGTAATATTTCCACAGAGTATTAGAAGTTAGACTTAAAGCTCATTTATTTTCTAGGGTTAATATGCGCCCTTATAAAAATCGTGGTAAAATAATTATTATTTATTCAGTTTACAATTATCCACTGTTTATTCTTAGCACAGTAGTACTTTCATTGTCTTATGTTCACAGAAATACCAGGGTTTACCTTTATTTGGACCTGATTAGCTCTCATCTTCCTAAAAGGCAACTAAGTGATTTATTTACCATCCTTAATCAAAATCAATCAATATTCAATCGCACAAAGGTTGAAGAAATGAATTGGAACGTTTCTTAATACACAAAGTGTTTTCTTGTGTCTGCATCACTGAACACTAGCTTATCAACGACGAGTTGATGAAAACTCCAATAAGCAATTACAAGCGAGGGGTCTACTATTGTAGGAGATGACTTATTCATGGGGATTTTGATTATTCATAAAAAATGTATTATTTTCTCTGAGTTACAAAATGTAAGTAGTGTGTCAATTGAAATGTGTAGTTTGATTGTAAGTGTTTACAGATCATATTCTGGTGATTTTACGATTTATTTATGTTTAGGAGGGCTGTCTTAGTTTCTAGGCCATAACAGGATTAATGTTGTCGGTGGTGATTTTAATGTGAAATTTATTTCCGGAAGCACAAGATACGTCTAAACAATCCATTTTGGACTCAGCAAGGAACTTTGAAAAGGTGGATTTCCGAATATTTTGAGTTTAATTACCTTCTTACAATCAAGCAGCATGGTTTCCGTAAAATTCATAGCAGAACATCAGGAAGATTAGAACAAAGTTCTTATGACGTTTGACGATTTTGAGTACTTCCTTGCAATTTGTTTGTGATCTTAGTAATGCTTCAAATTGTGTCATATGCGCGGTTCCCTGGAAAGACTTTTGGGTCAGAAACAACTTACCATGTATTTGCCAGCTACTGTGGTTTAGTATGACCCAATATGAAACTCAATATGAAATTCCATATGAAACTAATGGTGAACGCCTTCTTCAATCAGTTATAAAATATAATTGTCAGCATATTAGAGAAATGACTGAATAATAAAAACTCTTTGGTTGTTTTTTTGTCAGACTAATTAATATATTTAAAAAAATCATTTTAACACGATCGATTTCGGTCTGCGACCATCATCAGGCGTAAAGCTGAAAGCTTTATATCAGCTTTACATCTGATGATGGTCGCAGACGAAATCGATCGTGTTAAAATGATTTTTTAAAATATATTAATAAGTCTGACAAAAACCAACCAAAGAGTTATTATTATTGAGTAATTACTTAACAGACTACAATGGAGAAATTTGTTAAACTAATATTAGAGAACAATAAGATGTTTAAAATATCAATAAAAAGGAAACAAAGATTTAGAAAAGTTATTATAATAATAATAAATAAATAATAATTTATTCTGTAAACCAAAAAATCAGTGTAGAACAGGTCAATATTTGAATCAATTCACAAAAGAAATAATAAAAAAACAACTTAATTCATAATAATTATGATAAACTATAGAACTCAAAATTGTGACATTCAAAATATTTTTTTAGTTTAATTTTAAAGTTCTTGTTCGGGACGTTGCGTAGTCCTTCGGGTAGACGGTTGTACAACTTCAGCATCTGAATTACCACTCCCCTGTAAATGCTTGCAGATGCTATTGCCTCTCGTGTCATACTGATGGTTAGTTTCAAATATGGAGAATATTTCGTTGTAGTATGTTTTACAAAGACTGCCCACTCCCACACGTAGATCAAAGGTACGGTAAGTGTGGATTTTGTCTTAACGATATATTTGCAGGAATCGCGAGGTCTCAGTTGAAAGATATTTCTCAAACACGACTTCTGCATTTTGATAACTTTTGGTGCATCTACGGAATTTCCGCATAACTGAATGCCGTATTTTATTCTGGAGAATACAAAGGCATAATAAGAAGCCAGTGCAGCGCCTTCAGACACCAATGCCGATATCGTTCTTAGTGCGTATCTGAAGGAAGAGATCTTGGATAATAGCTCAACACTGTGATCCTTCAAATTTAGGCGCGAGTCGATCATCACTGCCACAGAGGTAAGCAATACATCGTCATAATCTACTGATATGGTGTTGATCCTTGAAAGGCCAAAACTAATTATTTTTGACTTTCCAACGTTCCAACGTTGAACGTAAATTGTTGAAGGCTGCCCTTTATTTCACCTTCCAACTGTTCGTCGGTCTCCGTGCGGAAAATAACGGAGGTATCATCCGCAAACATTCCGACGTCGTGGGTCAGAATACATGGTAAGTCATTGCAATATATTACGAACAAAATGTATCCTATAATTGACCCCTGTGGGATCCCCCTTTTGACAGTTGCCCACCACGATGATATTTGTTCTCCTGTATTGGTGTTAGTTGTTACTACTCGCTGCAGTCTGTTGGACAGGTATGATTTGAGCAAGCTCTTGACTGGTCCTCAAAAACCTAAAATCTCCAATTTGGCAATTAGAATTTGATGGTCCACGCTATCAAACGCCTTTGACAGGTCCGGAAAGACCTTATTATAAGAAAGGACTAACAGAACCTTTGTTAAACTACAGACATATACAGTAGCGGCCAATAAAATCGGAACAAACTTATTTTGGCGCTTCCACCTTCAATAAATCAGAAATATTGAAGGTTAACGAACTGATGTTTACGATTTTTTTCCCCTATTTGAGATGAACATTTTCCATTTTTTATATTTACGCTACAATCATTCTTTGATTTTTTTATATATTTTTTATTCAATTTACTCGCTTTTGGAGGGGACAAAAAACCGGAACAATGTATTTCTCTACTCCTATTGATAAATGCGTCCATTATTATGGCAATTTATGATAAGTAATAATACTAATCATTCCCCACACACATGACTGGCTACACACAGAACCAATCACAGCTCTGGATTTGCATTACCATCGTGTTTTGAGAGACTGCTAGCGACGTTGTCAAGGCATTGACAACGTCGCTAAGTGACCAGCGCTAAAAACAATTGTAATCTGTCAAAATCTTGTGAACCGTCATACTGCGGTCGCTATATTATGTAAAAAATTAATTTATTAAATTTCATTGCATGGTCGTAGGTAAAAATATAGTATTCCATTCGCAAGTAATGGCAATTACTCACTCGAACGTTTTGTAGCACTCGCTTACGGCTCGTGCTCCAAACTTCGTTCTCGTGAACAATTGCTTACATTAATTAGCTCATAAAATACCATTATCACTTAGTCGTATTTTATATAAAAAAAATGAAGCACAAAACTGACGAACGGAAGGAAGCAATAGTTAGAGCTGCTCAATCGGGCCAGACGTACCGACAAGTGGCTGAAACGTTTCCAATCGGGGTTGGAAGCATTTCGCGGTTGATGAGCAAGTTTCAAGCTTCTGGTTCGGTGCAGAGGAATGTCGGAAGTGGTAGGCCAAAAAAATCAACCGAACGCGAGGATCGATTGATGGTCAGAGTCGTGAAAGAGGACCCCAGAAAGACGACCGTGGATGTGATGAAGCATGCTAATGAACATCGCGGTCTTGAAATCAGCGTTCGTACCGCGCGTGGTACTACTTGACTACTTGACATTTATGGTCCATAGAAGTTTAGTTCCTGACCATTTATAGTCCATAAGTAACAGTGCTTGGCCATTTATGGTCCACAAAATAATTGGTACCTGACCATTTATAGTCCATAAAACAATAACACTGACAATTTATGGTCCTTGACCATAAATGGTTCTTTACCATGTATGGTCCTTGACCATGTATGGTCCTTTTCCATGTATGGTCCTTTACCATGTATGGTCCTTGACCATTTATGGTCGTTGACCATTTATGGTCCTTGACCATTTATGGTCCATAAAACAATAACACTGACCATTTATGGTCCTTGACCATGAATGCTCCTTGACCATGTATGGTCCTTAACCACGTATGGTCCTTGACCATTTATGGTACATAAAACAATAACACTGACCATTTATGGTCCTTGACCATGTATGGTCCTTGACCATGTATGGTCCTTGACCATGTATGGTCCTTGACCATGTATGGTCCTTGACCATGTATGGTCAAAGATAAGAGAATAGAAAGATACGACGCTTCGGGTCGGCTCCGTTGATTTAATGGGGTCCACATTCGTTGACCTTGAACGCATGTCGGCTTTAAATCGTTGACCAAACAATGCGGGAATTGGCGGGATTTTTAAACTAACGAATACAATGCAGGATGGGCGGCAACGTTACCGACCATTACCGACATTAGAGGTTATGTAATGCAAATGAAAACAAATCAATATTCACATATATAAATAAAATAAAACGTATCCGATAGTCGCCTATATGGAATATTAACAAACTGACCACTCATTAAAATGCTTATTAAAACACTGCATACACAATCATGCACAATCCAATAAACTTAAACACCAAAGTAAGGTTATGTCACCCGATGTCACCCGCTAGTATACAAACACAATCAGCTGTTGGTAGCCATCTTTTCGTTGACCAAATCTATCTCACTCTCGAACCGCGTTTTCTTGTCTAGTGACGTATCTTATAATTCTTTTATCTATGGTATGGTCCTTGACCATGTATGGTCCTTGACCATGTATGGTCCTTGACCATTTATGGTCCTTGACCATTTATGGTCCTTGCCCATTTATGGTCCTTGACCAGTTAATACTTGACCAGTTATGGTCCGTAGAACAATTAATACTTGACCATTTATGGTCCGTAAAATAACAGTACTAACCTTAACATTACAAACTTAGGTTAACGTGCCATAAACGTCCGTACTTTCGAACAAGCGTTAACCGAGCCACTCGATTTTTCTTCGATATCAGTGGTTTCTTGGCTGGACGCCTAGCGAACAATTTAACCGCCTTGAGACGACGACGCGCGGTACGAACGCTGATTTCAAGACCGAGATGTTCATTAGAATGCTTCATCACATCCACGGCCGTCTTTGTGGGGTCCTCTTTCACGACTCTGATCATCAATCGATGCTCGCGTTCGGTTGATTGTTTTGGCCTACCACTTCCGACATTGCTCTGCACCGAACCAGATGCTTGAAACTTGCTCATCAACCGCGAAATGCATCCAACCCCGATTTGAAACGTTTCAGCCACTTGTCGGTACGTCTGGGCCGATTGAACAGCTCTAACTATTGCTTCCTTCCGTTCGTCACTTTTTGGCTTCATTTTTTTATGTAAAATACGACTAAGTGAAAATTGTATTTTATGAGCTAATTAATGTAAGCAATTACTCACGAGAACAAAGTTTGCAGCACGAGCCGTAAGCGACTGCTACAAAACGTTCGAGTGAGTAATCGCCATTACTTGCGAATGGAATACTATATTTTTTCTACGACCATGCAATAAAATTTTATAAATTATTTTTTTACGTAATATAGCGACCGCAGTATGACGGTTCACAAGATTTTGACAGATTACAATTGTTTGTAGGGCTGGTCACTTAGCGACGTTGTCAATGCCTTGACAACGTCGCTAGCAGTCTCTCAAAACACGATGGTAATGCAAATCCAGAGCTGTGATTGGTTCTGTGAGTAGCCAGTCATGTGTGTGGGGAATGATTAGTATTATTACTTATCATAAATTGCCATAATAATGGACGCATTTATCAATAGGAGTAGAGAAATACATTGTTCCGGTTTTTTTGTCCCCTCCAGCGAGTAAATTGAATAAAAACTATATATAAAAATCAAAGAATGATTGTAGCATAAATATAAAAAATGGAAAATGTTCATCTCAAATAAGGGAAACAACATCGTAAACATCAGTTCGTGAACCTTCAATATTTCTGATTTATTGAAGGTGGAAGCGCCAAAATAAGTTTGTTCCGATTTTATTGGCCGCTACTGTAATTTTTATCACTATTATCATCATTACTCTATTACTATTGTTGTTATGATCATCATAATTAAATAAAACATATAAAAGAATGCAAAAATACCAAAAATATACAAAAAACAAAAAAGTGATAACCATGGTAACGTCTGGTCGCAACCCCGGAGGGCACAAATTGGTGTGTCAGCTCTACTTCAAAGATTACTATCGCCTTCAGACTAAAATGTTGAACGTTGTTGATGAAAACGTAGTAGAAAAGTACTGCAATATTCACAGTAAAGAAACTCAAGTGTTTAAATGAATAAATATATTTTAAGTAACCGAAATAAACAAAATAATAAACAATCTAAATAATTATGCTTCAAGAAATTTCATATTCAGAAAGGTTGACCTGGTGGTGCCCCGTACGACTGAGCTGGAGGCCCATATGAATATGACGGCGCCCCATAAGAACTGGATGGAGGTCCATAGGAAGAAGTATGCCCTGAACTCTAAAAATGATTTCAATTAATGCTATTTGGTATGCACTAACATAATTACCTATGTAAGTATTCGATATATGATTAACAAGCTAAGTTTTTAAAACATACCAATGGTATTCTTCCGCCAAACATAGACAAAGCAAAATTGGCTAATGCTATAGCTAACGCAAGTTTAGCTAAAACTAACGCTTTTGTAACCAAAAAGCCCAAAATTGTATTTATCATCATTTCTGTATACCTTACTCTCCTGAAAGGTCTCAACATATTATTCATCATTTCTTTACCTAAAATAGATATAGTGGAATGGTAACTGTCATAGCAGAAAGTATAATAATACCTTCCATGAATGCTCGGGCTACTGGCGCCGTTTCCGGCATTTCAACTTTTAGTACTCTCCCAGATAGAAAATTGTTTGTTGATGTATACAGCAAGTGTAATAGTTTAAGAGTTTGCAGTCTCTTATTAGTGCTGTTGGTGATATTATCTAATTTTAATCCATATGCTGCAGACTTTCCCAATTTGTTTGTTCTGTAACACAATAAGAATTTCATAAGATAGCAGGTGCAATATTTTGACACACATACCTTTCAAAAGTGATCCCTGGGTATATCTGGACAATATCGTTTGATGACGCATTATTAATTTTAATAACCATATCTCGTGTATTTGTGTTCAGTCGTTCAAATAAATAGTCAACCTGCAACAAATTGAATGAAGAATAATTATATATTGAATGTTATAAGTTGCTTTAGAATAACTTTAAAAATACCGCACTAGAGACACAGCATTTTATAAAAAGCGTGAATTTATGATTAGCATATCTAAAATTATATACTGATATCAGTAAGAAATGGTAAATATTTAAACTCAATTGGATAATAACTTTTCAGAATTATTATCAGCAATTACAACAGTTTTCCCCGATGTGGGTATGATAGTAAAAGACCCGGAAGCGCTACATAGGTAATTGTAGAGATGTATACCGAGAAGGGACTTTGAAATTGTCAATTATGTCGATAATACTACCTAATTCCAAACCGATTTCGACAAATGCTGCAATTGGGACTAGAATAAGTAAGACGATGTATGATGTTCTATAATCGTTCTTATCGTGAATGTTAGGTTGCCTAGCCATTACATATTTACAGTACAAAGATATAAATTTCTTGATTTCTTGATTTGACTATTTGATGGGATCCTATAATTGAAATAAGTAATGGCCCATCCTAAAGAAACAGTAGATACGACCTCTAAAATAGCCGTTCTAGCAAATAAATGGCTAAGTTATAGATATTAGATTATGCTCACTGTTTTGGCAGTACCAACAACACACCAAATTGATAACAATAATATAACTGCACAACACTTGGACATCTTGTAGATTAAAGTTACCTGGCAACGGCACTTCATCTTTATATACTCGAATTTCTTTACTGTTTGCATAAAAAAAGCTAAAGTCAAGCTAAAATCTGTCGGAACTGCAAAATGTACATGACCTTTCACAACAGAGCAAAGTAGTCCATGTAAAGTATGCCCAAGTATTTTTGCAAAATACTACATTGTTTTCTGTGTTGACTGTGACGTATTATTTTCTAGTCTGGATGGATATATGAAACGTATATTATTGGTGCTAAGACAGTGTAGGGATTGAAGTGTTTGTGCTAGTATTGTGTTTTAAGCAAGAACATTATACGGTAAGTAACATACTTTTAAGTTTGTAATCGAAACCAAATTATGTAATATACTTATAACCCATATCTTCCGTTTCGAGACTCAACACCAACTGATATTAAATTGCTCATTGACTCACAAACGACACTTATTTAACTACGTTTTTATTAGCATGGTCTGCCTAGAAATGTACCTAACTAAATATTTTTTAGTTTTGTAGGTATAAACTAAAACTGAAATATTATTTGTAGCTAAAATTCAAACGAAACTAGACATTTTTATGAAAATTACTCCGAGTTGAATATACAAAACAGAAAGGTTTTAAACATCAGTTGAGTTTGATTTATTTATTTTTTTTTACGTGACTTGTAAGGCGTCTCAAGGTGGTACAACGTGGTAATTGTCTTTCGGTTACTTATGTTTTATTGCGTTTAATGTTCTCTGTACGTCAAAATAGGTGTTGTTTTTATTAATACGTATTTTAACATCATGTTCATATTATAGTATATTATTTGACGAGCACATAATTAAGGATATAAATCGCGAGCATGAAGTTTACACGAGAGCCGTAGGCGAGCGTGTAATCATGCGAGCGATTTATATCCGTTATGTGCGAGTCAAATACGACGTTTTATCTACGACTCATAAATTCCGTTTTATGCAAAATATTTTAAATGGATTTGTCAATGATTGCGAGGCGAACTGTCAAAGAACTGTCATTCACGTAGGCTTTGACAGGTTTTGACACTAGCGTCATATAATGATGACACTTCGTTCAAATAATGAGGTCATTATTTGAACGAACTGTCATTATTATACAACGCTAGTGTCATTATAATCATAGGCGCGTATAATGTTGGGGATTATATAGTCATAGATACGTATGTAATGAACTTATTATATGTGAGTCGTAGATAAACATATTTAAAACTATTTGTAGGTCCAAGGTTAATCTGTAAGTTTGTATTACATGAGAATGTAAATATATTTTCAAGCTCCTAATGATAATAAAGAACAATCATTTATTGTAATGTTTCTTCTAATCCAGCGGTTCTCAACCTTCTCACGGTCACAGCAGTCTCATAGGACCGCTCCGCTCCTAGAGATCCGCGGACCCCCGCTTGAGGGACGCTGTTCAATCAATTAAGCACGCTTTGGATTTGGTGTCGTAAAACACAGCTTAAACTTAACTAGTCTCTTATATTCAACAACTGAGTATGTATACAACAACGTAATACAATCGTAGTTCAATTCTATATATGCGTATACGCATCGTTGCGTACAGAATATCAGAACCTATGATATTTAAAAAATCTGATGTGGCCAGGCACATGACTTTATCATACAATATATAAAATTAATAGTTTAGCTGCATGAGAATCTATTCTATTGAGATAAATCGTAGGTATTGTCAAAGCATCAGCATTTGACACTACCTACACTACGTCATCAGAATAATAGTTATTTATGTCACAAATGCCGAAAGTACGGAATAGCGCGACGAGCGGTGATGCGGCGCGTCACCGAAGGCGGAGTGTCGCCGTCGCATATGAGCGAGTCGGCTATCTAGTTTTTGGCAGGAGCGACATGTCTGTATAGTAAATGCTAGGTTGGTACCACTTAGACGAAACGTCAAGTTTAAAGGTGCGTTCCGATTGGTAGGTAATGGTAGCTAATGGCGGTGGTAGAATACGAAATTATAGTATTTCTTACATATCGTGATAATGACACATATTAGTTTGCATGTACATAAACATGAGTCACTATCAATTTTCTATTGGAAATACTATAACGGCGTCGGCTACCACGGCCATCGTCACTAATGAAAACGCACCTTAAAAAGGTAATTCAAATTGTGACAGATTTATATTTGTTCATGACACATCCCTACCAACATACTAAACTAAAATAAAACTACACTCATCGCTATACTTTATTTATAATTTTCTCAATGTATCGTTTTTAGAATTAGATATAAAGACGGGTTGATATTTTTTATTAACAAACGTCAAATTGGTGATCTTACTTTATTTGAAATTTGTATTTTATAATTTGCCGTACTACAGCGGCAACGTTCCATAGTGGTTTTCCAACCTCTAATGAGATCAGCTGTTTTCGAATGTGACAACACAAAAAAATATTTGTCAAAATCCTGGCTACTATGTAATTTCATATCAATGCAGATGCGACCGATCTCGATCAAATAGAATTTGCTCTTGAAGCTAAACTATTAATTTTACCAAAAAATTTCATAGGCATAAATTATTCAAAATTTCCTGTGCTTTAATTTATTAATTACCTAATTTGTCGAAATTACAGAAATGGCGGCTCATTTCCAAAATCCTTCAAATAGGCTTAGAATAAACTGAAAGGCTAAACTATTAATTTTACCAAAAAATGTGATAGGCATAAATTATTCAAAAATTACTCTACTTTAATTTATTTATTAACTATTTTGTCGAAATTACAGAAATGGCGGCTCATTTGCAAAATCCTTCAAAAAGGCTTAGAATAAACTACCAGTTCCTTTGGACCCTTTTCAACCAAAAGCTTTTCAGCTCTAAGTTAGGTCATGAAACTTCTAAATATGAACTTTCGTCCCGATACCTTTAGTAGTTTCTCCGGAATCGTCGTCACAAAAATCGTTTACACACGCACACACACACACACACACACACACACACACACACACACACACACACATACAGACATTTTTTGTACCTTGGTCAAAAATGTTCAGGGGACCCAAAAAGACCTATTTCCGCTAAAATCTCAATTTTTTTTTCGGCATGATTACAATACTTTATCTTACTGCGTATGATAAAGTAAAAATTGAATACGGTCAATTACTATATTTAAAATAATAAATCAAAATAACTATTTACCCCTATATATATTAAAATTATTCTTATTACACAGTACACACACAATAATAAAAAAAGAACAGACAGGACGAGAGAACAGACAGTAGGACAGTATTCCATGTGTACAATACAAAATCAAAATATTTCCAAAGATATTTTCTACAAATAACAAGGTACTTCAAAGATAAGAAATAATTCAAAAATATGTTCAACTAATTGATTTTTTAATAATTCAAGTATGTATGTTTTTGTCCAGCATACTTAAAAGTAAAACAAATGAAAACATGCACTTGGATTAAATTCTAATAAATACTGGCAGGGGCATAAACTGCCATTTTTAAATCGACATATAATTATTTATTACCATATTAATGTGCGGGCGACATTCAAAAGCCAGTATGGCTTAAGTTGTAAAATTGATGATTCGATTAGTATTGTTAGTAAGTAAGAAACCCCCTCTTATTCGTATTTTATTTGTCGACCTCATTTGTCGTTATGAATACCTAATTTCTTGTGCTGAGCAGATACATATTCTTTTGTGCAAACATTGTCGTTGCGTTGTGCCAATTTCTTCCCTGTACAAACTATTTTTTGAACGCAAATATCATTCTGAGCAATACTTTTCATATGGACCTAATTGTTCTTCAAATCATTAAAAACTTACAGCCGCTTAAAATGTCAACAAAATAAAGAAAAATAAACAACAAAATGCATGTCAAACATTGCGAAAAAGGAGAGATAACACAATCAATACCCATAACAAGAATACAAGTAAATTAATTTAAGTTAAAGATACAAAATAATCTAAGTTGACTAATAATGGAAGAAACAAAATACAAATAAAACTTTTAAAGAGTTGTTTGTCTGCAAGTAAATGTTATTCTGAGTAAAAAGTTTCATGTCGCCTTATTGGGGTTTTCAATTCCTAAAGAAGTTAGACCCGTCTAAAATACAGTTTTGCTATTATTTCAAATGGCAGTGACTTTCTAAGGAATAAGGAAAACAAATAAGTCTATATAAAACTTTTTGCTCAATGTGAAATTTACTATTTTGCGGGGAAAATGGTAACACCTGTATATATTCCCCGACGCTAAATACAATAAGTAAGCTGGCCTACATATGGCGTGGGTGATATATTTATGATAGGAACAAATACAATACAGTTAATTATAAAAATTATAATTGATATAAAAAAATATATAATTGGTGTTACAAAAATAAATAAATAAATAAATTTCAGTACAATCCTACTAATTCTACTCTCATGTCTTCAGTGACCTCCTGTCTTCAAACCCATAACCGCTGCAAATAGAGCAAAGAAGAATCCGGCAAACCCAGTAGCTCCTGTAAGTAGAACTAAACCTCCAATCAGAACTGGTATTAACGTAAAAAACTTCAATTTGTATGCTAGCAGTAATGGCAGTAATAACTTCTTGAACTTTTTCTTCACTTTGAATTTACCTCTTGCTTCACCATTCTCAAGTTCTGTATTGTAACCTAAAAGAAGATAAAGTTAATGCACATCCTATTAATTGAGGAAATAATCAAATTAGCATTTAAAAAGGAGGAATTTTATTGTTAGGAGAAAATAGTTTGAACTATACACTAATCATTGTGATAAGTTTATGATAAGTTCAAAGTTATTTACTGCACTTTAGTAGCCAATAAAACTTAATAACTAAATAGGTAATAGCAAACATATTTTTTTCTTGAGCTGAAATAATTTTCAATCATCCCTCGTCGTATGACAAAGACTATCACTTAAAAATATAGCCTTAACTACGCTGAAGATACACTTGGCGAAAAGATGATAAATGATAAAGTTCAATTAATAATTATAAACTGATAGTCATTTACAATGATACACCTGCATAGCAAACGAAGCATAATTAAACACTTCGTATAATTTTATTATATCTATGTTTGTACGCATATTATATTGTTAATATTTGCTTATCTTTGTTTAGAATAATATAGTTCGTTGTACTTTCTGCCAAATTTGCTATGTGCATTAGGGCCTAAAACTTTTCTTACGGTCGAGCTTTTCGACACCACCTAAAACCCCGAACCGTGTTTATATCTCCGTTCAAGAATAGCTTAGAACGTAATCGCAGTTCTCAGATAAACGATCGTCGTGGGCAGTTTATCTTGCTTGAACGTAGATTCATCAACGAATCATGGAATATTTGCTGTCAACGGTGTCAACATAACCGGTAACTTATACATTTTCTACAATAGCCGTCAAGCTATTTTTTGTCTGTCCTTTGTTTGATAAAATGCACGTATTTAATTTTAAAATGTCATTAATCAGTAACGATGTCGAAATTAAAAAAATTGCCCCACAGCCTATAACAACAATACTATTTTAGAAAAACCATTTTTTTTAAGATCCATTGATGTAGACCAGTAATGTTAAATCCGCGGGCCGTATGAAGCACTGAACACCGTCCGGTACGGCCAGCGAGCAGTCTCTAAAGAAGACCTCAAATTAAAAAAAAAATGAAACCTGTTTGTGTACTTTCTTTAATTATTACGTTTGCAAGGAGCTTCGGTCTATGATCACTAGTTATTACTTATTAGGTGCTACATTACATCGTGGGTTAACTATAAATAGAAAGTTTTTAATTTAAAGGTTGGATTTTCGTATATACATATCGTTCAAGTGAAATTTACGGAACATGTATTTCATAAATGTCACAAGGAGTTTTCGGAACATTTTATGCGCTAAATATGAATCCTGTGTCAGAAGTTCCCTATCGTCTCATCCACCAAAAATTTCAGCCCAACCGTCCACTTGCGGTGTTCACAGTAGCGGAATTTTATACAAAATTATAAAAATTCTTTATGTCCTACATGATCATAAAGTGACATTTTACATCTTAGATACAGGGCCAAAAACTGCTTCTCGCGGGCGTTAAAGGAATCTTAATGCCCGCGCGGGCATTAAAAGGTTGCCATGGTTATATGTGGAATATATCCAATATTTGTCACTCAAAATGTAAATTTTAAATCGTCACTGTCAATTATTGGCGATTAAGGTTATAAGTTTGACAATTAATTTTCTATGATGTCACTCAACTCCGAATTGTTTGTTTTGTTATGCAACTCTACTGAGTTGCATATCTACTGATACGCATGTCACTTGATAAATTATTTATTAATATTATTCAACCGCAGGAACAAAACCGTTGTAGGGCATAAAATTTTGTATGCACCTCGGGTATTACTTGATATTTATACCCTCGGGCGACTTAAAAAACTCTCGGGCTATGGGACCTCGAGCTTTTTAAACGGTCACCATCGGAGTATAAACATTCGTGTAATGCCCTTGGTACATAAATAACTATAAGTTGCTGATACAAAATGTAAACTTTTGCGCTATGACGCTTTTGCAAAGTTTAAATGTTAATAACTTCGCGCATATTTGCAAGTTACGCCGACTCCAACATTTTTGTAACAATTTCGATTACTAGTTAATAGAACTCATTATTTCATTATTCCGTTTAGGTTTTATAGGTTTTTTAATCTATAGCGCCATGGGCCTGGGGGCTACAAAATAGTCTACCCCAGCCCAGATAACGAAAGGACAAATTTTCAAAATTTTTGCAATTTTTTGAAGTTTTCAATTTTTTTATTGATTCATGCATTGTCACCGGAAATCTGTCCACATGCAAAATTTCAACTCGACGGGAAAAATTTTCAACATTTTTGCAAATTTTGGGAAAATTTCCAGTTTTTTTATTGATTGATGCATTGTCACCAGAAATCTGTCCATATGCAAAATTTCAACTCGATTGCACTCTGGGAAGTAGGTAAATATGATAATGCCCAAGAGCGTAGCGTAATTATTTGTTCATAAAACATTATATTTAGAGATTGGTGGTAATTCTGAACTAAACTGCTAATATAGATAATTTTTTCGATTCATGTCAATATCTTGATTTTTAAAGGATGTAAGTACAACAAACAATAATAAAAAATGGCACGATGTTCAGGTTGATTTTCTCTGGAACCGCTTAATTGATATTGATGATTTGTCTTTCACATGTGGGTTCATTTCCCAGTTGTGAAGATATTATACAGGTAAAAAGAATTAGTATACATTTTTGACAACAAAATATTAACGACTGAAATTTTTTAAAAATATCTTTGTAAATATCATTTGATTGGGGGTTGAGATTAAAATCGAACTGTACAAATTGTTTTTAAACATGAAATGTAAAGGTGTAGGCAAGTTTTAAAGCTATTTCGTATCATGTTTGTAAAAATAAAAATTAACATTGTTTTTATTGTTCATAAAACTTTATAAATAGAGTTTTTAGGTGATTCTGAATTTCAAATAAAGAATATTTGACAGAAAAGTACTTAATATGATTTTTATTTATTTTGTTTTCTCCAAACTTGTGTTTCTACAAACACACACGCACAGATAAATGCAAAAGATTAATGTGTCATAAAGCATTTCAAAAAATAAAAGCTTAATGAAATTGATCTAACACGGTATTAGCAGCATGATACAAGAACCATAATTTTTTTTTTCTTTTTTTTTTTTTTTTTTTTTTTTGGGGATGTTGCCGTGTGCACAAAGCCAGTGGCTTGTCTGTGCGGCAATCAGGGAGTTGCTATTCTAAATGAATGAAGTTGCTATTCTAAATTTTCATATGAAATTTGAGCAAACGTGCAAAAAAGTGACGATAGGTTTCCAGAAAAGAAAATCTAAAAACAAAGCTATTAACTTTATTTATTTTAAAATTAAAAATAAAATGAGATAAAAAAACGTTTTAAAAATTTATAAACGTTATTTAACAAAATTACGGGTTAATAACTTTTTATTTTTTTTTGTGTAGCGCCCGCCTACGTTCAGACCAGAATTATTATTTATTATTATTATTATTAATTTTGTGGCCCGTGTCCATAAATGAATTTGATACCACTTAGGTAGACGGACGAAACAATACAGACCATAGGCAATTTTTCTTAGCAATGTACTCGGATAAGCTACGTTACGCCCACAGGTAATGAATTTAAAAAGAAGTGAAATATTTTTTTTTGTGGTTAAGAAACCAGTAAATAACATGTAGTTGACATTTTGTCTAAATTTTAACACTTGATCCCCTACAAAATATTACTAAAAGTAGCAATTTTTACATCTGCTGCAGATTTGTACCAACTTGATAAAGGGTAAAGTATATAGGTACTTAAAGTTGCGTAAATCTAACAAATGTAACTTATTTGCGTGCTGTGAACTACAAATTTTATTTTCAATTATTTAATATATTTACACATATGCACAGATACTACCTTAGAAGAAAATAAAAACGAAATTTTAAAGCTTCTTAAGAAAATTATGAACTTTGGACGTCTGGCGGGAGACTTAAGGGGAATTCTTTTTTTGATAAATGTGGGTCCATACAGATAAATTCTTATCAACTCGAAAGTTTTATTATCCATAAAAACAAATGGTCACTAACTGCTATTCATATCGACAAAAAGAAAACTCATTTTGAAATACGTAAACAATCAGCAAACATGTAATGACACCGGTTAACTTTCACTGAAAAGCTGTTAGTAAGGGAAAATTGCGTAAGTTGTTTCGGATATGGTATACCAGTTTTAAGATAATAAATAATATTTTATTTGTAACTACGAAAATATTAAGCAGTAAAAACAATGGACTAACCTGTGTCCATTGGAATTCTAGTTTCTAAACTCCACGATGCGGAAGATGTAGGAAACACGTTCCATGATCCCTGCCACGTTGAAATTTGTTGCGTACTATCACAGCATTGCTTGTTCGATAAAGTAATGATCAGCAGCACAAATATAAATAAATTCCCATGTCTAACACTGTTACAGATGCTCATGTTTTCAGTGGAAGGACCTTCCTCGATCAACACACAAACATTTTTGTCCGAATATCTCGTAGATACTGGTTGAATGGCCAAGTTTAAACGGCCCAATGCACAACCTACCGTATCACTATTTTGAATGCAAAAAATAAGGAAAGACAATGTCCTTTATTTGACGCAAGATGAATTCATATAATGAGCAGTTTTGTCAACCGGTAATGCCGTTTCCGGTTCAATTACTTTAATCCACAATTGGCCGGTGGTATGTAATTTTCGTCAGCATAGACGTACTGTACGTGTGTTATATTGTCGCAAAATGACCTGCTATGATATGAGACACGCGACACGACGCCACTGGTACAGCTAGCTCCGATAAACGAACATTTGACACAAGTATCACACATTGCATGCCCAACTGCTGAAGAAAATTGCAGCTATTTAAATTATGCTATTATCATAACTGAATGTTGACGACAAAGTGGGGATAATGCTTTTACAATTAGTACTATGCACATTTGGTTCCTTAAACATGTATCAGAATCATCTGTAATACACAATAATTCAATATATTTAATTGGGCATTATCGCGTTTCCGAAAATCATATCATTCTTTGTCCCATTTTTGTACATACGAGGTGTCCCTAGGAACAGTGGTAATATATTTATTTAGACTATTTGAATATATAATTATTGTTATTATTATTATTAGAATATATTCACACAAGGAACATTTATTTAGCACCAATTTGTTATTAACACTTTTTATCGAATGCTTGATTGACACTATTATAGAATTCGTTATCAATTGTGTTCATTTTGTGGCTGTATTTTTGGTTTTTAAAGGTGCCAATTGTTCATTATATATTAGGCATTGCTCGATGAACACGAGCTAGATTTCTTATAAGAAATTAACAATGTTTACTCCAGCATATTAATAAGTAGTTAAAACTCTGCAATGTTGGTTGGCAAAGGATAAAAAACTTAATATCAATATGCTATAGATAAGTTGTCAAGCATACAGGGGTCACAACCGTGGCTAATAACATAAAATAATGTGTAATAAATGACAAAACCATAAAAGCAACGGAGATTTTTCAGGGTGAATGTAATTTAAATTTAACGAACAAGATGGGCTGTATTTTTTATATATTATTTTGTTTTCATGTTTGTTGTGTCTCATTTTAGAATACTAACTAATAATAATAATAATAATGTCTCTGTCAATGACATTTACAACAAATAAAACAAGACGAAAACGCTACAAAATAATTAATAGATAGTCAGTCACACTACATCACCCTATATTACTAAAAAATATCCACCCCTAGAACATTTTGTAACGGCGCCCATGCCTATGGTTTAGACACGGCAAGTTTATTGGCGGGTAGCACTTTTTTTATTTTTTTTTATATGGGGAAGGGACCCAGGAAGAACCCACCTCCATCCCGCTGCCTGATATCGCCCTGAGCCATTCAGCAGTGCAGCAGCATCTTCCTTCATTATCACAACAACAACTTGAATATAAAAATCTGGGCCCCTTCGCTCTAGTAACTTTATTTTTTTTAAACAAATACTACTAAACAGCCGGAGCTGACACCTTAACCGGTTTACATAAATTACCCTTAAAAGTAAACATATAAACTACCTACTTAACTACCCTACAGTTCGAAGTGTCTATGCACTTTACCCTAACTACAGGCGTCCTCGCGCACTCACTGGAACACATCCTAACCTAATTTTCCAAAGCTGCGGTTTTTTCCTACCGCTCCTCCCCAGACTCCGTTGTATCCAGAAGTCCGTGGTCCCGTATTTCCAGGACCCTTTTCTTCATGCTGCGGTTTTCAGGGAGCATTCCAGCGCCGGTTTCCGGTTTTCATTCCTGTTTCCTTCTTCTTCCGTCTGTCCCGTAAACAGTCCCTGTCCCTTATAACTAAGGAGCGGGAGGCTCTCTCCCTCCTCGTCCCCTGTCTTCGTTGGAGTATCGTTCCTATGGTACGGGTAATCTGTTCCCACGCTTCCGAGCTTTGCAGCATTCTCCGTACCATTCCTCCCGCACTGAGGTCATCCCCGCATGGGCACTCCCTCCTATAGACCACCCAGCGGGGACATGCAAATAGCGTGTGCTCCGGGGTGTCCTCTTCCTCTCCACAATGTTTGCATTCTGGGCCGTACCTCCTGTTAAATTTGTAGACGTAGGCCCCGAACCATCCGTGCCCAGTTAGGGATTGGGTGAGCTCGTACGTCACGTCTCCGTGCTTCCTACTCATCCACTCATCCAGATCCGGTATCAGTCGGTGCGTCCACCTACCGTTGTTCTCCTCATCCCATTCTTTCTGCCAGGCTATCATCGTGCGTCGGCGATGTTCTTGTCGGGAGGTACCATCCTGTCCGCGTCCGTCATATACCCTCCTTCTTTCGTCTGCTTTCAGGTGCACCGGCACCATTGACGCTACCACCAAAGCAGCGCCCGTCGACACTGTTCTGTATGCCGATGTGACACCGACCGCGGCTCTTCGCTGTACTCGCAGGAGCCTTTGTTTCCGGCTTTGCAGCTGCATGTCGTCAGCCCAGACGAGCGCTGCATATAGCATCACTGATTCCGCGACCGACGCCAATACTCTACTCTTAGCCGCCGACGGTGGTTGTCTCAGCTCTGGCTGCCACCACCTCGACGTGCCTTCGGTACCTGCGGTTTGTTTCAATCCTCACCCCCACGTACTTAGCGCTGTCTCCTGGTTGGATTATCTTGTTTCCTACCGTCAACGTCAACCGGTTTGCTTTTCCTCTTTCCGGTGAGGAACACCGCTTCTGTCTTCTCGGCAGCAAGTTCAAGGTTTCTTTCCTCCATCCATTTGGTTATTCTGTGGATGGCAAGATTTGCGTTCGCCTCCAGCCCTGCGCACGTGGTTGCTGTGACAACCAACGCGAGGTCGTCCGAGCATTGTTATCCATGAGGATCAGCTATCTATCCCGCATGTAACTCCGGATCATGTCCAACAGGTATGAACTCACACTTCTACGTTGCAGTTCTGCGATGAGATGGTTCCACGGCACGGTGTTAAAGGCGTTCCTTACGTCAAGAGCAACTAGCATGCAGAACTTTTTTGCCCTCCGCGTTCCCTGATTTGCCGTCTCTGCCATTTCCATAACACTTCTCACCGCATCGACCGTTGACCTTCCTTCTAGAAATTCAAACTAATTGTCCGCTCCATCAGCTTGCTGACAGTGTTCAGGAGGCAGATGGGCCTATATTTTGGCGACTCTCCTTCAGTGGCTGTTTTCTTGGCCAGCAGTACGAGATTCACCGTCTTCCATTGAGCAGAAAACTGGGGCTTCTTCGTGCGGCTCGATAGCATCCTCCTCCGCAGGCTCATACTCCGGGAACAGGGTCTCCGCCACTTCTTTCATCTCCGCGGTAGCACTTTCTGTTGCATTTAGGGCTTAATGGGGCTTGTCTTCAGAAGACTAGAAACACACTAAGAAATAACGTGCAGACGCTTTTACTATAAACTCGATATAGATGTTTTATTAGTAAATTGTTGCTAATCACTACCAATAATAATATATCCATATCGATATAATCAAATAGTCCACTCATTAGGTACTTTCTTGGTGCAAATGGTTGGGGAGTTTTGAAATTGGGCTGGAGTTTCGATTTTGGGGCCCTCAGCATGACACCAATTTGCGACCTCGCCGGACCGCCCACGCCGTTCGCGCCCTAAACATTTAGCTCCATTCTTGCATTCTCTGAAACATTTAACAAACCTGATTCCTCTATTACCTTTGAGAAATGGGTTTGGGTGTCATTTTTTCAATATGGCGGAGCGAACGGCTATTACACGACGTCGCAGCGTAGGTTTGATACTTAGGGCCCCAAAATCTACAATCAAAATTTTAAAACCCCCAACCTATTGCATCATAACTGGACTGGACTGAAATGGTGCTTCTTAGCAATGAGCTGAATTTTTCTATTTTAAGCCCGCCCCATATTGAACCGATAAGGGTTCGGGACGATTAAGTCCCATAAATCGGGGTTTCAGTAAACCCTATAAGACTCAGACGTTCCCAAACTTATGTGATGCACGGCTCCCTTGATAAAGCCTATATTTTCCCAAGGCTCCCCTATGTCAAATCGTAAGATTTACATTTGCAAAACATTTATTTTTGGTAAAGGTGAATGAAGGATTATTATGAAATAGGAAAAAAATAAACTCGATCTATAAAATGAAAATAAAAATGTAATTCAAATAACAAAACTAAAATACATTTCAAATAATAAAATCCAAATAAGTAATGTAATTCAACAAATAAAAAAACAAAAAAACGAAATTAATGAGGTGGATGAGCTTGTTGGTTGGCACACATTTTCTCAAATCGTGGAATTAATTTAGAAACTGCAACTCTCATTGCTTTTTCCAAGTTAATTTTTGCCCTATACTTTGTTTTAATTACAGCCATCGCCGAAAGCCCAGCCTCACATAAATAGGAAGTTGCAAATGGAATTAACATTCTCAGCGCTTTTCTGCTCAGATGAAGAAATTCATTTTTAATGGAAATCCAAAATTGTGGTAAATCCATGCAACCAAATTTGGCTTTAAGGGTAGTGTCACAAGATAATTCGATGAGCGATTCTTCTTCTGCAGTAGTAAAATCATGTGGCGCATTCGCTTTAAATGGATCTTGAATCCATTCAAATTTATCGGTATTTTCAAATTGAAAATATTTTTGAAAACAACTAATCAACTCTGTTAAATGTTCGATAAAAATGATTTTGTTCCTTTCATGAAGATAAACGTTGTTGGAAGTCAAAAACCCGAACAGCAGCGGGAAACACTCATTACCTGTATTGTCGTCCAGTTTTCTTTTCCATAGTTGTAGTTTTTTAATAAAAGCTGATATCTTTTGCATTGCTTTTACTATGTGCATATTGTTTCCTTGCAGGGAGGTATTTAAAATATTTAATTTATCAAAAATGTCGCAGAGAAAGGCTAATTTTGTTAAAAACTCTTCGTTCGTAAAATTTTCCGAAGATTTATGCTTTTCATCGTGAAGGAAAATGTATATTTCTTGTCGCAATTCAAATGTTCGCAGTAAGAAATTGCCTCATGAAAGCCATCTAGAAGTGCTGTAATACAATAGTAAAGTGTGCTCAGATCCCATATCCTCACAAAGTTTCTTGAAAAATCTTGCCTTCAACGGACGAGTTTTAATAAAATTCACATCTACTACTGACTCTAGTACTTGAGCCAATGAAGTGCTGACATATTTTGCTGCCAATGCTTCCCTATGAATAATGCAATGTGTCCATACTGCGTGAGGGGCCTTATTTCGGATGAGAGCTTGTAATCCTGTGTAACAACCAGACATTGATCGGGCGCCATCTGTACAAATACCAACACAGTTTGTCCAGTCTATATTATTTTGAGATATAAAAGTATCGAGAATTTCGAACAAATCTAATCCCTTGGCACCCGCAGTTATCTGTTTGCAAAATAAAAGGTCTTCCAGAAAGCTGTCACCATCTATAAATCGTACATAACAGCTCAACTGAGCATCATTATTGTTATCTATTGCCTCATCCAACTGCATACCAAACTCTTTTTCTCTCATTATTTCGATCAATTGATCATTGAGATCCTCTGCAATGGGCTGTATTCTACGACGTATTGTATTATTTGATAACGGCACTTTGGACAGCACCTTGCCAGCAGACTCTCCGATCATAATATTTACCATTTCAATAGCGGCTGGCAAAATGAGCTCTTCTGCAATGGTATGTGGTTTCTTACATTTTGCTCCAATGTGTGCTACTTTGTATGACGCTAACAAAGCATTGGTTGGAACTGATGCATGCTTATGTAAACTACTTTTTTGCTCGTTTAACCCTTTTAACTTTCAGACAAAATAGTCTCTTGATTTACCAATCGTGCTCGCATGGTTTGTTTCTAAATGGCGTTTTAATTTACTCGGCAACATGCAATCAGGTGCCAATATTTTCATGCACAAAACACACTGCGGCCTTTCTTCACCATTGACCTCTATCGAGGTAAACCCCAAATCCAAATAAGACTGATCATATCTTCGAATTTTGCGTTTCTTTACACTGTTGTCACTAGTTGATGGCGAGTCCTGATTATTGCCACTCTCAGGGCGCTTATTACTACTACTTATTAAAAACCGTTCCATTTTTATACCACAAACTAGACACTAGACTCTAACTAGAAACTAGACTGTATGACTAACTTACAACTGATCGAACAAATCTGATGTAGTCAACTCATATACGACGCACCAGCTATACATGCTGTAACTTGTGTTAAGTTATATTGAAATAATAACATACGAGCAACTCCACTCAGTTAGAGCACCATCTAGTAGCCGGGAAAGAACTACCTAAAAACATTTAGTATTGATACAAACCAGCACTGCAAGTAACCGCTTGGTGGAATACCGCTAGATGACGCGCTCATCTATACTCGAATAGTGTCCCTGTATTTATAGAGTACGGCAATTGGTTATGCCACTACTTGGACTCAAAATGGCTGCTAAGTATTGACAGCTGGCCTGATTGAAAAGTCAACATAACCTTACTATAACCTTTCGCCCATAAGAAATGGAGCCAAAATGGCGACTATTGCGGTACTCTCTAAATACAGGGACACTATACTCGAATAAGATTTATCAAATATGATCTGAATTGTAAAACTGTTGTAATACTCCGCGGCTCCCCTGTGATCACCTTGGGGCTCCCCAGGGAGCCGCGGCTCACACTTTGGGAACCACTAGTATAAGTGACAGCGTCAAGATTTACACGGACGTCAGGCAGATGTTGTTTCACCTCGGAACTAGCACTGGAGTGCCACAAATCCCTAGTAGAGGCAGTTAGGAAGAACACGATCACCCTCACCGGAATTAAATACTACTCAAAAACGAAGGAAATAGCATCGCCGGGCAATGCCGATTACAGTAGCACATATTTTCCACATATTCTCCCGGGAACGTCCACCTACCGATCCAGCGAGCAGTAAGACACATGCTGTACGAATGCTCCGCCCTAGGTGACCAGAGGCTACTGGCGGATTAAGGATACTCGGGCCACTAGACAAATTATCTTTAAGGCCCCACCCCCACTCTCGCCTAAAAAGAAAATAAGACAATACAAAAGAATATTTAGGTAGCAAATAAATATTTTTTAACTTTTAATCGGTTGTGAATAGTTTTATGAAAAAGCCAAAGACAATATTTTGCTGAATTATTGCAAGTTATTCAATTGAGAAAGTATTATGTAATTGCTGTTCTAAAGTTAATGTAAACCTGTGTTTCGAATGGTACCCTCTACGGTTCAAATACACATATTCTGGATACTCCGGGTCGTCAATTCTGGGTGGGAAGATGGCTACGTGAGTGCAATGAATACAGCCTATAATGCCTGGAACCTGATATTTCTCAAAGAATCTACAAGCAATGCGTGAGGTAAAACGTAGTCCACTTGTGTAACGTTATCATTTACCGAAGCTTCGAAAAATTAAGCTCATGAATGTTTGATGGAAAGTTGAGCCACGTATCAAATATTTCCGGTTGATTCAATGTATCTGTTACGTCTCTTATGCATCGGTATAATATATCCAATTGGTAAGAACCCGATGCGTAAAACCGCTGTGCGGTCAGTATCTAAATTTTATAACAATGTTATAATTACACTTTATTATACTTATTACCCCATTAGTGTCTTACCCTCGTTTCAAGATCCAACGCAGTATCTTTAGTCTGATCCGTCAGAATGGTCGCAACAGTTCGACAAGATTCCAAAACAATTCCTTGCTTAATCGGAACATTCGAACAAATTGGGTATCTGTGAGCACTTCAAGAGGTGTAGCTACGTCATTCGTATCAATTTGTCGCCTATTTGCGGCTTCGCGCTCTTCAATAAGCTGAATTTGCGGGAACTCGTCCATTTTACTGCAAATTTAATAATAAATAACGTGTAGTTGTGAGATACTTACCAAGTGTGGGTAGCCCCAAGTGATTCTTCAAGCCTTCGCTTGTATATTTAATCCAAACAAGTTGATTATGCTTCAAGCGCCGTAATATAGCATGCAAAGCATAACCAAAAATGTATAGGTTAGTTTTGTCAAACTGTTGCTAAGAACAATAATTAGTGTCCCTGTATTTAGAGAGTACCGCAATAGTCGCCATTTTGGTTCCATTTGTTATGGGCGAAAGGTTATAGTAAGGTTATGTTGACTTTTCAATCAGGTCAGCTGTCAATACTTAGCAGCCATTTTGAGGCCTAGTAGTGGCATAACCAATTGCGGTACTGTATAAATACAGGGACACTAACAATAATAAACACGCCACGCGCCCCATCGGGCATCGGCAGAACAAGGAAGCTTGCTCCTAAATACGTGCGTGCCAAACAGATCGCCGACTCTCCGACTCTCCTCACAATTCGAACACATTCGAAAAGACTTGCTCATAATGTGCTCCTAAATACGTGGGTGCCAAACTGAGCGCTGCCGCTGGTATCCCCACTCCGACTCTCATAATTCGAACACATTCGGAAAGAGTCATTCGCTTCAAAAAGATGACGAGAATAGGGTCCCTGGTACCTGAAGGTTTTTAAGTATTATAAAATTGTTTTAAAAAATAATGCTAACCTATTAAACATTGCGGAAACGAGAAAAGACACGACTATCGGAAAATGCCAGAATTCAACATGGTGCCCATAAGAAAAACAAAAGTTGGCCATGGTTACGCATCTACCTTTGAACTTTTTTCAAATTAAAAAATGACACTGCCTTCCTTGTTAAAAAGTACCTGTAGAATGTTTTTGTTTCAAGTGTCTAGCTACATTTGGTTTTGAATAAAAAATTAAAAACGATATCATAACATTTCAGTTTTTTGCGGATATCTTCAAAATAAAAAATGTTAGCTTAAATTTCTTTTCAGATAATTGACCAACACAAAAATACGAAACTTTGCCAAATTTAAACATAGGCTCCACTAATAAGCGAGACCCCCATGGTGAGCCTCGAAATTGAATCACCCGGTATATTTATTATTTATATTATACGTGGTGGAAATGAAGTAACGGAATAATTCAATAATTATTTTGTTAATAACTAAATTATCGAAAAAATCTAAAAGGGAGTATAGCGATTCAAATTATAGCGAATATGGACAAGCTATGTTCATGGATTTTCAGCAATATAGCTTGTCCGTGTTCGCTATAATTTTAATCGCTATACCCCCTTTAGATATTTTTTGATGTGTTAGTTATCAACAGAATTATTGTATTATACCGTTACTTAATTTTCACCCTGTATATTCATATTATACAGTGTGAGTTATTAGTATCCCGGCGGTCGATAGAGAAAGAAAAAAAATGTTTAACGCAAAAGTTGTTCCATTCACCAGTTTCTATAACGTAAAATTAATTTCATTTATACAGGGTCTTGCATTTAGGCGTGACGGAAAGTATGTAATTTTTTTAAAATGTAATGCCCGGTATATTTTATTATTATATCAATACTTTTCAATTTGTTTATCCAACCGTATAGGTTGCTAACTTTCAGCGTTAATAGTAGAGATATTCAATTATTTTCCCAAAATATGCCAGTTGTAGGATCTTCTTTAAAACTATGTAAAAACGACATTTTTTGTAGACTTTGCCGTTAAACTATGTCAGACAATGGTCAACGATCTACTGGCGTTGGTAGATAGTAGTATCCAAAGATATTAGATTCACTATACAGGCTGTTCATAAAACTTAGTAACACCCTGTATAGTATGTGCTAGTTGAATTGCCCCCCGAGTTCCCTTTAATTTATGTTAAGTATGCCGTATGTCCAACTGTAGTAGTTTTCGTGATATTTACAATTTAAAGAAAAATGTTCATTATTATCTAATAATGCAATTATTTTTTTTTATTTTTTGTTTGGCTCTCATTTGTAAATCAGTAATACTGTATTAAAATAAAACTTAAGAAAACGGTAATTAATACTATTAGCGTTTATTAATCATAGAAACAAACAATAATTGAGATCTAACGACACTCACTAAGTTATTGCTGTCAATATTAGTAACAATATTTGTCTTTTCTCTGAACTATGTGTTATAATTATATAGTCCAGCCAATATTAATAGAGGGGTGACAGAGATACATATAGTGACAATACGTATTTTGCAGAAATTTACATCTATAGGGTGCGTGCAACAAGCTTTTGCTGGTGAAAACTAAGGTGCATATAGTTCAGCGGCTGAAAAGAGCCGCTATGGTCACGTTCACGTTCAAATTAAGCTATTAATTTAGCAGTCACCTATTTACTCTGTTTGCTAATGTCTCGCGGCATATCAATATTATTTCTACTAGCGCAATATACAACATTTCTGATCACACCTCGTATAAGGTCTTACCTGGTGTGAAACTGCAAAATTCAACCTAACAAAATAAAATTTGTATAAATATGCATTTTCTCTAAGTGTTTTGCAAAATTACCTGGAAATTTAATGATAACATTAAATAGCAATTTAAGACGCATACTTTGGGCGCATTACTGGTTGCTTTAATTTCATTTTGTTACTTTGTTTTTAACACGATTTTTCACACAATACTAGCCCAAACTAATTTATTTTAAACTTTGGAAGAGATGTACAAACCTGGAACACAAACACAACCGTTTCGTAAGGGGTTCTAAATGCAAGTGAAGCCGAACAAACGCACGCAAGCGTTGTCGGGTAAAAATACAGTGCACGCCATCTAGCGTCTAGGTAACGAACATAGTACGTGTCAACATAACTGCGAGCGTCATCCAACGTCTAGGTATAGACATAGCACCCCGCTTGATGCACGTCGGCAAATAAAAACATATTTTAAATCAAAAATAAACATAAGAAAAATGAACAAAAAACAAAATATTACTCAAATAAGTATAGCACATTAAAATAACTTCAAAACAAATCTTAAATAGTAAAAATGAATCTCTAAAAATGTGTTCTTCAAAAAATAAATTTTAAAATAAAGTCTATCTTAAAATCTATTCGCACTTATCACAACAGAATTTAAGACGCATTTGCTGACCGAAAATCAGTCCACTGGTAATAAACACAACTTGTTTACCGCTCTCTTGAAAACTCCCGTTTTGGTGCGAACTGACGCCACTCTGGGGATGTTATCGCTGCCATGGTGCAGTTCCACTACTCTGCCAAGTCGCCATTGAAGCGGCGGGATGCCATCTTCGACCAGAAGCACCATACTTCCTGGCTTTATGGGGCAGTTTCCCTGGAACCATTTTCCTCTGGGATGTAATGTTGTCAAATACTCTCGTGACCAACGTTTCCAGAAATGTTGCCGCATCCACTACAGTCGTTCCCACCTGGATAGTCTGTTCAGTTTTACTGGTATGTAATTAACGTGAACAGGAGCCGTAAATGCATCTCCAATCATACAATGGCCAGGCGTGAGCGCGGACAGGTCATTAGGATCGTTAGTCAAGGGACACAGGGGTCGGGAATTTAAGCAGGCTTCTATTCTAACCAACACCGTGTCCATTTCCTCATAAGTGAGAAATGCTTCCCCTAAAACCCTTTTTAAATGAAATTTCATTGATTTAATAGCGGCTTCCCAAAGTCCACCCATATGTGGTGCTCTCGGAGGACTAAAATGCCAAGTTATATTCCTTGATAACAAAAAATCGTTAATGCAGTCTTGAGGTACCTTAGAGTTCAATAATTTATAAATATCGGCAAGTTGGTTTCGTGCACCCACAAAGTTTTTTGCGTTGTCACAGTAAATATCACTGACGTGACCTCTACGTGAAATAAATCTTCAATGAAGCTAAAAATGATTCTGTTGACAGATCACCGACTAATTCTATATGCACGGCCTTGGTTGAGAAACATGCAAACACAGCGATATAAGCCTTTGAATTCTGTTTTGATCGTGAATTACCAACTTTTATATTTATTGGTCCAGCAAAGTCAACACCTGACCTTAAAAATGGTCTCAAAAGTTCTAGACGGGCCTGTGGTAAGTCACCCATTTTTTGTGTTAACATTTTTAGATTGGCACGGAAGCATTTAATACATTTGTGCAATACTTGTCGTACCGCGCTGCGACCTGAAGTTATCCCATAAAATTGTCTTAATGCAGCTAACGTAGCTTGTTGACCTGCATGTAACTGTTTTACGTGTTCGTCAATTATTATTAGCTTCGTAATAAAATGATCATGAGGTAAAATAATCGGATATTTTTTATCATAAGTGATTGAAGATTGGCTTAGTCGTCCCCCTACTCGCAAAATACCTTACTCGCAAATAAACGGGTTCAGTGCCTTTAATTTTGAATTATTTGAGACTAATTTATTTTTCATCAAATCCCTTTGTTCATCAGAGTATCCCTCTCGTTGAATGAACTTCACGATAGCATAAGTGGCATACGTTAGTTCCCCAACACTTAAGGTTCCAATCATTTTACTATCTTTATTTCTTAAGTTGTAGGTATATAAATCTTTGGCAATAGGCAACTATTCTTTTTAATTTAGAAAAAGATGAAAATTTTTTAAATAAATCTTTATCAAGAATTATGGTGTTGACTGAAACAGTTTTTCTTTTTTCAGGAATTTCGATTTTATCATGTTCTAGATTCGATGTTGGCCACATTTCATTATCTAAACTCAACCATAGCGGACCTTCCGTCCAGGCATTTGAATTTTCAATATATGTGGGTGTTGTGCCACGTGTCAATAAATCTGCTGGATTTTCTAGACCCTTAACATGACGCCAATCATCTTTATTAGATAGACCTTGAATCTCTGTAACCCTGTTGGAAACATATGTTTGCCATCTACTTGCATCTGATACAATCCAAGCTAAAACTATATTTGAGTCTGTCCAGAAATATACTTGATCAATTTCTAACTTCAAAATCTCCTGTAACTTTTTCATCAGACGTGCTAATAGTAGGGCGCCACATAATTCCAATCTAGGCAAGGAAATCATCTTAAGTGGAGCAACCCTGGATTTACTGCATATTAATCGTACTGAATATTTGCCATCATTATTTAAGGTTCTTAGATAGATACAAGCCCCATATGCTCGTTCAGAGGTGTCACAAAATCCATGTAATTCCATTGACCTAACTGGAAAATGCAGTATTATTTTCCTTTGAAATGTTAACTTAGACAAATCCTTTAAATCTATTTGAAATTTTTGCCATAAATCTGCAATATCTCCCGGAACTGACTCATCCCAAGCCAACTTTAGAGACCACAATTTTTGCAAAATTATTTTAGCTCTAACTATTATAGGTCCCGCGAGTCCAAGTGGATCAAAGATCTGTGAGATCATTGACAGAATTGTGCGTTTCGTAATTTTATTTTTATCGAAGGATATATTTATTTCATACCTCAGATCATCTTCAGTAGGATCCCATAGTAGTCCCAATATTTTTGTCTGTTCTGACTTATTAAATTTAACTTTCATGCAATTGTCATTATAATTCGTAGGTAACAAGATATCTGCATTCGCAGCCCACTTATTTAACTCAAAACCAGCGTTCCTCAGCAACATAATAATTTGATCGCGAATCTCCAGTAGCTCATCCACTGAATTACAACCCGTTAGTAAGTCGTCCATGTAGAAATCACTTTTGATTATTGCACTTGAATGAGGATACTTTAACAACGCGTCGTCTGCTAACTGATGTAAAACCCTGACCACCAAATAAGATGCACTTGTTGTTCCGTAAGTTACAGTTTTTAATCTATAGACCTTCAATGGATCTGCAGCATTATCACGCCAAAATATACGTTGCAAATCAGCATCGTCTCTATCTACCAATATCTGCCTATACATTTTAGTTATATCGGCTGTAATAACATATTGGTGACTTCTAAATCTACAAACAATTGAAAATAAATCGTCCTGCAAAACTGGACCAGCTAATAGCTGAGAATTTGGCGAAAAACTATTGGCATTAGAAACAGAACCGTCAAATACCACTCTAATTTTGTTATTTTTAAAAACTGCATGGTGTGGTAAGTAACATGTGTTTAATTTGTTAATTTCATTTTTAGGTACTTCTTCCATATGATTTAAGCTTAAATATTCGTGCAAAAATTCGGAATATTGGTCCTTTAAATCTTGATTGGTTTCTAATTTTCTTTCTAGCGCATAAAATCTACGCAAAGCAAGACCCTTATTAGTTTCATGAAAACAAACGTCTTTAGTTTTGAAAGGGAGTTTTACTATAAAACGACCATCGGTGGTACGCTTGTAATTAGCCAGAAAATGTTTATTTATTTCTAAATGTTCGGGTTTTACCGAAGATAATTCGCCGCTATCTGCTCAATATCTAGAAAATTTCCTATTTTAATATCCAGATCTTTCTCTACATTTAAAATTGAGTGGCACATGCCTCTACCTGTATTATCACCAAACTGTAATGGACCACCTGCAACCCAACCAAAAAGCGTTTCTTGAAAACCTGGTTGATTATTGACGGCATTTGATGGCGAGTGAATCAGAATTTCCCAAAATATTTCAGCACCTAGGAGTGCGTCAACCTTATTTGCAATATTAAAATTAGGATCAGCAAATTCTATGTTTGGTAAATTCATCTTGTTGACGTCAAAGGTATACGAAGGTAATATTACCACTAATTGTGGGAATTATTAAACAATTTATTTCAGGTGAATAGGAGCTGTAACGTGATCTAATTTTAATTGTTACCATACGTGTCACATGGCTAATTTTTCCGTTTACACCACAAATTTCGGTAGTTACATTTTGCGCCTTAAATCCAAGCTTAGAAAACAAAGCTTCGGAAATAAGATTAATTTGCGAACCATTATCCAATAATACTCTACAAGGAGAATAGTCACCATCTTTATTTTGTATGTCAACTATAGCTGTGGAGAGCAACACCTCTTTTGGCATTGATACATTGCCAATATTAACAGAAACATTAGATTTACTGGTGGAAGGCTTGGATACTTCCCTTTTAAGATGCAACAGAGAATTATGTTTTTCCTGACATATACCACATACTAGCTTTGACTTGCAGTCTGCAGTCCTATGGTTGTTTTTGAAACAATTACGACACAAATTTAAAGGTCTAATGCGCTCAATCCTTTCCGGTACGGATAAATTCAAAAATTCTGTACATTTATAAATAACATGGTTTTTGTTACAAAAATAACACATACCCTTGTCTGTCGTCATATTAGTATTATAACGTTGTTTGGGGTTTGAAGTGTTTACGAAAGGTTTACAAACTTGAAATTCTTGTCTGTGGCAGCCATTGTTTCCAACAAAAAGCAACGTTTTTCTAAAAATATCATCAAATCCTTTAATTTAAGAAGTCCCTCATTTAAAGTAGCTTGCCAGTCACGATTAGTAACGTAATCTAACTTTTCTACTACGATCGGAATTAGAATCGCATCCCAGTGATCAACCGGAAGGTTTAAAACCCTTAATGATTCAAGATTTACTGTTATATCATTTAGCAATTGATTAAGACATGCCTGTGAAGCTTTACTAATAGTAGGTGATTTTATTATAGCTAGCACATGTTCATGAACGATTAATCTAATTTTTTCATATTTTTTACTTAAGATTTGCCAAGCAGCATCATAGTTGTTAGTCGAAACCGTAAGAGACTCTATTGTCTTAGCAGCGGCCCCCTTTAAACAGGATTTCAAATAGTGCATTTTTTCAGAATCATTTAATCGACCTTCATTATTTATTAGTGAATCAAACGTATCTCGAAAGGGAATCCATTCTGTATAATTACCTGAAAAACTCGGTAAATTCAAGGTAGGCAGTTTAATTTTATATGATTCATTTGAACTAGAAACGGGAGGAAGCCTTGTGTTCTCCTCGCTGCAAGTTTGTTTTACTGTTAGGGTTTTGATACGCACCAAAATATTAAAATAACGATTCTCAAAATTTTCTGACTCTATGTCTTGTTCGGCCGCATCGGCGCGTTCATGTTTCTCAATTAAATTTTGCACGTCATAGAAACCCTGTAACAACGGCTTAATATGCAAAATTCTTTCTTTCAAACTGTTTACGTCATCTGACGAATGAAAACTATCTACCGCTTTTTCTTGTCGCGTTAATTTTCCCTTGATATAACCCCTTTTATTTACTAGGTCATCGAAATCTAAGGTACTCATTTTTCTCGATAAAATAGTTTCTAAATTTAAGCCCTCAAAATACGGTGTTTATTAGTCTAGAAACCTGCTGAACTGGTTATGAAAATGAAATAAAAATAGAATGTGATAAGGAATATTGGAAAAGGACGCACTAACCTTACTTTTATGCACCGGCAATCTCTATTGTCGTTGGCATGCGGTCGCGGCGTTGCGCAAAGCTCTCTGGGTGGATCTTCAATCTCCTGGGCGTTGTCGCATTCCTTCTCCTTCACTACGATTTTGGCGCGAAGCTCTCTGTCCTTTTCTGATCTCGGGCTTGGCGCGGTCTTGTTTCGTTTCTCTCTGTTGTCCGTTGGCGTGTAGCTCTCTGGGTATCCTTTTCTAACCTCTGGGCACAGCGCTTTCTTGACTGGACATGACTTGCTGTTTCCTTTGTTCTGGATCTGAACTGCCTCTGTCCCAAATTTTCACTAATTCGCTGATTTCTCCAAAAAATCCGGCTCGACGGACCATATGTTGCGGGTAGTAGTGAAAGGCACACGATACTAGCCCAAACTAATTTATTTAAAACCTTGGGAGAGATGTACAAACGTAGAACACAAACACAACCGTTTGGTAAGGAGTTCTAAATGCAAGTGAAGCCGAACAAACGCATGCAAGCGTTGTCGGGTAAAAATACAGTGCACGCCATCTAGCGTCTAGGTAACGAACATAGTACGTGTCAAAATAACTGCGAGCGTCATCCAACGTCTAGGTATAGACAGCTATATTCCGACCCGTCTACTTAAGTTGGCCCGACAATAGCAAAGAAGAATGAATTAACATGATATACATTTATGGCGAAGCCAACAGAAATAGATTAGTAGCATCCAGAATGTATGCACAGCGATATCCGAATAGTCGGCATTACCAGCAGAAAACAAGAACTAAAACAGTCACCAAGGAGGGAAGAGGAGATCCTACATTGTGGCCACCAAGGTCTGCAGACCTCAACAAACTAGATTTACTTTTATGGGGATAGGAAGGAGCTGGCATACCAAACAGCACCTACTACACCAGAAGACTTGAAACTTCGTATAACCAATGGTTTTGACAACCTTAGAGTAAATAAGAGGTACATGTTAAGAAATATCTCAAGACATTTTATACAGCACGTTAATGCTTGCAGAAAAGAAAATGGGCGTCATGTTGAACAACTTCCAAATATTAATTAAAATAATAGTTATTTGTTGTGCAATGTTTACTAAGGGTTTATAGTTTGTTTCTCAATTTGCTTCAAAAAGCTTACTAGTAAAAAGTGATTTTCTTTTTTTAATAAACACTAATAGTATTAAAGTTCTTGTGCTAGTATACGGGTCCTCTGTGACGCTTGTCAAGACATTCGTTTTCCTCATTGGTCGCCGTTTTAGCTCTTGGTTTGTGCTGGAAATTAATATTCCCTGTTTCTTCAAACTGCGGCCGAACCATGTTTATAACGTTTGGTTGGGGATGCCGTCTATCCGGATATCGCTGTGCATACATTCTGGATGCTAGTAGTGTATTTCGGTCGGCTTTTCCATAGATGTAAATCATGTTAATTTATTCTTCTTTGCTATAATTATAACTCATTGTTCAGAGAAAAGACAAATATTGTTACTAATTTTGACAGCAGTAACTTATCGATTGTCGATAGATCTCTATTGTTTCTTTCCATGATAACACAAGGCAAGCCGTCTTAATAAATGCTAATAGTAATAAATACCGTTTTTTAAGTTGTATTTTAATACAATAGTACTGATTTTCAACTAAGAGACAAATAAAACAGAAAGAACAAAAAAATAATGGCATATTTAGATAATATCACACATTTTCCTTTAAATTGTAAATATCACGAAAACTACTAAAATTGGACTTATGACATACTTAACATAAATTAAAGGGAACTTGATGTGCTATTCAACTAGCATATAATATACAGAGTTTCTATTTAAAAATCTAAAGAAAAGCCATTTGAAAAACATCAAAATTTACTAAGTTTTATGAACACCCTATATAGTTAATCTAATATCTTTAGATACTATCATCTATCTACTGGCTTTGACTATTGCCTGACATAGCTTAAAGGCAAAATATGCAAAAATGTCGTTTTTACTTAGTTTTAAAGAAGATCCTGCACCGGGCATAATTTGGAGAAATAATTGAATATCTTAAAAACTATTAATGCTGAGAGTTCGCAACCTATGCGGTTGGATAAACAAATTTATTAGTATTCATATAATAATAAAATATACAGGGCGTTCCATTTTAAAAAAAAAAATACATCCTTTCCGTCACGCCTAAATGCAACACCCTGTATAAATGAAAATAATTTTACGTTATAGAAACTGGTGAGTCAGACATCTTTTGTTTTAATTTTTTTTTCTTATTGTAACGATTCAGTAGCTATCGACCACCGGGATACTAATAACTCACCCTGTATATTCATATTATATATTCATACTATGTATTCATTAATATTCTTATTGGCTTGTTCCTGAAGAAGTTTTTAATGACGAAGAAAAAACTGTAAAGTAGTATTTCCTTACTATCAAAACGCGGATAAAAACATGGGTTTTCTATTCCCAGTGCAAATGGTTAGCTGTCATTTCCACATGCTTAGAGAAGGAGGCCGATAGATGTGATCGAAAAAAATCATCTTCCTGACTTTCGCATAATTGTATGTTGTACCTACTTTCTTGAGTAAAACAGTATGTAGAAAATGTAACCATGTTGTTTTATTTAAAATCATCGACTTTTGTGGTAAAGACTGTTGAAAGATGTCAACCAACATTGCCCTTTACTAATCAATTTAAAAAATAATTATATACATTTAAATAATATAACCCTACTGTAATATCTATGCTGTTAGGTTAAAGAAGGCTTTCAGGACAAATATAATTTCCAAATAAATAGTTTCCTGGTTATGGGTATTGCGTGCGTTATTGTTGATAATATCTGGCGCCCACCATATTGTTTACGCCTTTAGATAACTGTGTACTAAGTACTGATGTGCTCCGTATTATGCATTGCATGATTGGGAAAATTATGGGGTCTAGCCATATCGTATAGGAGTGGGCGATTTTGTAAATTTGTGATCGATCGTCGACCACAATTGAAGATCGATCTGATTGATCTTTTTATTTAAGATCTATCTGATCGATCTTTTTGGTCTGATCGCTCTTTTTGGTCTGATCGATCTTTCAAATAAGAAGATTGAACGATTGATCAGATCGATCAGATTGAAAAGATCGATCAGATCAAAACATATTTAATTAAAAAAAGCAATAACCCAGAAAATTTAATAAATAAATAAATGGCATCATCTCCAACATGATACACGTTCGCTCAAGAGTATGTCAGTACTTTCTTGTCTGAAAATGTATGTAGAAAATGCAACCATATATAGGCGTTTTACTTGTGATAATCAATTGGGTACTAAAATTAATACCTTCGTGCATTATACCTTAAAAATTAATAGACAAAAAAAATTATGGAAATATAGGTGTCAATTTGCCCCGACCATACCGTATACTTTATTTGTGAGGTTCAATGAAGGCTTTTGAAAAATAAAATATGTGTAAAATTAAGTAGATTAACAAACGATACAGCCTTTTTCTTTTAAAAGGGTGTGTCTAATGAGATCTGATGCGCAGAGAATAGAATGGAATAGAATAGAATAGAATTGTATTCACTTATACCTTCTAAGGTGTGGAAGAACTCCGAAACCGAATAACATGTTTTGCCGATCAGGAAGTTCCCTATGCAACGACGAAACGCACAAACCGTCGCTAGACTGTCAAGTTTCTCCGCCAACTTATTAAAAATTAATGTACTGACATGGAATGGACATAGCTTTTCTCATGGCGCCTGTTTGTTGGCATATACAGTCGTAATAACCCTCAACCCATTGTCCGGTACCCATACACATCCGAGCCAGTGAGCGGGTCAATTCTGTTATCGAACATATAGCAGCTGACCATATATATGTAAATGTTATAAACCGTCGGTATACAGAAAAGCAATCCGTATAGCATCACGGAGTCTAAATATGCAAATTAAACGGCCAATAGAAGGAGGAGGAGACAACCTAGCGAATCAGGCGTGCAGAAAGAATATCGATTATATTCAAAATTAGCCCAAACGCACAAAACGGCGCATGTTGAGCTGAAATAATACACTAAAAGTTACTTATGCATACCGAGATTCATCCAAATATGTTATCTGTTTTTTTTTTAATTTTGCAATAAAACACGTGACTAATATTATCGATACAGTTACATACCTATATACAAGAAGTTATGAATCTTCGTATGTATGGAAATTTTTCATTTCTGAGCAACGTTTCTTACTACATTTTCATTTTCTTAAGTTACAAAACACTCGCGAATTTGTGTTACCTGAGAATCCCGGGACATTTGTCTAACATTGACCTTAGCACATAAAATAATGTAGTTTGGGAAGTACGCGCAAAAAACTAACTCACTACGTAGGTCAGATTTGGCAACAATGTTCGGACGCCTTAAAGTATGCACAGTGAACGTGTCGGACGCCACGTTGTCGTAACTGTAAATGAAAACTTATATATCGGACGCCAACAATATATGCCAACATAATGAAAGGAGTTCAAAAAGGCACACAAATGAAAGTTGCGTTACCAAGAATTCTTTCAACCTTTCCTAAAACACACACAGTTGTGGCAAATTTTTGAGTATTCAAAAACCAAAGTAGCCTGTCGTATATAGTCCTCTCAAATACCTTCGAGAACCATGACAATAATGAAGCCTGCCTATAACTATTAATATCAATTCTTAACCCTGCTTGTGCACTGGTATAACAATTGCCCTTTTTAGTTTATCCGGAAACACTCCCTGCGATAGCATAAAATTCACCTAGTGTGTAACAAACAACCTGTGCTATAAAAACAGAGAAGCCCTTCATTTTGAAGGGTGGTACGTTATGATGGTAACTATGGTAATCTACGGTTTGTATTATGACACTGCAAACAGCATTACAATAAACCCTTTCTTAAATAGACCAGGGACCCTATTCTCGTTATCTTTTTGAAGCGAATGCGTGACTTTTCGAATGGAGTAGGGATATCACCGGTTGCCCGTATCTATGAGCAAGTTTGCTTGTTGCTAAGAACAATACCACACGCGCCACGCCCATACGTTCCCATACGTTTGATTGAAAAGCATGGGCGTCGCGCGTGCGTTATTGTTCTTAGCAACAACCTAGATACGAACCAGAGGGCAACCGGTGATATCCCTACTCCATTCAAAAAGTCACGCATTCTCTTCAAAAAGATGACGAGAATTGGGTCCCTGGCAATAGAGCAGAAAATGACTGAGTTCGTGACAAAAATACTAGCAGGAAGCCGACGGTCCCAGGTCACGTGAAACAGTCATAGATGTATTGTGATCTGTTTCCTACTCACAAATATCATTTCTTAATTTGTTATAAACAAAAAACCTCAAAAAAACGTGTTTTTTTTGTTTTTCGCTTGTAAAAACTGAACGATGGAGCAATCTTGATGCTTTCAACGGTCCCAGGTCACGTTAAACAGTCATAGATGTATTGTGATATGTTTCCTACTCACAAATATCATTTTTTAAGTTCTTATAAACAAAAAACCTCAAAAAAATGTGCTTCTTTTCGTTTTTCGCTTGTAAAAACTGAACGATGGAGCAATCTTGATGCTTTCAACAGACGAATTGTAGAGAATGAAAAGACAAAAAAATGATCCCTGCACGGACTCGAATTATTATTAACGGAGGAAATTCGGAAAAACCGGAAAAATCTGCGTTTTTTCAAAAATTCATAGCTCCGTCATTTTCAAAGCTGTAGCGGAGGCTTTTCGCGTGAAAGTAGCGATTGATAGGTATTTTGAGTGTGGACAACCTAGGCGTTGCACAACTGCGATTTAAATATTTTTATGCAATATGGTTCTCGAGCCTGGATGCGTCGGAGGTGGACCGATTTTAATTTCTTTTACGTATCTTGGAAGTAGAAGTATTGTGCTACAAAACGTCTATTCTGATTCTGCGTTAAAATGTTGCAAAATATGCAAAAAATGCTTGCAAATATGACCGAAAAGTGCTGCGCGCTCCAAAACGGTCGAGTAGTGGGGTAGGCGGTCGACTCGGGAAAACGCGCAACGCGCTGGGATTACTATAGATACGCGTTTCCCCGCGTCTGCCACCTACCCCCACTACATGACCGTTTTGGACCGCGGTGCAGTTTTCCGGTCTTATTTGAAAGCATTTTTCGCCTATTTTGCAACATTTTAGCGCAAAATCAGAATAGACGTTTTGTAGTACAATGCTTCTACTTTCGAAATACGTAAAAAAAATTTAATCGGACCACCTCCGACGCATCCAGGCTCGTCGAACCATATTGCATAAAAAACATTCAAATCGCAATTGTGCAAAAAGTAATCATCGCACAACGCCTGGATTGTGCACACTCAAGGTACCCATCAATCGCTGGTTTGTCGCGAAAATGCTCCGCTACTACTTTAAAAATCACGGAGTTCTGAAATTTTGAAAATAACGCAGTTTTTTCCAGTTTTTCCGAATTTCCTCGGTTAGTATTAATGCGATCGAGTCCCTGTAGGGTTTCTTTTTTTATTCTTCGTTTTCTGCAATTAGCCTGTTGAAAGCAACAAGATTGGTCCATCGGTCCAGTTTTGACAAGCGAAAAACGAAAAAAGCACGTTTTTTGAGGTTTTTTGTTTATAACAAATTAAGAAATGATATTTGTGAGTAGGAAACATATCACAATACATCTACGGACTGTTCCACGTGACTTGGGACCGTCGGCTTCCTGCTAGTATTTTTGTCACACAAGAATCTCTATTGCCTGGTCTAAAACCAAAGTGAAAAGTAATACATCATAATATAAGTAGAATAAGACAATCTGTTCCTTCATGTAATTTCTGTTTATTTTCTGCTACAACATGTTTCCGCTAAAACCCATCATCAGATAGCTGCAATAAATAGCAATATATAGCGAAAAGTCAAAAACAACACAAATAGAGAAACTTACGCAACGTCTAAATTTTAAAATCGTATACATATATAAAAATGGAAAAAAATTCTTCGTGTGTGTTATTATCTGGGTTGGTGTCAAAGGCAGGTCAATCTTCGTTCCTTCCTCGCTAGATTCAGTCTAAGATATATAATCAAAATCAGAAACTAAATACGGAAAATGCAGCGATCGAGGTTAGGTTATGTCGCATAAGGTCAAAAATCGAAAGTTACCTCAGCGTTTAATTTGCGCTGCTGATTTGCAGGCAATTGAGCGGTCGGCAGCGGTGCAATGGCGACGAATATTCTTGCTAGGAGCACTAGCGGACATTTATTTATCGAAAACACTTGTTAAACTTGTCAATAACAGCACAAAATTTAGAAACACCACGCCGAAAACAAATAACGATGGTGAACGTTAGGACAATCAAATGCGCACTCGCCACAGGTCGGTAATACAGGTCATATCAAAGGTTCTACATATACAGGGAAAATCAAAATTTTAGATGTCAAAATTTAAATTACAAACCGAAAACAGCCGACCAAATGCTAAGGTATACAATTATATCTTTCGTAGATATTTGAAAATTGGTTCTGCTTGGAGGTTCAGTTGGTCGTTCAACAGTAGTATGCCGCCTCGTCTCGTCGAGTTTGATGGTTTTATTGTCTGTGATACAGTGTCCAGCCTCATGAAGATGTCTGCCAAAATTGGATTTGACTTCGTTGGTTCTGTGTTCGTGGATTCTTGCCTAGAGTGATCGGCCAGTTTCTCCGATGTTTCTCCGATGTCCCTTCTTTTGACGTCCATTTTCTCGGAAACCTAGGGGCGAAAAAATTTGAAAAAATTCTGGTGCTGTCCTTGATTAATATGCTACAACTTTCCCGATTTTTCCAAATTAAGAAGAATTGGGGCTGTTTTTGCCACGTAAATTTTATTCGTTTAACTTTAGCAATTAATTACTCCGGAAATAACACATAGATTTGAACGAATTAAAAAGTAAAATCACCTGCGGAATGCTAGCTTTCAATGTGCATTTTTGTAAAATCATGGGATTAGTGCTTGACCCACAAAAAGCTATATTATGCAATGCCAGCAATTCCTTTATTAGAAGAGCTAGACTAATGAAGTATAGACAATAGGCTACCCACTAATTCATAGGTTTAAAGTTTATTACATAATCATGGCTTATCTTGCATTTTCCCTACAAAAGATCGAGTTGAAGCATCTCATGATTGCTGCAGTTGACGCGGCGCTCTACGGTTCTTGGGGCGAGCGGGGAAAGGGATCGACAGCGACGCTGCCAGTATAGGCAAAACTGGGAGAGCTGAAGATTACTCATAGATTTCAGCTGTTATTTTAGACATACGTTACAGAATATTTCTAGATATTGACGCGTGTTAAAACGAAATAGCATACTTTTCATACGTCTGCTGTATAATTTAAATGGGCAAGACAAAAAAGTACGTCTGTTCTTAGAACCATAAGAACGAATGACAGCGGTAGCAACCTAACCTCCAAATTCGAGCGCGAACGTGTGATGTGAACAAGATGTTTTCGTTGGTATTTTTTCACTTTGCTTCTGTTAAACATGCTAATGATGGATATATAAATTAGATAGGACAATTATCACAATTAAATGACAGTATTTTTAATAATTAAATATTAATCTTGAACGAACTACCTAGTAGGCAACTTAATATACACAGCTAATAATCTATTCACGCGGTACGTTCATATCTTGGTTCATACGATTTTAAGCGATGAATCACCTTCAGCTCTCCCAGTTTTGCCTATAGTGGCAGAACGCACGTGTATTAGTTACTAGGAGAACAGTGTTTACGGACACAATACATAAAACGACACGGCGATTATGCCTCGCCAAAGAAATTTGGATATCCGGCGACAGATTACCGAATTAAAAAATAACGGCAAAATAAGTCAATAAGATAACAGAACCACGAACAGGCATTTGAAAGTCCCATGGGAATTCTTGGCAATAGAAATCGGCTTTCGGGTTTAGCATTTAAAACTAATGAGTGATCCGCAAAATATTCTGTGTTTATTTTATATTGTTTCTGCGTGTATTTAAATATTATTAATAAATAAGCTGTTGAAACTGTTATAATAGTTTGAATATTTATATAACAAAATCGGGCATACCTTTTAAATATTGTTTGGGATTATCAAGCAAGCTTAATTGAGTAGTCACCACTAATCGGAAAATCTGCTAACTCCATATTATTAGATCTATCCGCTTCCATCAAAATCTTGTTTACAACCTTATTGTATAAAAACTGAAGAAAACATAAACGGCAATCGATAGAAGAGATTTCTCTCGTACCGGGTCACATATTATAATCAAAATTATACAAATATTAAGAATTTAATTGTTAGTTAAAATTACTACCTTGTCAAGTTATGGTTCTTTTGGTGTATTAATAAGTAATAAGCTGCCCTGGTTCTCCCAGCTGTGTCGGTTCCATCGAGATGAATATATATATATATATATATATATATATATATATATATATATATATATATATATATATATATATAATCTGGAGGTAGCATGCATTGGTCCCCACCACTGCTAAAACGGGTCAAAAGTAGTTTAGTTCTCATAGGGCCATACAGAGTGCGACGCGCGGCAAATTCAAATACTACAATTGAATATTTAAATGATTCTCTTGTTTATAATCTATTTTTAGTCCGTTAAATAAGTAAAAAAAGGAAGTAATTATCACTCTATAATGCATAATATGAGTTACAGAAGTTAATAATCTAATCATCACAGTACTCATGGAAATATAACTATTTGGACTTTAACTCGTAATGTTTTAAGTAACTAGCAATTTCTGGAGCATTGCAATTCTGCTTTTTAAACGAAATTCTCTCAGAGGAAAGGAAATGATTAGTTGTTGTTTTTCTTAAGGTTAGCAGGGTTTGTTATTGAAAATAATAAAATAAAACAGCATTTTTTATATAGTGGTTAATTGATTATTAAAAAGTACAAGCTTAGTAAATTTTTGTCTTATACTTGCTTTTTTTACATGCATATTGTGACATTTTGTAATATAATGAAGTCTGCACGTTAAATATATTTTTGCAACTTCCTTTCTTAATAACACAATATGATTATTACCAAGTTCATAGTTGATAATATGGGTTTGAAGTGAGTTGAACGAATTAGTGTATACTGCACAAAAAACAGAGTGAACTAAATTGTCGACAATATCGCTTAAGTTTGGTGGAGCATTGTTTGTAACAACTAATAAACGCCGACAAACTCGCTCACATTCTTTGCATATTAATATAACATCCTTTGAGGGATGTATTAAATTACCTTTATTTTTAAAAGAAATGAAAGATAATGTGTTTGCTGATGAAGCTATACAGGGATCTTTTTAATCTTTTTTACCACAAAACCTGCTATGTATTCTACAACATTTATGGAAAATTGACTGATATTTGAAAAATCTAAATAATCGAAATCATCGCTCATGTCATCGAACAATTTATACCGCTCTACTACCTGGCCATTATTAATATTACAAATGGGTTTACTTAAAACACTGCTGACACATAAAATGGACGTACTATCTTGTGCTAAACAGTTACTTTTATTATGTTTCAATTCATGATGGATTAGCAAGCGTTTGTAAATTCCTATAAACTGCATAGCACTGGGATTATTGTTGTGCCCACCTTTGCTCCGAACGCTTGAAAAAAGTAACTCAAGGTGGTCTTGCGATAATTTATAGGTCAGTAGGTACCTAAAAAGCAAATATAAGTACATATGATTGGAAAATGTAAATCACTGAAAAACTTTAGTTGTTGCGATTTCACATATCTGTCGAAAATCCATTCCATGCTTTTAATGTTAATTAACATTCCTACAAATGCTGTTTTGCGCCCAGAATTAAGTGCAAAACTTCCATTTTCAGTCCTTATAAGAGAAAAATATTCGAATGCTTTATTTCAAAAGCTTCTCCAGTACCTCTCGTTTGATAGCCTCAGTGGCGCCTTAAAATTTTGAGCAAGTGGATTTGGTGAATTAAGCAAATCAAACAGTCTGAAAATTAAATGTTACAAATATAGTTCTATATGTTTTAATATTTGTACCTATCACAAAATCTGATAAACTCCAGTGTTCCGTCAGAATTTTGAAATTGCTGTAGTTGTAAATTATCTCTGCAAAACTCAATTGCATCAGCTACACTGGCCGATAATGTTTGTGCAGCCAATTTTACGTTCATTGGCTGCTTTTGCCAATGTATATGAGGCAGTTTGAGTTTATTGGCCATATGAAGTCCTTCCGTTAGCTGTAAATTGTGCAGTGCCTCAATATATTTTACATTAATTTCCTAAAATTTTTTTTGTAAATATCATACTTTTACACAGCTATGTGCAAATGTATTAGGCACCCCTCTGTAAATATATATTATATTATATATAATATATTATATATATATAATATAATATATTATATATATATAATATAATATATTATATATATATAATATATAAGTGGTTTATTGACGGTAAGGTATTCAAGGAGAAAGGTAATTTGTCGGGCAATTCCGTCACACGAAGAAGCAACCGTAGACACGTGTTGTGACTGAAGCACCAAATTGGCGACATAGGGGGTGCCCAATGGTCTTCATTTCAGTGTTGTTTCCATTGAGTGTCCATCTTGCTCCTTGGGTATACCGTACTGATGAGGGCTAATAGTCCGAAACACATATCTACGGTTGCTTCTTCGTGTGACGGAATTGCCCAACAAATTACCTTTCTCCTATTCGTGTCTGTAAAAGTAGAGTGGTGCATAATAGATTTGCACAACGCTGTATAAAGCGCTACCACGAGCTGTCTGTCTGTCTGTTCCCTAGCAAAGAGGGATTTCCACAACTCCGATACCCCTGTACCTTACAACTCTCCATCGTGTGCGGATTCATACTCCGGGGGCGAGAGAGGGGGCATGAGGGGGTTAAAGGGGTATGACACCGCACATGATGGCGAGTCATATGATGTACGGATATCGGAGCTGTGGCTCAGAGAGCCAGGTTCGATATTGCTGGTAATAAATATAGAGATAAAAAAGAATTACTCGTCCATCTTTATCATAAAAATACTTTATATTGGAATAACGCATTCCTCATCAATTTGAGCATATGACATGCATCCAAAATAAAAGGTATTTCCTTGTCATCTATTGATAAGGTGGAGTTAAAACTATCAGGATTTAAATTTAGCCCAAACTGATGCGCCATGCCAATATTTGTAGAAGGACCATCACATGTTATCGACACTACAGTTATGTCAATTTCCCATAATTTTCTTACAACTAATCTTGTTATATTTGCTTTCTCGGTAGTAGTTAATGAGTTAATTAAAAAGTAGGCAACTGGAATTTTCCAGTTTGAATTAAGGGAAACTGCCATGTACACCAACACATTTCCTGCTAGTGGCAAATTCTCTTCATCCACTTCTGTGCCGAAATCCACAAACCCTCGCATTTTGTGGCCATCAAAATCGACATGCTTGCGAATAGCCATTTCGTCAAAAACAAGCGCAACCATTACATTTCCTTTCTTCTGTTGTTGCTGAAGAGCTTTTAGCGATTCAACTAATACCCGGTTCACCATTTATGTGTCCATACCATTTCATCATGGTTGTCTTGTGAGGTAAAGCATAATTAAATAAACTCCTGACATATTCATATCCCTTTGGGGACAGAAAATTGAGGGTTAAAGCAAATTTACGAAAATCTGGTGGATAGACGGTGGTACTTTTGCCTGCTTTTTGTTTTTCGCAACGTCTTAGCAGTTGTTCCAAGGTTCCTAACATTATTATTATTGTTAAATTTTGATACACATAATAAATTATGAAATGCCTGTAAAAGAAGTCATATTTGCAAAGTTATCTGATACCAGCGCCTTCGCTTGTAAATCGTCAAGCAAATTGTTGACGTTGGATAGTCTCTTGATCTTTATATTTAACCTCTTTCTTAAAGCAGCATTTTTTTTTCAGACGAGCAACTTGTTTTCTTAATATAACTAGATATGAATATACGGACATCCCGTATCTTTCCGGACTTACCGTAATGATTAATGTATAGTAAATGGTGATATCCAGTTGTTTTCTTAATATTCCATTTTCTTGTTTTAGTTTACTTTCCAAGCAATTGTAGCTGTGGTCATGATTGATTGCCTTCCGCGTTTTTGCTATCTATAAAAAAAATCTTTTATAACTTGTTTTGCAAGTAACATCGAGGTATATCAAAACGGCTGAAAAAATATATTATCTGCTGCTACATACGTACATAGTAATCATCAGCATTATCATAAAAAATTAATTTTCTCCTGATTACCTGCCTAGCCACTTTCGATGTCTTTGGTGATGTATAACAGTCACCCTAATTATTACAAAAGAACTTAAATTAGCATTTTGAAAAAAATACAGAGTTAACATGGATATCTATAAAAGCCAATGCAAGCGTAATAATAATTCTACCATACAAATATATTAAAGTATTACTTACCTCAGTTGTAAACAGTGTTGGGCAGGAGTTTGATTTCAATCTCTTACTTCCCGGCATATAGCACTCTTTCGAAAAGTGAAGAGAACAAATAAATATTTGCTTTTTATTCAGATCCAACTTCTCTGCTGCAGCCTGTTTCCACTGTTCGCCCTGACATGAATTTAAAGGTAAACTAAAATAAAATGAACCGTTTCATATACCTGCATACTAAAAACCAAAAAATTCTTACGTGTGAAAAGATAAATCTTTATTAAATTTAGAACTGCTGCTGCAATTCTTAATACTGCATCGGTTCACCATTTTTGCTACCCAAAAAAATAAGTACTTATCACCTTTGTCCCAAAACCAAAACAAACAAAATTGGTATGTACAAATAGTTCTAGGTACGTTTTAGGCTCAGGCAAGTTTTAGGTTAGAATCATAAGTTTGTTTATATACCTGAAGTTAGATAATTAGTAATTTTGAAATCACTAAAATAAAGTCACTAAAACATCTAACTTCAGGAGCCTATGAAGCTCAGATAATTTTTGACCCTCCCCCACTCCTACCGCTTGCTACCTCCAGATTATATATATATATATATATATATATATATATATATTTTTTTTCATCTCGATGGTCGGTTCTCTCCGACATGGCTGCACCGCTAACGCCTCCTTTCCCCGCAGTACCCCAAAGACCGTAGAGCGTCGGAATTCACGCGGAGTTTCAGCACGATCTTTTGTATGAAAAATGCAAGATAAACAATGATTATGTAATAAACTTTAAACCTATGAATTATTTGGTAGCCTATTGTCTATATTTCATTATTCTAGCTCTTCTAATAACGGAATGGCCGGCATTGCATAATATATTACAAAAATGCACATTGAAAGCTAGCGTTCCGCAGGTGATTTTACTTTTTAATTCGTTCAAATCTATGTATTATTTCCGGAGTAATGAATTGCTAAAGTTAAACGTATAAAGTTTACGTGGCACAAACAGCGCCAATTCTTCTTAATTTGGAAAAATCGGGAAAACGCCAACACACACAGTTTTCTATTTTTTTGTGTAGCATATTAATCAAGCACAGCACCAGAATTTTTTCAAATTTTTTCGCGCCTGGGTTTCCGAGGAAATGGACGTCAAAAGAAGGGACATAATATATGGCCACGATAGTACATTGCGTTGGAGTCGTCACACTGTATTCGGTAGACTCCGCTCTTTGTCATGATATCAGTTTTTTTTTCTTTAACCTCTGGGAGACTTGAGAATATCTTGTTTTCGGTCGTGAAAGCACATCTGATATTGAAATGTTTGAGAGTGTTGTTAAGCTTTTCTGATATTCCCTTGGTGCATCTGAATGGTCTGTGAATAGGGGTTATCTTCTGTCTTTCGTTTCGTATCATCTTGTCAATCGTTTTTGTGTCGTATCAGTTGGTTATAGCCATTTGATTGATTATGTTTGTCTCTCTATTAAAATGTGTTATCTTCATGGTGATAGTGAGGCCACGATGTATGAGGCTGCAAAATGCTGCCATCTTCTGGTTATGGTGGTGACCAGAATCGGCCGGAATCAGTGCGCTGCATGTAGTTGGTTTGCGGTATATTTGGAAATCAAATGAATCCTCTGTCCTCGTCACCGTTAGATCAAGGAAGTTGAGGGCTCCACCCATTTCGTCTGCTCTAGTGAACTTTAGTTTAGGATGTAAGGTGTTTATGTATTTTTTAAATTGTTGGAGTTATCATATGTGCCGGACCACAAACAAAAATGTCATCTACGCACCGGGCCCACCAACCTACTTTGTGACGAAATGGGTTAGTAATATAAGTTAATATAATATAATGTAAGTTTAATAAGACTTAAATTGGCGTGAAAGAGTAGTTTGGCGCACAACGAGTGCTCCGAACTGATAAAATACTTAAAAATAATAATACTGTACTAAAAATACAATTAAGCGAAATATACAATTGTTAAAGTGTTGTGTTTTCACAACACTTCTCTTCAAAATTCTGACCGTCAAAATTAAAAAGAAGTGACAATTTGTGTTTTTCATAGCAAAACAAGCGTTTAGTGTAACTCCATCTCAAAGAAGATATACTGATCTTGGGAACTATATACAGTTTATTTTGTTAAACTGGAAAATGATAACTTACAAGTACTTAAGTATAATATGACTACACAAAATTTGATGAATTGAAATTACCATGCCATTTTTAAAATTCGTAACTAACTTTAAGTATTGATATAATATAACGTTAATCCAATAAAGTTTACCACCTGTTCTTGCAGTTTGGGAATTTTGGAAAATTGGTAAATCGCTGTTTTGTTTGCAGACTTTAATTAATAGAAATTATCCACAATGGAAGAATTATTGTTATCTCAATATATAGGCTCTTTAGGCTGTGATTTAGTTGAAATTTGATAACTCAGTAACATTTAAAAAAAAACAAAACATTAAGTAAGATGTTAAGGGTGTTTAAATCTGAAGAAATTTTTAACTAACGTTTTGCACAAAACACATTTTTTGTATTTTGTTTTCTCAAACAGTACGATCAAAAACTCATAATTTATTTCTTCAGATTCTAATTCTACGGAAATTGACATACCTGAATAATTTGTTATTTGTTCGATATTTTTTTGTTATTGGACAGAGTAGTAATTTGATTTTAATTTTTGTTTACTTAAATACATTACGAAATTTACTTAAATAAATTAACGAAATTGTTGTTAGTTCGTCATATACACCCACGCGTTTACCGTTCACTGTTTTTTAAGTTAATAGTAGTATGCAAAAAACTATTTTTGAATAAAAATTATGGTAATTGATTTTAATTCAAATTGGACAGGCAATGAGTAGCAATCTCTAAATATTATTTGAACGTTATGCAATAAAATGCTGTAACTGCTATTCAGGTCATACAACATATTGAAAAGATGCCACTTGAGAAAAAAAATTTTGACCGTTCTTTTTTTCTCCATTTCCAATTTAATTATTTCTTTTTAGGACCCATGACGGTCTACTTATTATCACTTATTATCACAAAACCATGAACTCTCTTCATATGCTTCTTGCAATGTCGTCATAACTCAAATACAAACCAAGAAATTACAAAACTTAACCATATGGTAATAGGTGTTCAGAGTTGTCCAAAACTCCGAAAACCAAAGTTTTATAAAAAGTTGCAAATATTGAAATTTCTACGAACAAAAAGATTCCACAGCTGTTGTTTATTATTACGAAAATATGTACCACATAACATTATGCGATGTTGTGAATGTATACGACTTTATCGGGACTGCGCGTCGGGCTATATCTGTGACAGTCCCTATATATTTGAACGGATGGCAACCTTACATCACAGGCTATAATTTCGGGTTCTAGCATACGAAAATTACAATGAACTCAATTCTAGTATATTTTTGACAACAGGGAATACTATAAAAGTATCTATTTAGCAAGATAAAAGTTCTTCGTCTTTAGTGCATACGTTTATGGAAGTTACCTATATGCATTATTGCGACATATGCCACCAATATGTGTAACCATGTTTATTAATTTGACATTTTCTAATTTACGGATTTACGATAATTACGTAAATATTTCCCATCTGGTTAATCAGTTAGTTTATATGCGTGTGAAATCTGATGGCAAAGCACGTTGTCTTGCCTGAAAATGACTTTGTGTACATCGAATTAGAACGTGCGAAATGGTGCACGAGTGCGACATAAGACACTTGTGACCCAAACTCGATGTATTCCAAATGCAGTGATCGACAAATAGCAGCCTGCTTATCTGGCAATCTGCTAGAATATTTTCGGTGATTTCATTAATCAGTCATTGGTCTCTTTGTTTGAATATGTCTCACCTCATCATTATCAACTTTTGTAATTTAAGCACATGTAGTAGTTTTTACTTATATTGGCATCATTAAGGCAAATTTTAAACTTATGCAGTTAATTAAAAAATAAATAGTAAATGTTTTTTATTGAACAAAATTCAACACAAAAATAGACGAATAAATTACAACATTAAATAAATAAATAGACACGTAAATTTATCGGGATTTTCTTAGGGCGTTTATAGGGAATTTCTGTTGGAACTGAGTTAAGGCACATTTATACAGCTGTTGGCCCTCTACTGGACCCTGCGGTAGAGAAGGTTCTTATCTAGTGACCAAAATAACAGGTCGATATTTGTACAAGGAGTTATGACTATTTTCTTTACATTGAATAAGGTACTTGAATACATTATTGCGGTGCATATGCCTTGTATGCCAATGGTTGGGCGTCCAGCGATCTCCTGTCCCAACCACCACCTCCTCCACTACTCCAACCTCCATGCCCACCTCCGCTTTGGCCGCCGCCACCACCACCACCTTGTTTCGCAGCAATGAGCTTCTTGAGAGCGATGATACCGGATAGCAACAAAGCGATTTTAGCGGTGATTAAAGCTTTTCCTGCTAAAAGGAAAAGACCTGCAATCGCAATTGGTATCAAGGCCGCCATTTTAGCTGCGATTCCCATCATCATAGATCCCATCATTCCCTTCATTTTCTTTCCTCTGCCTGTAAAACGAATTATAATTTAAGATTTATTTTTCAAATTTGGTAGGTATATTGGAAGTGATTACTTTACCTTCTTCTAAACCAAAATCGGCGGATAATTTTGGCATGGTAAATCTAATAGTCCTCGAAGAGATAAAGGAGGTTACTTTGTCGTATAGCATGGTGTCCAAAGCAGAATCCTTGGCGCTAATATCCCTTGGTAAATTCTTATCGATATCTTCGTCTGAGATAGCAGGTTCAATAGTATTTTCAGTCTTCACAACCTCCAATCCGTCAACAATAGAGAATTTATCCATGCGGCCCAAGCGATTGAAGAAGGTAATAGCCTTCTTCTTCAGGCACGGCGAGAATCCTTCCGATTTTGCGCATTCGTCATACACTTTCAGGGCAATTTTTATACCGGCATTATCCCAGGATTCCTGAGCTTTCACGATCGCCCCAAGGGCTAGCACAAACACTAAGAACTTCACAGCCATACTCGAGCACTGATATGCTTCTTTTGCTAATGGTGGATGTCGTGTAACTGATAACTTCGGGAACCATATCGGAGGTTTTATAGTGAAATTCTGCAGTGCTGACCTTCCCCCCGATCTTGACCTCAGAATCTTCCTCTTCTTCTCGCATATTGACATATTTGCTACCCCAGAGTGCGCCATTGGCTGCGTGTGACCCACATTTTGCGCCGCCTCTGTGACGATTGGTCGCGCAACGTACGGATTCAGTAATGTTTAGTTTCTTTCCTGCGACAATGCCGGTGAGCCTCTTCATCTTTTCATCGACCACCGATAGTGAATCTAATCCGTTCATGAGGTCGTCACGAAAAAATCCGCGTACTCGAGAGTGAAATTGGCCGTCTTGGACGTTCTTTTCGGAGATCGCTACGTCTGATTGAAACCGCAAGTGGTCTAATTCGTTGCTTTTGTTAATAATAACGAGCATGCACGGCGGTTATGAAGACCGGCAATTGATTTGTTTACTGATCTCGCGAATGACTACCAATTGTATCCTTGTAAGCGATCTAAAACGACTTTTAATTGTCGGTTAGCAACTATTTATGTACAATCATACAATATATTGTGTTGTTATCAGTTTACTATGTACCAACCATCTGTTAAAAAACATAGTTTGTTAAGTAATGTGTGGTAAAAGTTAATAGTGTAGGTATAGAACTAAACAATTTTATTTTTGGTGAGCACATCATTCTTAGTTTTTTATACTTGTGTCTTACATATGTCTTACAACATCGTTTTTGCCGATATACATTTTTAAATGTAGCAATTATGCAGAAAGAATTATTATATATTATTTGAATGGGAATTTGTATTTTCAATGTATTCTTGATTGTAAGCTTTTGATAGGTATAAAATAAATACACACAACTGTTTTTCTAATTATTCCTTTGTAACCCTGAAAGTAAGTGCCATCGGCCCGCAAAAAGAAACGCACTTTTTATAAATAATGTACATAATTAATATATTAAATTGATGGTATATATTTAAAATTGTAACCGTGGAATCTTCAACGAAACATTTTGTGCACAAGTGAACTTTAAACGGCAACTATAGTACTATAAAAGCTTCAACAATACATTAAACAAAAGTGTGAATGAAAAGCTTAATTCTTAGCCACGACAGGGCCGATTGAGTTTTTATTTAATTGAAGCCTCTAATTTTCACACGTGCTGAGATGTTTATGGTAATTACTCTATCATACGCAGTATGGCAAAGTATTGTAAATGTCAAGAAAAGAAAATTGAGATTTTAGCGGAAATAGGTCATTTTGGGTCCCCTGATCATTTTGACCAAGGTATATATTTAGAAGTTTTATGACCAAACTTAGACCTGAAAAGCTTTTGGGTCAAAAGCGTCCAAAGGAACTGAATGTTTCCTCCAAGAATTTTTCAAGGATTGTGCAAATGTGCTGCCTTTCTGCAATTTCCTCAAAATAGTTAAACAATAAATTAAAGTAGAGGAAATTCTGTATAATTTATGACTATGCCATTTTTTTGTAAAATTTATAGTTGAGGTGTATGAGCAAATTCTTTTTGATCAAGATCGTGGCTGCATTAAAACTTAATTAGCCAGGATTTCGACAATTATTTTCATTCTGACAGTAGGTAGTGTCAAACGCTAGTTTTTCGACAATACCTACTGTCAATATTATCAATAAAAATATCTGTCAAATCCTGGCTACTAGTTTTATTTTAATGCAGACACGATCGATCTCGATCAAATAGAATCTCATGCGGCTAAACTGTTAATTTTATATATTGTATGATAAAGTCATGTGCCTGGCCACATCAGATTGTTTTTATTGAAGTAAACAATAATAACCTGTTATCAATCGTGTTCAGTTTTTCTGAAATATGTTCATTTCGTTGATCTTAGTCCATTCAGGTTTACTCTATTTAGAGAGTTGCAAAACACCCAAAAGCACCCAATTATACATATTTTAAATTACATATTTTATATTATTTAGCGATTTGGATTAAACATACTCCCATCAGTGTCAACATAACATGTAGCATATAAAGAGATTGAGCTTACTAATTTTAACTGTGAACACTGTAGGTATTCTTAATATTTTAGAAATCTCAAAAGTTTTTAATAGTATAGAACTCAAGAATTTCTCTTCATACATTTAAAATAATCCGTAAGATGTCGGCGTAAGGTCGCGCTAACAAGAACAATTAATGTGCCGACGCTAGCCGGTTGCTCTATAAAAGTGAAATTATAATACATCATCACCATTATTTTTTTTCTTGTTGTAATTGCCGACTAATAGTTATTATACAGTTTAGTGAAAGCTGACCACGCTAGGCGGACGGATGCTGCGTCGATGGGCTTGGCATATGTGACGAGATTTCCTACATTTTTAGTCATATTTTCTATTTACACTAACCGATAAGGTCATCAGTGCCATACACTTTTCGCACGGGAAATGATTAACATACTTTATACTCGTATACGTGAGCCTCAAGTTCAATATATTCTCGTCGGTCCTCTTATTGTGCGCGATCTGCCCGTCCTACTTTGCGCCCAGCACTGTTTGTATTGAATGTTTTACACCAACGTAGAAAAATACCAAGAATTTGATAATTTCGTAAGCAAATGTGAGGGTGGGTAGTCTGCATATTTTTTGAACGACACAAATTACTTGTTATATGAAAGTAACACTAACTCTGAACAGTAATTCGATAAATTTCTTACATGTATATGTGGTAATTAGAGAAATTTAATTTTAAATTAAAGACAAGATCAAAGACTAGATTATTGGCAATTTAATTAAAAGATAATTTTTATACAACTTATATCGGTACATTTTGGCATCAATTTCGAATTAGATGGGGGTATTACGGTGGGGGTATTTTAACTTCGAACGGCTAAAGATAATTTTCTTACTAGTTTTTGCTGTATCATTATTGATATTTGCTATATTATATGTTCGCTGTCATTTTTACAGTATTATTTATTTTACAAAACAAATTTTTGATTAAAGTATTTTATTTAGGTCATTAAGAATGTAGTTATAGCACGACATTGAATTCGAGTATAGGATTTAGAATTAGAATTATCTAAAGGTGACATCCAAATACTATGCGTTATTCTTTAGAGGTAAACTTGTATAGGTAGCGAATCGCAGATAGTTTTAGGTTAAGGCAATCTCATTGTTCTGTATGTAATCCAGACTACAACTCCATTCACAAAGCCTGACAGAAAACGTATCTACTTACTAATAAATGAATGAAAGAAAACAAGGTATGAATAGTCAAGCCTACTTCTCACCATCACCTTTTCCTTAATTAAGGCATTTAAACTTGTGCGAAACCGCAAGTAGCACCAACCGGATGCACGATTTGACAGTAAAGTACTAGCGACTCTTCTTCTCCCAACTGGGTTCATTTGTACAAATTTCACAAAGCCTACTTCTCCACATAATTTCGTACTCATTCTTGCCTACCTCCGTCTTCATTTCGTTATTAAATCGTAAATTAACTGTTAACTGTTAAATTTTGGAGGCGTGCAGTGACAAGTGGAATTTAAATAATACCTCAAATTCCTCTGAGTGTGAGTCTTAGATTGATCTAGGACGTTGTAAACATAAACCTATATATTCCTGTTTGGTTGGTACCATTTCCCTGCTCGAATAAAACCAAGAAATTAGAATAAAAAGCACGTTTTTGTTTTATGTGTTACGAGGGAAAGTGTTTCCGACATTCACTACGTGTAAATGAGTAGTTTAAAAACATATGAGATACCATTCTTACAATTTACGCGTCTGCTTTTGTTATCTTTATTTTCATTAATTTGTTTGTCTTGCCATAAAATAATGTTTTGTTTTCTATTAAATTACCATATCCATATACAAATTTTAATCATACACAAAAAGTAGTGATTTTTTTTCTAACAATCAGTTGATTGGATCCTAAAAATTGTTGATATACATAATTTCGGAGCAGAGCCAATTTATGTTTTAAAACTGAGCACCCGGTTAATTTTCTCTCAGTTTTTGATATTTTATTCAATTACAAATTGATAAGTTTATTCGCTCGAAAGTTATAGGACAAAAAAAGATACATGACGAAACAGTAGTTAATAATTAAATGTTTTATTTTGCTTTTATTTAGTTTTATTTTTTTAATAATTAAATTATAATTTTTTATTAAGTTCCTTGTTTGTTTATTAAATAATAAAAATAAGCGATATTTTTACCAATACATGTGGTACGGTACATGTGGTCTTTCCATTTAAGTTTTTAATTTAAAGCAGTATTAGACAAAGGAAGCATATGGAAGTTGTTCCAATTTAGTAAATGAGTTTAATCTACTGCATATATATACCGGGTGGTCGTTTTAACTTGAGACTCCTAAATATCTCGTGAAATATGCGTGGTACAACAAAAGTGTCCTTAATAAACTTGTAGGACTCAAAGGGGGAAATGAGATGACGATATCAGTTACATTGCAGATGGCGCTGCAATCGGTGAAAATGAGGCCAACTTCATTTTTTTAAATGGGAATACCCAAATTTCTTATCAAATTATGATTTTAGGCTAAGCAAGAACAATCTTTTGTCTGTTGTTTTTTTTTTCGTACGATGCATCTATTAAAAGTTATTGACGATGGAAGTTTGTGGCGGCTGCGGTAGTTACGACCGCTGCCACTACATGGGATGCGCTCGCAGCCTGACAGTCAACGCAACGACTGAGTAGACACTCACGGTACAACGTAGGAAGGTATGTGCGTAACCGGGACACGTTATGGTATCTCGCCCGTTGCGCCGTCATGCGCATAGGGTTTGTTTACGCACGAAAAAAATGCATCGTACGAAAAAAAGTTTCAAACAAAAGATTCTTCTTATTTAGCGTAAAATCATAATTTTATAAAAAAATTGGGTATTCCCATTTAAAAAAATGAAGTTAGTCTCATTTTCACCGATTGCAGCGCCATCTGCAATGAAACTGATATCGTCATCTCATTTCCCCCTTTGAGTCCTAATTGTTTATTTCAGACACTTTTGTCGTACCATGCGTATTTCACGAGATATTTAGGAGTCTGAAGTTAAAACGACCACCCGGTATATATGAACCATCCTATACATTCGAAAAAACTTCAAATTTGTAAGTCATTTCCTAAACCATTCATTTGAATTTTCTATCTGACAATTTTCGGAGAACGAGATACGTTTCTTTTTGTACACACTGTCTGTTAATTTTTAAGGTATTGTAATTATCCCGATACAAATGCAACTCTTCTTGCATTTCAACACAATTATATGAGAAACCAATCAATAAATAATTATTTCGACTGCACTAGTGGCACTGCAGTCAAATTAACAATAAATAATCACTGCAATATTTTTTTTATGTTGAAAATTGAAAATCATTTACAATTGGCGCTATGTGTTTATTTTATACATTTTCTCAAAATATTAAATTGTGTATAAAACAGTTACACTATAAACATAATAACATAATGTAATCAATACAAACAACAATCAATCAATTGTTAATTAATTTACCTACAATTTGACCAATGATAAAAAAGTATGTAAAAGATATTCGACAATTGTAGCAAAAATGATGATTTTCCTTGATATGTGATTTATTAGAATTTGCTAGTGAATCGCACACTATGTTGCAAATGATTATAATTTTTAGAAACATTGTTGCATAACAAATAATTATTTAAATCCGAGTGGTTCTAACGATTTCCTAGTTTGATGTAATAGCATGCCAATAGTATTTGTTACTATCTTTTGATGTCAACAAATAAATATATTTAAACAATATGGCCATTATGTATCGCCATGCTGTTACAATTTAATTTACAATTTGAGAATTCAGCGTTTAAAATATTCAAACAAAATTACAGCTCTGTTGAATAAAAAACGACAGCTCTCGATAAAACTCTACATTTTCAAGTTACATAATATAACAACAAACGGTACACTTTTATTTAAAGTAATCTGTAGCAGGTATGAATGTAGAGTTACCTAAATAGATCGGGAAACCCATATATACAAAGAACAATGGAATTAATACTTATCAAAAAATAGTTTACAACGAAATACCTCATACAAAAGCAATGTGTTTCCCTAAAATGTATTGTATATTAATATATATACCTATATTATAGTCACAAAAATACCTATTCATTGGAATTCTATGTCTGCATTTTTATGACAATGAAAATAAAGACCATAACCATACCAATAATAAAAAAATAATTCATTCTTCGTAAATGTGGAAATTATGCTACTAAATAACATAATGTTAAGAGCGAAGGGGTCTTCAGACCGATTCGTCGATTGAAAGAACGACGTTGCCGTCATCTTTAACGTCCGATAATCCACATGATTTGTGGTTCGGTTCGAGCTACCAAATTTTGGTCGTATACGAATTCACCCAACTAGGCGGATAGGCGTCGCACGGTTTTCGTCTGTAATGGTTGCCAACTTCGTTATGCAATTATTAATATTATTACTTTTCTTTCATCTAAATCCCATAAAAATTAACAAACTTTGTTCAGTATGTCAGTGGTATAATAAATAATTGGAAAAGTTAAACACACTCTAATGTAGTACACATAAATTGGTAGTACAATTTCAACGTATTTACTAGGACATTTGAATTTCTGTTAGAAGCCTTTCTTTCAAGGGTTGGTACCTGCATTTCTTCATATAACCGTCTTTAACTCTCGCTTACTCCCTGCCTAATATAATACCGCGCATATCCACCCGCAGGGAAACCATTCGAATGGTCGGACGTTCGAGGATACGTTCGAGGAATAAGAGCTATTTCTGTCGACGAAGCCGTAGTGCCACTTGGCAGTGATCATTTCACGTTGACTTTTAAGAGGAAGGATATCATACATCTTGCATCTATACAGATTCGTATCTGTACCTATCTCTAGTAGTTTTGCCTTAAGAATAACTGTCGTTTTGTGGTTTAAGAGCCGATATAATTACTTGGTGCAATACATAAGTACGTACTTACAAGATGCTTCAACCATAAGGCTATCCCATTCTTAAAGCTATTTCACGACTATTTCACGACTATATCACGACATTTGTTAGAATAAAATATTACTTACAGAGAGAAAAACGCCGTAATGCAATTTATTTAAAACAATAAAATAAAGAATAGTTTTTTAGATCCAAGGTTATATTTTTCTGTCTGCAACTAAACCTGAAGACACTACAAACTAATCGCTATCATAATAATCACTTTAGGAAATATATACCAATTTTCCTATAATATTACCGTAACTACGATGAGCATGTATAATAAAGTTTACAAACAGTACTTACTTAAAATGTACACCATATTTTGCTACATAACCACACTGCAACAATTAATCCAGAGACGTTTTACTAACACTACTTCTTTATTTAGTTATAGCTAAATAATACTTAGATTTTAGTTCACAAAATAAATAATGAATTAATAACATTATCACACTTAACGTTTTTCTCTAGGTCCATATCTTTCTTCTCCTCTTCTAAGCATTTCTTCTGCTGAATCTATTGATCTATGGTAATGGTCATCTTCATAAGAATTCGAATAAGTATGACTGCTGGAATGAACGGGATGCTTAACAACTTCAACGTTTAACTTATCTTCTTTGCCACTAACTAACTTCTTCAAACCCATAATAGCACACAAGATTAATGCCATCTTGCCAATTAGCATTGCAGCTCCAGCTGTTACCGCAATACCTTTGTACGCAACAGCCATGAAGGCGGTTTTTATTGCCATTGCAGCTAATAAAGGTCCAAAGTTTACCTTTTTATCCTTCTTTCTTGCCTCGCCGACTGATGATGATCTGGGCTGACGAATTTCAAGGTGACGAGCAGATAAAAATTCGTCAGCAGCAGCGTTTAAAAGATGATCTACTTGCGTCGGTCCTAAGTTTTGAAGGTTAAAATTTGTAGGAATGGGCATCTGTCTTAAATATCTTGCCTTTTGGTTTTCACGAACTATTGTAACACCGTCAATAACATTGATTTTGTCCATTTGAATTGCTTTACGCGCTATCTTCAGCACTTGAATTTTGATGCATTTTATTATATCTGGATCATTCACACATTGGTCATACGTCTTCGCCAATAATTTCCATCCCGGATGACTTTGTACACGGACTACACTAACAAAAAATACGACAACAAAAAATGATTTGTTCATTGCAAAGACGATCATATGACTGATCTGTTGCAGTGAGCTTCAAGCGCATTTATTTCTTTTTCTTTGGTTATATCCAGAGCGTATAGAATATAGAGTTTTATGATTTGTTGTCGTATCGCACGCAGAATCGTATGCGTGTTGATGAATTTGCATGGGTTATGTTATGCTTTAATTGGTAAGGAGCAAGAAATCGTCATGGTATTCGGTTACATGTGTTGTAATGAAATAACAAGCGGATATATTGTAATTGTCGCGTGTTGTTCGCTCTTCTTACTCTACTTAGTGCATACCATAAGTTCCATGCTTAATTGTCACGTAGCGTTCACAATATCGGTCAAGTGTAAAGTTAGAAGTAAGGTGTCTAGGGAGGTTAATGAAAATGCAATGCAATTGTAAAGTTAATATTTTAATTGCAAACATTGAATGCCAACTGAGAAAGACGATCCGGATTTATAATATGGTACGAAACTAAAATGGTGAGCATTTAATTAAAACACATCATTTCTTATATAGGGTGTATACTGTAACTGATCCATTACAAGTTTTTTATGTTGCGCTATTTCTATATAATTTAAAACGGTGGAAGAAAAATAATAGATTATAGCCAATCACAACTTTTGACAAAATACTTTAACAACTTTCGTTCTACTAGAGGTGGAATAATAGTTATTTAACCAACAAGTATATTAAAAAGAACGATTAATGATCGAGACTGTTTCATTAAAAGTGTCATTAAAATCATTTGCGTGTATCATGATGGGAACTACAGGGTCTCCTACGACGACCTGCCATTAGAAGTATAATAAGTATATGGAGAACCAAATGAAATGTGAGATTGAAAACTTGTGGATTTATATTGTTGGACACGATCGTCTTAACTAAAATATTTTGAGTTTTTGGTTACTTCCGGTTTCACCGGAAATGATGTCAACTTTTATATTTCAAATAGAACAGCCGGCATTTTATCGGATTTTTGAAATCTTCATTAAATGTGAGATCAATTTTATGTTACATTCCCTATACCAAACATGGGTCATTTTTGACATATTCATATTTTTCATTAAAAAGTGACAGCTGCACTGTTACTTTCAATTACTTATAAATTATGCCCTGTGCCCATTGGAAGAAAGTTGTTTGGCAAAATTGTTGTGAAGGTAACGTTTTATCGACACATCTGTAGAACTTTTCTAAAAGTTATACAGGGTGTTCAAATTATAAGATCAGTAAGTCATTATAAGCTATAAACAACTTGGAATAAGGAGAACTTTATTAAACAAGTTTTTTAGGTCATCTTTCATTATAATTAATTTAGTATTTATAAAATTATAAGTCTACAATAAAACACAATATTAAAAATAAAACAAAACCATAAAGTAAATTTAAAAAACTTCTTAATTCAATTTTAGTAACTGTTCAAAAAACGTTGCCATTTTCCGCTAATCATGCTTCAATTCTTCTTGGACCCACTAACTGATAAGGAGAACATGAAAGATAGAGTTCGAGCTGCTTTTAATGGGTTATGTGCTAACTCTATCAGGGACGCCCTCAATAATAATATGTTACACAGAATTGAAGCATGTTTAGCGGAAATCAGCAACGTTTTTGAACAGTTACTGAAATAGAATTAAGCAGTTTTTTTAACTTCTTTACAATTTTGTTTTATTTTTAATATTGCGTTTTATAGTAGACCTATAATTTTATAAATACTAAATTAATAAAAAAAACATGTTTAATAAAGTTCTGTTTATTCCAAATTCATCAGTTGTTTTCAAACGCAATCTAGATTTGGCAATATTTGCAATTTCTAGTGTGATATTTAAAAATCGATTTTAGTAGGTACAAGTATATCTAAGGTATAGGACATTATACACAAAGTTGATCTAACATTTTCCATAGAATTAAGAAATGTATACATATGTTGGGGTTGCTATTTGAAAAAAAGCAAATTTGCAAGTAACTTATTATATGTGAGTCGTAGATAAATACATATAACACTATTTCTAAGTTATTGATTTTCTTTTGTTTGGTTAACTTTTGCGGTAACGGGTAGCATAGTTATTTAATCAATATGTGTGTAAAGAAGAGCGGTTCATAATAGAATTTTTTTTGTTCCTAATTTTGTATTCGCCTTTAGCAAAAATAAAGCAATCAAGATCGCCTACTCACTTTAGTAAGAGAGAAATAATTTCGAGAAATAATTTCGAATTTCGAAGTTGAAACCCTTTTGAAGTTTCTGGGGTGTTGTCCAACCGAAATAAATACATAATATATTGCAAAAATCGCGCATTTTTGGCATTCTGCTTCCTCCTAACTCAGAAATGAGTTTAAACCTCAACCTAGCCCTTGACAAATATACTAATTATTATTTTGGCCTTCCAGATAAGTGATAATGATTCGTGATAAAAAGTCTTGTTACACAGTATAATGCTTATTTGGACGTTTGCCGGAAAGTAGCTATTAGCGAATTACATACACCTCCTTATACATTAGTCATGCATATAACAACGACGTTTTTGCTAATTAGATGCAATAGTTCATATGTAAAAACACAGCTAAGCTCTAAACTTTGTAAAAAAATCATAATAGAAAAGCGTTTCACGAATATTGTTATTGGTAATGTGTTGAAGACAATGTTATAGTTTTCCTCTAAAATTCATATTTAAGGTTAATAATTTTAATTCTAAGTAATTTTTTTACTTTATCGTACGCAGTATGATGAAGTATTGTAATCATGCCGAAACAAAAATTTGAGATTTTAGCGGAAATAGGGTCTTTATGGGTCCCCTGAACATTTTTGACCAAGGTACAAAAAAATGTGTGTGTGTGTGTGTGTGTGTGTGTGTGTGTGTGTGTGTGTGTGTGTGTGTGTGTGTGTGTGTGTGTGTGTGTGTGTGTGTGTGTGTGTGTGTGTGTCTGTGCGTGTGTGTAAACGATTTTTGTGGCGACGATTCCGGAAAAACTACCAAAAGTATCGGGACGAAACTTAATATTTAGAAGTTTTATGACCAAACTTAGAGCTGAAAAGCTTTTGGTTCCAAGGGGTCCAAAGGAACTGGCCGTTTCCTCTAAGCATTTTTCAAGGATTTTGCAAATGAGCTGCTATTTCTGTAATTTCGTCAAAATAGTTAAATAATAAATTAATGTAGAGGAAATTTTGAATCATTTATGCCTATGATATTTTTTGGTAAAATTAATAGTTTAGCTTCAAGAGCAAATTCTATTTGATCGAGATCGGTCGCATATGCATTCATATGAAACTTCATAGTAGCCTGGATTTGACAAATATTTTTTGTGCTGTCACCACAGAAATGTCTATGGCTGTCACACTTGAAAACAGCGGATCAGAGGTTGGAGAACCGCTATGGAACGTTGCCGCTCTAGTGCGGCAAAGTACAAAATAATAAAATTGAAATAAAATAAGATCACCAATTTGATTATTTGTTGATAAGAAATATCAACCCGTTGTTATGTCTAATTGTAAAAATGATAAATTGAGAAAATTGTAAATAAAGTGTAGCGATAAGTGTAGTTATATTTAGTATGTTGGTATACGGATGTGACATCTACAGTGTCATGAACGAATATAAATCTGTCAGAATTTAGATAAGCTTTTTAAACTTGACGTTGAATTCCTTCAGTAGGACAAAATTCCTGGGTGTGTGTAGCCTGCCCTCAGCGTCGGTGATTAGCCTAAGTTGCGGAACTAGACCGACGTAAAATAAACAAGTAAAAAAAAATATGTATTTCTCAGAAAGCAACACAAAAAGCGTTGATGTTACTCCTGCCGAAAAATACATAGCGCGACTCTCTCACAAGCGACTGGGACGCTCCGCCATCGGTGACGCGCCGCATCACCGCTCGTCGCGCTATTCCGTACTTTCGGCACTTGTGAGATAAATAACTATTATTCTGATGACAGTAGGGAGTGTCAAATGCTGAGGCTTTGACAATACCTACTATTGATACTATTGACTATCAAAATATCTGTCAAATCCTGGCTAACTAGTTTAATTTTAATACAGTCACGATTTATCTCAATCAAATAGATTCTCGTGCAGCTAAACTATTAATTTTATATTTTGTATGATAAAGTCATGTGCCTGGCCACATCAGATTTTTTCTTCTAAATTAAAAAGCTAAAAATCGAGGATTTTATTTGAAGTTCTCTATATTTTCTATTTATACTGAACAAGTCAATGAAGTAACGCACCAATTAGAACGGATGGGAGTGCCTACTTCAGGGAATTTTGTATTGGCATTAAGAACAAGATTAAATTTGTTGGAACGAACAAATTTTTGTTTTGTTTTATCCAAAACCGGTTTTACCAGTGTGTTCCTTGTAACTCTATGATTAGATATCTAGTGTAAGCAAATTAGCTCGAAAAACAAGGAATAGAAGAAAAAATTTATAAAGTTTTGAAATTTTGGTTATAAACTCTCAGTAAGGACCCAAATACAGATCCGAAGAGTTCCCACCTCTCCGGTGGGAGCTTCATCCCCTTTTGCCCAAAAAACTACCCCCAATCGTAACGTCGCGGTCTTTTTCGGCGTTTTGCTCGTAAACCGCAATTTTTACGAAAAAATGTTACAGGACTTTTTATATTCTCCATTAAATTCCCTATAAAAATGTCCCTTACTGTTTTTGCGTACCTCCCACCAAACGCTCCTAAATAACCTTGGAATATAGGCATAGTTTTCAGCGCGAAGTGAAAAATGAGCCCAGCGCCGTTCTTTCGGTGATTATGTTTAAAAATGTTAGTCTAAGCAAAAAAATGTATAGAATCAAAATTAAAGAGCAGTTTTTTCTCTACAAGGTGCATATAAAATAACATCCTTATGATCAAGTGTTGGGGTTCATATGATGATTTTATTATATTTATGCATTCTGTACTTTGAGCCCGTTTCCACACCACCTTTGAGGTAGAGCTCTGGGCGCGCTTTTTTACGTTGTTTCCCCGGTAGGCTTATTCCACTAATAAAATATATCTATTTATTAATTTTCCTCTGCAAAGTCGCTCTCCTCGATCGAATTGAAACAACTTTGCCCATGACAACTAGAGCACGCTGTGGAGCAGCGCAAACCAACTTTTACACAGGTACATCGCTTTTCACATCCTTTTTCACAGCCGCAGGATATATGCTGAAGAATTGAAGTTGGAGCTGGGGCTTCAGTCATAACCACTGGCATTAGAATGTTTTTACTTTTTCTCCAGCCCCATTCATTTGTCGTTAAAGTTTTTCCTCGCCACGTCTGAATTTGATGAAATTCCGATATGAATGTTGTGCTAATGCAGGAGATGTGGGTGGTAGTCTAGGCAAAATTGCTGCGTGACTGGATTGGCCAACTAACTTATTAAATGAAATGAACCGGTAATGATTCAAAGATGTCTCTTTTCGGGGTGCCTTGTATAAGGCAAATGTAAATTTCTCATCAGCTCTTGCTATCTCATCTTTCGCCAATGAAGGATTATTGAATATTTCAACTACTTCTTCTAAATCCTTTCTTGATTTTATTAAGGTTATAGTCTGCGATTTTCCTTTCCCAAAAAACGGAGACGTGGTGTCGCAGCCACTAAAGGCATGAGCAAATAAAATGTTGTCTTTGCAACCGTTTAAAACTTTCGAAATTTGTAAGTCATGGGAACTATACGCCCTTTTCTTAATATTTCCTTGCGATTGCCTTTGTCCGATGGAGAAAGAGCGATGAGGAGTGTTAGCAAATCAATATCTTGCTCAACAACAACCGATTTTTGATGAGCACATTAGAATCAGCAGGTATTTCCACTTTCGCTGCTACCGATTATGCGGACTTGCTAATTGTTCAGACTGCGATCGACGCAGCCAACAATTTTGAAAACTATGTTGTTGGGCAAGATATTGATTTGCTATCACTCCTCATCGCTCTTTCTTCATCGGACAAAGACATTCGCTTTTTGAGAGATGCTCAAGGAAATATTAAGAAAAGGGTGTATAGTTCCCATGATTTACAAATTTCGTAAGTTTTAAACGGTTGCAAAGATAACATTTTATTTACCCATGCATTTAGTGGCTGCGACACAACGTCTGCTTTTTTTGGGAAAGGAAAATCGCAGACTATAAACATAACAAAATCAAGAAAGGATTTACAAAAAGTGGTTGGCATATTCAATAAAATCCTTCATCGGCGAAAGATGACATAGCAAGAGCTGGTGAGAAATGTACACTTGCATTATACAAGGCACCCCGAAAAGAGACAACTTAGAATCATTACCGGTTCATTTCATTGAATAAGTTAGTTGGCCAATCCAGTGACGCAGTAATTTTGCCTAGACTACCACCTACATCTGCTGCATTAGCACAATATTCATATCGGGTTTTTAATCAAATTCAGACGTGGCGAGGAAGAACTTTAACGACAACTGAATGGGGCTGGAGAAAAAGTAAAAACATTCTAATGCCAGTGGTTATGACTGAAGCGCCAGCTCCAACTTCAATTCTTCAGCTTATATCCTGCGGCTGTAAAAAAGGATGTGGAAAGCGATGTACCTGTGTAAAAGTTGGTTTGCGCTGCTCCACAATGTGCTGTTCTTGTCATGGGCAAAGTTGTTTCAATTCGATCGAGGAGGACGAGTTTGCAGAGGAAAATTAATAAATAGATATATTTTATTAGTGGAATAAGCCTACAGGGGAAACCACGTAAAAAAACGCGGCCAGAGCTCTACCTCTAAGGTGGTGTGGAAACGGGCTCAAAGTACAGAATGCATAAATATAATAAAATCATCATATGAACAGTAACACTTGATCATAAGGATCTTATTTTATAGGCACCTTGTAGAGAAAAAACTGCTCTTTAATTTTGATTCTATACATTTGTTTGCTCAGACTAACATTTTTAAAGATAATCACCGCAGAAAACGGTGCTGAGCTCATTATTCAGTTCGCGCTGAAAACTATGTCTATATTCCAAGGTCATTTACGAGCGTTTGGTGGGAGATAGGCAAAAAACAGTAAGGGACATTTTTATAGAGAATTTAATGGAGAATATAAAAAGTCCTGTAACATTTTTTCGTAAAAATTGCGGTTTACGAGCAAAACGCCGAAAAAGACCGCGACGTTACGATTGGGGGTAGTTTTTTGAGCAAAAGGGGATGAAGCTCCCACCGGAGAGGTGGGAACTCTTCGGATCTGTATTTGAGTCCTTACTGAGAGTTCATAACCAAAATTGCAAAACTTTATAAATTTGTTCTTCTAAAAAAGCTAATTTTCCTACACTAATCACAAAGGTCGGTTTTTCAAAATACTGGTATTATTTTCCTTTGTTATTGTTTTTTGCCTACTCTCCAATGATACCTATAAGCAAAGTAACTCGAAAAATTATTGTTGTATAAATGAAATGTATATAGAGCAGAATGTAGAAAAGCCACTGTATAAGAATAGAAATCCAACAGGCTGGCAATAATTCACACAAATAAGGGTATCGGGATTCAACCTGCGCAGAAGAGCCTGTTCAGGTCAAACATTTCTCACGTTTTCATCGGTGTTTGCGGAGACTTTCACTGCGCGTCACTCTTTACATCGATTTAAACATTGTTTACCCGAGTAACGTCGCGTCAGTAGGAAGAAGATTTCATAGAGCAAGTGTGCTAAGATAAGATATTAATGTGTCTGTAAATCCCCTTGTAACTGTGATTTTGACTTTTACACGGCGGGATTTGAACCTGGCGCCTGTGATTTAAGGGTGGATCTATCAATGCAAGAACTAATTAACTCTATAAAAGCAGCCTTAACTCCCGTGAGGCTACTTCCGGTTTGGTTGTGACCGGTAATAAAAAGCAATGTAGGCAAATTAACCAAAATAAGATCTTAGTATTTCTCTCATGATAGTTAACGCTTGGCAGTGTCAGCTGAGCGTCGGGTGTCCGCTTTCAGTTTGAAACATTTGTATTTCAAATGTTCGACAGTTTCTTTGTTTACGTGTTTACATATTTTGCTTTCGATACGATTTGATTGTTCTCCATATATTATTACGTAATAGTTTTGTATTATATTTATGATTATACTCGTATTATATTTATGATAATAATAGGTATACATAAATTTATTAACATAAATTATTGGGTTTAGTTTGATGTATACGTACACGTACTATCGTGGCCATATATTATGTCCCCATTTTTGACGTCCATTTTCTCGCAAATCTAGGGGCGAAAAAAATTGAAAAATTCTGATGTTGACCTTGATTAATATGCTACAACACATAAAAATTAGAAAGCTGTATATGTTGGCGTTTTCTCGATTTTTCCAAATTATGAAGAATTGGCGCTGTTTTTTCCCCGAAATTTCATTCGTTTAACTTTAGCAATTAATTACGCCGGAAATAATCCATAGATTTCAACGAATTTCCACGTGCCTTTTTGTAAAATCATTGGATTAGTGGTTGATCCACAAAAAGCTATATTATGCAATGCTAGCAATTCCTTTATTAGAAGAGCTAGAATAATGAAATATAAACTATAGGCTACCAACTAATTCATAGGTTTAAAGTTTATTACATAATCATTCCTTGTCGTGCATTTTCCCTACAAAATATCGAGTTGAAGCATCTCATGATAGCTGCAATTGACGCGGCGCTCTTCGGTCTTTCGGGCGAGCGGTGGAAGTGATCGACAGCGACGCTGCAAGTGCATTAGTTACTAGGAGAACAGTGTTTACGTACACAATATAACGACACGGCGATTATGCGTTGCCAAAGAAATTTGAATATCCGGCGACAGATTACCGAATTAAAAAATAATGGCAAGATGAGTCAATAAGATAACAGAACCACGAACAGGCATTTGGAAGTCCCATGGGAATTCTTGGCGATTTAGATCGGGTGTCGGGATTACCATTTAAAATTAATGAGTGGTCTTCGAAATATTCTACGTGTCTACAAATTTACTATGCTAAATTTCTAAAAGTTTTTTGATATTTTTAAGTTTTATACGCTCAGTGTTATGCGCCATGTTGAATTTTGGCATTTCCTGATAGTCGTGTTGTTTCTCAAACTCTTTCTTCTTTTTCTCGTTGTTTGTCATGCCAAGCTCCAGTTGGGTACCTGCAACTAGAGTTACTGAACACCGGACTGACCAAGAGTGCTTTGGACTAACCACATTCACATGCAAGGTTATACCTACAACAAAAAGCTTATTTTTACTTTATCATACGCAGTATGTAAAGTATTGTAATCGTGCCGAAAAAAAAATTGGCATTTTAGCGGAAATAGGTCTTTTTGGGTCCCCTGAACAGTTTTGATCAAGGTACAAAAAAATGTCTGTGTGTGTGTGTGTGTGTGTGTGTGTGTGTGTGTGTATGTGTGTGTGTACCCGATTTTCGTGACGACGATTCCGGAGAAACTACTAAAGGTATCGGAACGAAAGTTCATATTTAGAAGTTTCATGACCAAACTTAGAGCTGAAAAGCTTTTGGTTCAAAAGGGTCCATAGGAACTGGCTGTTTTCTCTTACCATTTTTCAACGATTTTGCAAATAAGCCGTCATTTCTGTAATTTCGTCAAGATAGTTAAATAATAAATTAAAGTAGAGGAAATTTGGAATAATTTATGCCTATGATATTTTTTGGTAAAGATAATAGTTTAGCTTCAAGAGCAAATTCTATTTGATCGAGATCGTTCGCATCTGCATTGATATGAAACTACATAGTAGCCTGGATTTGACAATAATTTTTTGGTGCTGTCACCACAGAAATGTCTATGGCTGTCACACTCGAAAACAGCTGATCTCATCAGAGGTTGGAGAACCACTATGGAACGTTGCCGCTGTAGTGCGGCAAATTATAAAATACAAATTTCAAATAAAATAAGATCACCAATTTGATTGTTTGTTGATAAGAAATATCGACCCGTCTTTATATCTAGTTCTAAAAACGATAAATTGCGAAAATTATAAATAAAGTATAGCGAGGAGTGTAGTTTTATTTTAGTATGTTGGTAGGGATGTGTCATGAACAAATATAAATCTGTCAGAATTTGAATTACTTTTTTAAGGTGCGTTTTCATTAGTGATAATGGCAGTGGTAGCAGACGCCGTTATAGTGTTTCCAATAGAAAATTGCTAGTGACTCATGTTTATGTACATGCAAACTAATATGTGTCATTATCACGATGTGTCATTATCACGATATGTAAGAAATACTATAATTTCGTATTCTACCACCGCCATTAGCTAGCATTACCTACCAATCGGAACGCACCTTTAAAGTTGACGTTTTGTCAAAGTGGTACCAACCTAGCATTTACTATGATATATTGATTTCCGGGTGGAAACCGCGTTGACGACTTCAGGCATCTTCAGGACTAAGTTGTCAAAACAAGCGCTAAGAAGATACTGTCGTCTGTTGGGGCGGGTCTTTATATATGAGGGGACTGGTGTCACCAGATGGTGTTTGGAGTGGGGGTAACGTAGTGGAAGGGGTGGGGTTAACAGGTGGGGGTAACGTAGTGGAAGGGGTGGGGTTAACAGGTGGTGGGCCAGCAGGTAGAAGCGGTTGGGACAGGACTGATTTCCAGGTATGATGTAAGTGAAAACCATCATCTCTATTAATATTGGAGGGGTGTTTTAGGATTTCTATTGATTCACGGATCCTTCTAGGGTAATAATGGGATTCACGGGCGAGGAGTTTGGTTTGTGCAAACAGGATGTCATGTCCCGTGTTATATGTGTGTTCAGCGAGAGCTGAACCAGCGATTTGTCGCAATCTAGTGCAGCGTTCGTGCTCAGATACTCGGACGCTTACTGATCGCTTCGTCTCGCCAATATAGACACTTCCACAGGAGCATGGAATCCGGTACACACCAGAGGAAAGAAGAGGAGGGATTTTGTCCTTTGTAGAAGGAAGTAAGTCCGATAGTTTGGAAAGGGGTTTGAATATCGGTTTTATGTTGTGCTTGCGGAGGATGCGTCCAATACGATCTGTCGTACCCTGGACGTAAGGAAGAAAAGCGGTTGCGATTGGGACGTCGTGATGCTGATGAGGTGTGTTATTTGTTGGGTTTAGGTGTCGGGAAATGGTTTTAATTATCGAGGACTTGGGGTAGTTGTTTTGGGATAAGACTTTGGTTAAGTGGTCAAGTTCGTTTTGGAGGTATGTGGGGTGGGTAATAGAAATAGCTCTTTTCACAAGGGTGTTGATGACAGCTTGCTTCTGAGCGGGGTGATGGTGGGAATTGGCATTGAGGTATCTATCGGTGTGAGTGGGTTTCCTATACACGGTATGTTCAAGGGAGCCGGATGGAGTGCGAGTAACTAGGACGTCGAGGAAAGGGAGAGAGCCATCTGTTTCCACTTCCATGGTGAAGCGTATGTCTGGGTGTTGCTGGTTGAGGTAGTCGAGAAAAATCACCATAATTACACAACTCCTTACATCTGATAACCAACCTTCTTGTTACGCTGACAACAAATCCTTGAATCCCACAACCTCAAGCCCAAATGTTGGTTCAGATACGTGGATGACACCTTCGTAATTTGGCCACATGGACGGCAATCCTTAAACAATTTTCTCGACTACCTCAACCAGCAACACCCAGACATACGCTTCACCATGGAAGTGGAAACAGATGGCTCTCTCCCTTTCCTCGACGTCCTAGTTACTCGCACTCCATCCGGCTCCCTTGAACATACCGTGTATAGGAAACCCACTCACACCGATAGATACCTCAATGCCAATTCCCACCATCACCCCGCTCAGAAGCAAGCTGTCATCAACACACTTGTGAAAAGAGCTATTTCTATTACCCACCCCACATACCTCCAAAACGAACTTGACCACTTAACCAAAGTCTTATCCCAAAACAACTACCCCAAGTCCTCGATAATTAAAACCATTTCCCGACACCTAAACCCAACAAATAACACACCTCATCAGCATCACGACGTCCCAATCGCAACCGCTTTTCTTCCTTACGTCCAGGGTACGACACATCGTATTGGACGCATCCTCCGCAAGCACAACATAAAACCGATATTCAAACCCCTTTCCAAACTATCGGACTTACTTCCTTCTACAAAGGACAAAATCCCTCCTCTTCTTTCCTCTGGTGTGTACCGGATTCCATGCTCCTGTGGAAGTGTCTATATTGGCGAGACGAAGCGATCAGTAAGCGTCCGAGTATCTGAGCACGAACGCTGCACTAGATTGCGACAAATCGCTGGTTCAGCTCTCGCTGAACACAGATATAACACGGGACATGACATCCTGTTTGCACAAACCAAACTCCTCGCCCGTGAATCCCATTACTACCCTAGAAGGATCCGTGAATCAATAGAAATCCTAAAACACCCCTCCAATATTAATAGAGATGATGGTTTTCACTTACATCATACCTGGAAATCAGTCCTGTCCCAACCGCTTCTACCTGCTGGCTCACCACCTGTTAACCCCACCCCTTCCACTACGTTACCCCCACCTGTTAACCCCACCCCTTCCACTACGTTACCCCCACTCCAAACACCATCTGGTGACACCAGTCCCCTCATATATAAAGACCCGCCCCAACAGACGACAGTATCTTCTTAGCGCTTGGTTTGACAACTTAGTCCTGAAGATGCCTCTTGCAACAGAGCGCGAAACGTCGACTACTTCAAAGTCCTCAACGCGGTTTCCACCCGGAAATCAATATATCATTGACTCAGACCGCGGAAGTCTACAATTTAGATACTAGCATTTACTATACAGAAATAATCTTTTTTTTAACGTATTTCTTAAAAAGCAACACAATAAACGTTGATGTCGCTCCTGCCAAAAACTAGATAGCGCGACTCGCTCACATGCGACGGCGACACTCCGCCTTCGGTGACGCGCCGCATCACCGCTCGTCGCGCTATTCCGTACTTTCGGCATTTGTGACATAAATAACTATTATTCTAATGACGTAGTGTTGGTAGTGTCAAATGCTGATGCTTTGACAATACCTACGATTTATCTCAATAGAATAGATTCTCATGCAGCTAAACTATTAATTTTATATATTGTATGATAAAGTCATGTGCCTGGCCACATCAGATTTTTTATCTTACACAACAATATCGTAATAAAATCACCCATTTCTAAAGACTTAACAACTGGAAGTGGCCCTGGGCGGGCATCCTCCGGCTCCGTACGGCAGGTTTCTGGGAAACTGGCAGGGTTGGCGAGGCTCGTCTCCACCTCTGGCGCGAGTCTGTCCAACGGACACCTCTTCTTGAGGCTCAGGTAGATGACACCACCCCGCTATATCTTCAGAAGTTCGTTCACAACATCCCTCACATCACCAACCCAGGGGGAAAAACAGGATCTGTCCAACATATACACAAACGGGTCAAAATACCCACATAAATCTGGTGCAGGAGTATTCTCCCGAGCACCGAATATGAATATCTGTCTACCACTAGGACGGTATACGACTATCGCAGTCAAAATTATTACTGAAAAAGGTATAAGTGGCAAAAACGTAGTGATCCTAACGGACAGCAAAGCAACAATACAAGCGCTGTCCAGACCTCTACAACAATGCACCGAAGCCTTGACAAAAGCAGCACAAGCAAATAATAAGGTATCCATCCACTGGATAAAGGGGCACGGTAAATGTAAAGGGAACAGGGAAGCGGGTCGCTTGGCAAAACACGCTGCGAGGACTCCCTATATAGGACCTGAGCCAGCGATACCACCGACCCTAAAAACATTACTCAACGAACTAAGAGGAACATCCCACACTCTCTTGAGGAGTAGATGGGACGAAACCACCAAGTGTGTTTTTGCAAGGAGAACCCTAAGAGCCCAAAGACCACAATGTACTGCCTTCAACTCACAAGAAGCAACCTCAGAGGACCAAATGTGCAGAGGTTGCGAAAGCGAGGAAGAGACGGCAGAACACTTTCTGTGCGAACGTCCGGCACTTTCGACATTACGTGAACGTTTCCTGCGTGAAAGATGGCTGGATTTATCCGCCATCAGAGGGGTTCCGCCGAGCGACATCGTCGCCTTCACGAAGGCCGCAGGATGGCTAAGGCAGACAGCCTAGGCCATAAGAGCCCCTCGGAGGTTAGCAAAAGGGGCCTAATGAGGCCTAGGTGCTGTGGGAATTGTCCCTCCCTCCAAGTTATCCATAATCCAATCCATCCAGAAGACTAAACATTGACATATATTAGCTTTTGACAAATAAACAGCGTTGACGTCAGTTGACGTTTTAATCGCAAACGTAAAACCGAATCGATAACTGTGTTGTGATTGTACATGGATTGTACAGACAATTCAGTAGTCGCCAACAAGTTATATTTTGTACAATTATTTATGTCCTACAAAGTGACATTTTACATCTTAGATACTGGGGCAAGAACTACTTCTTAACGCCCGCGAGTGCGTTAAGGATTCTTAACGCCCGCGCTGGCATTAAGGGTTGCCATGGTTATATGTCATATACATATAACAAATATTTGTCATTAAAATTGTAAATTTTAAGTCATCAATGTCAATTTTTGGCGATTAAGGTTATAAGTTTGACAAATAATTGTCTGTACTGTCACTAGGCAATGTCAATTATTGGCGATTAAATATTATTCAAACGGAGGAACAAACCCATTGTAGGAGATAAAATTTTGTATGCACCTCGGGCATTACCTGATGTTTATAATCTCGGACGACTTTTAAACTGTCACCCTCGAGGCATAAACATGCGTGTAATGCCCTTGGTACATTTCGTGGCTTGAGCTGAAAAGTGTTTATTGCAGGCTTGGCCGGGCCTGGCGGGCAAATACCATCTCTCGTGTCTTCATAGAGACGCGAATATGAAATTTTCGCATCATGTAGAATAAAAATAGTATGATATTTGACGAGCACATAATTAAGGATATAAATCGCGAGCATGAAGTTTACTCGCGAGCCGTAGGCAAGCGTGTAATCATGCGAGCGATTTATATCCGTTATGTGCGAGTCAAATACGACGTTTTATCTACGACTCATAAATTCCATTTTATGCAAAATATTTTAAATGAATTTGTCAATTATGGCGAGGCGAACTGTCAAATAACTGTCATCCACGTAGGTTTTGACTGTGACACTAGCGTTGTATAATGATGACAGTTCGTTCAAATAATGAGGTCATTATTTGAACGAACTGTCATTATTGTACAACGCTACTGTCATTATAATCATTGGCGCGTATAATGATGGGGATTATATAGTCATAGATACGTATGCAATGAACATATTATATGTAAGTCGTAGATACATATATTTATGTTAATTTCAATAATAATATCTCATGCGCTTTTATCCAAATCAGTAGAATACGATATTTCAATTGCGTTCTGTACATTTTCGCACTGAGGTACCTTTTTAAATTTGTGGTTTGGAAATTTATTAACATGTATGAGTATAAAAATAGTCTATCGATAAATTCAAATTTAATTAATATATATATATATATATTATGTTAAGTTTGACAGTAGGTAGTAGCCGCTACAAATTTATTTATTTTATTAAATTTTCTTAAATTGTTAACAAAAATACTATAACTTTACAGTATTTTAGTTTCCTGATCTTAGAAGATTTTGAAGAGAATCCCTTTGCACCAAATAAGGACCACCGTACTCTTCATGACTGATCAAATTGTATTACAATGAGAAGGATAACGGTATAAAACTAAACAACAACAAAAAACCTACAAGCCAATCTTACAGCACAAAACTTTTTAGTTTTGCTTCTCCCGATATTTTTAATTTGAAAATAATATTTTTAGGACAAACAATTTTAAGCGAACTCGTAAGTTCTAATCCAAACATTCGTTCTAATCGAAACACAATCCTACATTTGGGAATTAAATATGGTGAATTCAAGTACATCGGTTCTTCAATAAAAAAATTCAATTATCAGATTTTTTGTCTTAAAAATATATCTATATAGAAAAGTTTTTATTAGTTATTTTATAAACAACAAAAATGTGACCCGTTCTATTCAAATGTCGTCGTGGCGATTTCCAAAAAATTGTACTACGGCATTTGTACTGTGCGTAGTAGGCCGTTAACTTCACCCTTTTAGCTTAAATTGATAAATAGGTCATGCCATACGTATAGGGTTGCCATTTTTTTATCTGGCTGTACTGTCGGAACATTAGCCACCGCGGAAATATAAAGTGTGATTTTCCCTGCTCAAGCAATTACTTTATACCATAGTTATAAAGTTATTTTTGAATATTCTTAGAACAATATTGCAAATTTTCTTTAACATAATATATTAGTAATGACAATAATTTTGTTTTAAATGAAGCCTCAATAAAGCTTTTCAATTAATCTATAAAAACTTAGTTAATGTTAATAAAAATGTCAAATATGGAACAATCGATTTTGAAAAAATAAAATAAAACGATTACATGAATAAATAATACAGAGTGAGTGTGTCTCCATAGAATCTAAATCTGAAGGCAGAAATTCTGGATTATGTCGAATTTTTGAGGACATCAGTGCAAGAATGTACACAAACCGTTTTTACTTTATCATACGCAGTATGTAAAGTATTGTAATCATGCCGAAAAAAAAAATGAGATTTTGGCGGAAATAGGTCTTTATGGGTCCCCTGAACATTTGTGTGTGTGTGTGTGTGTGTGTGTGTGTGTGTGTGTGTGTGTGTGTGTGTGTGTGTGTGTGTGTGTGTGTGTGTGTGTGTGTGTGTGTGTGTGTGTGTGTGTGTGTGTGTGTGTGTGTGTGTGTGTGTGTGTGTGTGTGTGTGTGTGTGTGTGTGTGTGTGTGTGTGTGTGTGTGTGTGTGTGTGTGTGTGTGTGTGTGTGTGTGTGTGTGTGTGTGTGTGTGTGTGTGTGTGTGTGTGTGTGTGTGTGTGTGTGTGTGTGTGTGTGTGTGTGTGTGTGTGTGTGTGTGTGTGTGTGTGTGTGTGTGTGTGTGTGTGTGTGTGTGTGTGTGTGTGTGTGTGTGTGTGTGTGTGTGTGTGTGTGTGTGTGTGTGTGTGTGTGTGTGTGTGTGTGTGTGTGTGTGTGTGTGTGTGTGTGTGTGTGTGTGTGTGTGTGTGTGTGTGTGTGTGTGTGTGTGTGTGTGTGTGTGTGTGTGTGTGTGTGTGTGTGTGTGTGTGTGTGTGTGTGTGTGTGTGTGTGTGTGTGTGTGTGTGTGTGTGTGTGTGTGTGTGTGTGTGTGTGTGTGTGTGTGTGTGTGCGTGTGTGTGTGTGTGTGCGTGTGTGCGTGTGTGCGTGTGTGCGTGTGTGCGTGTGTGCGTGTGTGCGTGTGTGCGTGTGTGCGTGTGTGTGTGTGTGTAAACGATTTTTGTGACGACGATTTCGGAGAAACTACTTAAGGTATCGGGACGAAAGTTTATATTTAGAAGTTTTTTGACTAAACTTAGAGCTGAAAAGCTTTTGGTTCAAAAGGGTCGAAAGGAACTGGTAGCTTATTCTAAGCCTTTTTCAATGATTTTGCAAATGAGCTGTCATTTCTGTAATTTCGACAAAATAGTTAAATAATAAATTAAAGTAGAGGAAATTTTGAATAATTTATGCCTATGACTTTTTTTTGGTAAAATTAATAGTTTAGCTTCAAGAGCAAATTCTATTTGATGGACATCGGTCGCATCTGCATTGATATGAAACTACATAGTAGCCAGGATTTTGACAAATATTTTTTTGTGCTGTCACACTCGAAAGCAGCTGATTTTGGCTGATTTCATCAGAGGTTGGAGAACCGCTATGGAACGTTGCCGCTCTAGTGCGGAAAATTACAAAATACAAATTTCAGTAAAATAAGATCACCAATTTGATTGTTTGTTGATAAGAAATATCAACCCGTCTTTATATCTAATTCTAAAAACGATAAAATGAGAAAATTGTAAATAAAGTATAGCGATGAGTGTAGTTTTATTTTAGTATGTTGGTACGGATGTGACATCTACAGTGTCAAGAACAAATGTAAATCTGTCAGAATTTGAATTAGCTTTTTAAACTTGACGTTTCGTCAATGTGGTACCAACCTAACATTTCTTATACAGAAATATAACCATTTTTTATTTATTTTATTAAATACATATTTCTCAAAAAGCAACACAATAAACGTTGATGGCACTCCTGCCAAAAACTAGATAGCGCGACTCGATCACGTGCGACGGCGACGCTCCGCCTTCGGTGCCGCGCCGCATTACCGCTCGTCGCGATATTCCGTACTTTCGGCACTTGTGACATAAATAACTATTATTCTAATGACGTAGTGTAGGTAGTGTCAAATGCTGATGCTTTGACAATACCTACGATTTATCTCAATAAAATAGATTCTCATGCAGCTAAACTATTAATTTTATATATTGTATGATAAAGTCATGTGCCTGGCCACATCAGATTTTTTTTGTTTTCTCAGAAACGACAGTCACTTAACAGTTTTTGTTTTCAGAAAAGGCTGCATTCGAAAATGGGTAAATTTGTTCGGCTATTTTGTTATTGAATCCAGTAGTATGTGTTCGATTCTTATATCTTGACAAATTAAATAATTCGAAATCTACCTCTAAAAGTTTACAGAATATTTGAAGTCAATAATTTTTTAATGCAAATTTATTTAAATAACTAAACATAAAAACATTAAATTTTATTGATGTGAATTCAGTTTTCAGCCGGTGGTAACCCCAAAATATTAATTTAACCTAAAGGAGGACCAACCTAATCTGCCGTGTGTCTCACATAATAATGTAACACAGTCGTATTTATTTCCATTATTTTAAATTAAGCAGTTGGTCTACTAATTGACAAAAACTCATATGCCCCTACTGCCTAAAGCTTAAAGCCACCTATGACACGAAAAAAAAATTGGAATCAAGGAATCATATTAGGGATTAATAATTATTAGAAACCTTATAAACTATAGTTTTTAATAACATGTTAAGTAAATTTCAATCTTATTATACTATATTTATACATTTTTGTTTTATTCGCTAATTATTCGTCTCTATCGTCTCTATTTAATTATTCGTCTCTATTGTGCTTTCTATCAGATGTGTTGGTCTGAAACCCGTCTGCGGTTGGAAACGTATAAAAACGCGTTTTTATTGCGAACAAAAAAGGGGCCGGTTGGCGATATCCCGCTATGCTCTAGCGCATTACGGTGTTGCCGCGTAAAGTTGCACAAACAAATGTCCGTATGATAGCAATTTATAAACTTGTTTGTACAAAATATAATTACAAAATTATATAATATTCCAGGACAATAACTACGCTTATATTAACTTCACTTGTTGCTTGTTGGTTACGTTCAAATCTTGTAATCGATATTTTTCCTACTTCCCAGTGTCCAACCGAGTTGTAATTTTGCATGTGGTCAGATTTCCGGTGACAACCCATGAAGCGATAAAAAATAATCTGATGTGGCCAGGCACATGACTTTATCATACAATATATAAAATTAATAGTTTAGGTGCATGAGATTCTATTTGATCGAGATCGATCGTGTTTGCATTAAAATAAAACGAATTAGGCAGGATCTGACAGACATTGACAGTAGGTATTGTCAAAAAATCAATCTTTGACACTACCTACTGTCATTAGAATAAAAATATCTGGCAAATGCTGGCTAACTTTATATTAACGCAGACACGATCTCGATCAAATAGAATTTGCTCCTACAGCTAAACTATTAATTTTACCAAAAAATATCATAGACATAAATTATACAAAATGTCCGCTATTTTAATTTATTTTTAAACTATTTTGACGAAATTACAGAAATGGCGGCTCACTTGCAAAATCCTTGAAAATAGCATAACAACATTGCTATCCGCACTCGAAATACACACTGACTTTGTAAACACCATGTTTCAATATCGTTTCCCATGGCGTACGTGCGCGCGTGTTTCTCCTCCTCATTGCCATCTCCATGCATTCGCGTGTTGAATTGACGTTTCGCAACCGCTGACGTTCTGAATACTGTCAAAAGTTTCAAAATATCCTGGCTACCTACTATTAATGCAGACACGATTTCGATCAAATAGAATTTGTTCCTGCTGCTAAACTATTAATTTTACCAAAAAATGTTATAGACATAAATTATACAAAATGTTCTCTGCTTTAATTTATTATTTATCTATTTTGAGGAAATTACAGAAATGACGGCTCATTCGCAAAATCGTTGAAAAATGGTAAGAGAAAATAGCCAGTTCCTTTGGACTGTTTGGAACCAAAAGCTTTTCAGCTCTAAGTTTGGTCATAAAACTTCTAAACCCTTTCGTCCCTATACCTTTAGTAGTTTCTCCGGAATCGTCGCCACAAAAATCGTTTACACACACACAGACATACACACACACACACAGACATTTTTTGTACCTTGGTCAAAAATGTTCAGGGGACCCATAAGGACCTAGTTCCGCTAAAATCTAATTTTTTTTTCGGCACGATTCCAATACTTATCATACGCAATACTTATCATACTGCGTATGATAAAGTAAAAACTCGGGAACCTTCACAGAATTAAAAAAAAAATTAAAAATTTGAAAAATTTTTCAATTGAGTTGAAATTTTGCATGTAGATAGATTTCCAGAAATAATGGCATGAATCAATCAAAACATTTCGGAAAATTTTCCAAAATTTGGGAAAAAATTCTAATTTGGAAATTGTGTGCAATCAAGTTCAAATTTAATTTAATTTACAGGTTCCGGCGACAATACTTGAAAAAAAAAATAAATCAAAAATTGGAAAATTTTCAGAAATGGTCTTATTATTTATAAAAAACAGTTTTTAAAAAATTTACTTTGTATATAAATTTATTATGATTGTATTTCCATATTTTGTGTACTTAGTTCTGTTTTTAAACGTTTAAATTAATTTGATAGGTACTATCTGATTTAATTGTATTTTATACGTCGTCAGATTGAATTCGCAAATTTGAATTTTTATCTGACATAAGTGTTAAAATCTGACAGCTGCATAATTCTATTACAGGAAATAGGAAAATAAAACTTGAAAATTCACGTTAATTTATTATGGTCGCCAGATTGCACTCGGTGCTATTTTGAATTATAAACACCTAACATCAGATATTTCTGTTTTCTTCCGAATTTTAAATGACGCCGATACTTAATTACATGTCAAAAAGCCGTTACGAGAATGCTTAAGTCTTCAAGACTCGAGAGATGAAGATACCTACTAGTTTACACTATTTTGTAGTCCCAGGCAATGCCCCTATAGATTAAACAGCTTTCCATATCCAGGCACACATATATGTTATTGTAATTTATGGTTTATTTTAAGCTAGGATTTAATTATATGACTAGTAAAAGTTGTCCCAATTGTCATTTAAAATTACTTAAAACAGCCCAAACGCGGCGTCGAGGGTATAAGCCAATATCGGTGACACTCCCGAGATATTGAGAGAATTATTACCATCGGCGTCAAACATCAATTGTTTTGACTTGAACAAATGTTATGGCGGCCAGTATGTTTATATAGTCCAAAAACGAGCAGCGGTTTTGTTACGCTATTTATAATCATATCATATATCAAATCACCTAGAATCTAAAATAAAATTATTTTTTTTTTAAACAGGAGTTATATTTGTCTTTAGTTATATATTCTGCAAAAATTTTCATTTTTCAAACATTAGAAAGTGACTTCATGTTACTTTTTCTGCAATCTTATTAGACATCTTACAAAATATAAATATAGGTACATATAAGTTAATAATAATTATATAAACAACATACATAAACACGACAGTTTTAGGAAAATATGCAGAAACCTAAATATGTGACATTTTTGTTAAATAATTCATTTGTTGCGAAATTCATAAAAACATTTTTTTGTAAAACTTACCCGTTAATTACAATTTTAGCATAAACTGCGCGAAAATCCGGTGGTGCAATGCCGATATCTCCCGTTAGAGGAATAAACTGGCCAGTGGGGCAAGCCATCATGCCTTGACCTATATCAGGTTTGGGGATAACGGGATTACGCATTTTTGTAATTTCGCCAATATTGAAGGTCTTCCAGCTCGTCATACTTTCCCTGTTTCGTTCAATGATTTAGCCACCAACATTCTCTAGTGCTTCAATGGCAACGATCTTTGGTTTGATTTTTCTGAATCCTTTCTGTACAGGATCCAAGCATTTATTACATAAATGTCCAATATCAATGTGAAGACTGGAAAGTACCATTTTTTGTATCTACTTGGTTGTTTGTACAATCCAAGTAGGGTATATGTCTACTCCTCCCATATGCGTATTGTATTGTTGTTTTGAGTACCTTTTGACGTAATTTATAGAATATACTCCACAAAATGTACTGGCCAGTAATACGCATTAGTTGTCTGTCAATTGCACTAGTACTATTTCTTTTTCTGCATCAGATTTGTAACAGTAAGAACCTCTGCCAAGTCGAAGTAGAACTTTGACTGCTTCTAAAATGCAGCCCGAATTCTGTTTTGTCGAATTGTCCCTAGGGTAAGAGCCCTATATCTTTCTTTTAGATATAAAAAGATTTATGCTGGAAAACCAGTTATAACAAATTAATAACTATTTGCGTTGGTATAGGAATAGTTTTGCACGAAGTAACGACAAAACTTCCCGTAACTCCCAATAACTTCTCCTTTCCAACAATTCCAACGATGAATTTTTATTCTCTTCAAATGTTGTCGTACCTTGATATGGAAAAAAATCGATAATGTCGTATAAATCCACTTGTAGGGCTTATTGTGAATGTATTGCTCAAGCTACCCGCGTAACAACCTTTATAGGCAATCATTGTGTCATCAATGGGAGTATTGGAGCTCAAAATGTATATTACTTCGTAATTTTTGAAAACGCTGAAGGGCATTATATCCGCTACTTTGGAAACTCGGGCTCAACTTAACCAATAGTCTTGCATGGCTAATAATTTCAAAACACTCATTTGTAAAATTATTGCAATAGAATCGGTTATCTCCTTTTAGCTAGTGCGAATGGAAGTTCCAGTTTTCTGTCTGCTATGCAAGATAGTTTGATATACAATATTTTGCACAAAACTTTGTTTAAAAGAAATCTGGTAAAGTATTAAAATGATGAACCGATTTCTTCAAAATTGGGTGTATAAATAGTTGTCAAACGCTGCAGGTGTAGTAGGTGTTAATATCTTCTCCAATCGAATCAAAATACATTTGTTGTATTTTCCTATTTCTCGTGGTCGGTTCTTGTACTTTCTCCTCCACGTTAGACTTGCTATCCGACACAATTTCATGTGTTATGTCAATTTCCGGATTTAAATTTTGTGGTAACTCCTCCCATTCAGAATAACCATCGGAGTCATCCGGCACAGTGGGATCTATTGGTAGGACTTGTTGAGTTGTGATGCGTGTTCGATAGTAACAGAATGCAGGAATTGGGTTGAAATTATTTTTTAGTACTGTAAAAAACAATTATCTCTAACAATTACTGTTGTCGCCTGGCACTAAAAAATAGCATGCAATTGATAGGATTTATTTTATATATAACATAAATTATAATAACTTATGTAAAAATTTCTTTTTATTTCAATAAATTTTTTTTTTCGAATTTTTTTAAATTTTTACAATTTTTTGAACATTTTCTAATTCTTTTAATTGACAATATTTCATTATCGCCGGAAATCTGTCCACATGCAAAAATTCAATTCTATTGGATATCGGGAAGTAGGTAAAATATCGATTACAAGATTTCAACGTAACAAATAAACAACTAGTGAAGTTAATATAAGGGGGGTAATAATAATAATAATATATCGAACAGCTGCAATGAAAAAGACATGATTATAATAATGTACTTTTGTTATCATTATTTCACCCTTAAGAATTTAGTGGCAAAACAAGCCACTCCTGGACTGTTGCCAGACTTGCGATTATTTTATTGTTACGCTACAAGGGACAGATTATGAAAGTTTTCAAGACCTATTCTCTATGGTGTAACAAAATCCTGGACTAATGGACTAATTTTCCAATTTTTGTATTGATTTTTGTTATCATTAGTTCACCCTTAAAAATTTAGTGGCAAAACAAGCCACTCCTGGACTGTTGCTAGACTTGCGATTATTTTATTGTTACGCTACAAGGGACAGATTATAAAAGTTATCTAGACCTATTGTCTAAAGTGTTACAAAATCCTGGACTAATGGACTAATCTTTCAAATTTTGGGAAATTTTCCAAAATTTTTAATTGATTTTTGCATTGTCACATGAAAGTTGCCCATATGCAAAATATCAACTCAATTGGACAAATTTTGAAGTTTTTTCCAAATTTTAAATTTCATGATTTATGCATTGTCGCCGGAAATGTGTCTACATGCAAAATTTCAATTCGATTGGATATTAGGAAGTAGCTTAAATATCGATTACAAGATTTCAACGTAACAAATAAACAACTAGTGAAGTTAATATAAGCGTAGTAATAATAATAATATATCAAAAACTTACAATGATAATGACATGATTATAATGATGTACTTTTGTTATCCCTATTTTACCCTTAAGAATTAAGTGGCAAAAAAGCCACTCCTGGACTGTTGCTAGACTTGCGATTATTTTATTGTTACGCTACAAGGGACAGATTATAAAAGTTATCTAGACCTATTGTCTAAAGTGTTACAAAATCCTGGAGTAATGGACTAATCTTTCAAATTTTGGGAAATTTTCCAAAATTTTTAATTGATTTTTGCATTGTCACATGAAAGTTGCCCATATGCAAAATATCAACTCAATTGGACAAATTTTGAAGTTTTTTCCAAATTTTAAATTTCATGATTTATGCATTGTCGCCGGAAATGTGTCTACATGCAAAATTTCAATTCGATTGGATATTAGGAAGTAGCTTAAATATCGATTACAAGATTTCAACGTAACAAATAAACAACTAGTGAAGTTAATATAAGCGTAGTAATAATAATAATATATCAAAAAGTTACAATGATAATGACATGATTATAATGATGTACTTTTGTTATCCCTATTTTACCCTTAAGAATTAAGTGGCAAAAAAGCCACTCCTGGACTGTTGCCAGATTTGTGATTATTTTATTGTTACGCCACAAGGGATAGATTATGAAAGTGTTCTAGACCTATACTCTATGGTGTAACAAAATCCGATGCAGGCTTTTGGTCTAATATGTGAATAGTAGGTAATGTAAATAAGTTAGCTATGAACGATGGGAGTGTTGATAAAAATGTTTAATTTGTAAAAAGAGAAATTCCAAAAATCTTACTGATTTTATGATTATATATTTAATATAAATAAAACAAACATAGATCTCATAAATAACAACAATAAATACTTAACTTAAAAAGCCACATTTTTTTGTATCTCTATAAGTCATCTATATATGACTACTTGTAAGGGCCAGTTGTTGGACTATATGCACTATAAACATTTTGCTGGACATCTTCCTTATTTAAACTTCTGTGCCATCCTCCACCATGACCATCAGAACTGGAGGCGTAAACCACGTGCGCAGTTTCTTTTCCACCTCCATCATTAGAAGATTTTTTGAAAGCCGATATTGTAGATAATATTAACGCCATTTTTGCTAATAATAAAGCTGTTCCAGCCAAAAAAGCTAGCTTGCCCATAAACATTTGAGCCATCATTCCAGCCATGGCTATGCCACCCATCATCAACATGGCTCCACCGCCTTTCTTTCCACCGCCACCACCTCCTTTCTTCCTTGCTTAAATATTAACATGTATATTTAGTATAACTTTAGCAGATTAGCGACTAAGACCAACTTCTATCAATTCACTGATAAAGTGAAGCTGCCAAGGCAAGTTAGAACAAGTGGTTTTCTCGGCTATTTGTATTAAGCTCAGCATGACTACGTGTTCTTATCTTCCCGATTGCAGCCGAAAGATATCGGCTTAATTGGCATATTAGTTTTTGAGGTATCTGTATATTAATACAAATATACTGCTACCTACAAATGATAAGGCCGTCAACCGTTTGCTAAATACCACGTAATTCCCTTGGCAACAAAACAAGCCTATACCAGAGATTTGCTACGAGCGGATCTTATAGTAATATTACCTTCAACGGCGTCCCCTAACTTAAACTTGATTATTCTAGAGTTGAAGAATTCTTCAACTTTTTGGTAGATGACATCTGTCAAGGTTAAACTTCTCGGTGTCGACCCCGCCGGAATAATTTCTATTGGAGAATAATAGTTGACATCTCTGGTAATTTCAAAAACACCAATATTTAAAGGTTGGTTGCTGTAAACCGTATCATTTAATACGTCAGCCACTGTTTCTTTCAAACATAACACTGTCTCATTTGATCCAAAGCAGTTCCTAACTGACTGAAGATAATCCGATGCGCTTTGACAATAAACACTAGATAATGCACAGAAGACCACTAACGACTTTAAGGACATGTTGTTTGTTTATCTTGGTATATGAAAATAAACGCAAAGTAACCAGCGCAATGCTTTATATTCGTATGGAATTATTGACCGTATCACTGGATTCACGAATTCCGCATCCTAAATGATTTTTAATGTCGTGTTTAAAAACGAAAAAGCAATTAGAAACGTCGTCGGGTATGAAATGACAGTATACTTATAACACATCGATATGGATAGGATTTTGATGACCCCTTTGCTTAATGGTGGCTCATGTTATTTTGTAAGGCTGTTATTTAAAATTGACATGATTTACTTTTGCTTGCGTGACAAATTCACAAAATAGGCTGTAAGTAATTTGATATTCGAAAGATAACTCTCAATGACAATAAAATCTGTATAAAAATATGATTTTTTATATCCTAGTATGATTATTGGTCAGGACAGGGGTCAACCTTTTCTAAGAAAAGGGTCAAAATCAGTTTTTACTGTTATTACTCGGGCCGCAAGCATGTAACATTAATACGGACAAAATCGTAGGACAAACGATCCCAAATTAACTATGTACATTGTACAAATAAATATCTAACTATTCTTTTTTATTTTTACTTTATCATACGCAGTATGAGAAAGTATTGTAATCGTGGCAAAAAAAAAATTGAGATTTTAACGGAAATAGGTCTTTTTGGGCCCCCTGAAAATTGTTTACCAAGGTACAAAAAAATGTCTGTGTGTGTGTGTGTGTGTGTGCGCGTATGTGTGTGTATGTGTGTACCAGATTTTTGTGGCGACGATTCCGGAGAAACAACTAAAGGTATCGGGACGAAAGTTCATATTTAGAAGTTTTATGACCAAACTTAGAGCTGAAAGGATTTTGGTTCAAAAGGGTCCAAAGGAACTGGACGTTTCCTCTAAGCATTTTTCAAGGATTTTGCAAATGAGCTGCCATTTATGTAATTTCGTCAAAATAGTTAAATAAGAAATTAAAGTAGAGGAAATTCTGAATAATTTATGTCTACGATACTTTTTGGTAAAATTAATAGTTTAGCTGCTGCATGAGCAAATTCTATTTGATCGAGATCGGTCGTGTCTGCATTAATATGAAACTAGTAAGCGACGATTTGACAAATGTTATGACAGATATGACGAATGTATTCTAATGACAGTAGGTAGTTTCAAAGGGTGATGTTTTGGCAATGCCTACTGTTAAAAAACATTCGCAAGATCAGCCTGGGGACAAGCACGAAGACAATGCGGATGCAGGACCTCTGCAACTAGATGCTGAGCGGGACGTCAGCAATGAAGATGACGTTGATCCTGATCAACGAAGGAGACGGCGAAGGCGGTGGCGGTAGCTGCGTGTACGTGCTCTGTTTTATTCAATAATTTTTAGATCAAAACGTTTTACGTTTCTTTAAATATTTTTGTAAAGCATATTTTATCATTTTAACGTCGTTTACTTTTAAAAATTTGCCCGCCAAGCTGTTCACTCATTGGTGGGTAAATCGTAAAGATTTCAAATTTGTAAATACAATTTTTGATAAGCGCCCATTGCGAAAGGCACCACTTTTATAGCATTTGAAATTATGTTAATTCATAATGTCTATTTTCTTTAATTAATATATTTATGTTAATGGTTAATGGAATCTAATGCAGCTAAACTATTAATTGTGTACATAGTATTATAAAGTCATGTGCCTGGCCACATCAGATTTTTTGTCTATAAAATTATTATTATTATAACTAAAAACACTTGGAGATATGCAAAAAAATTGTAGACTTATATTATTGGACACGATCGTCTCAACTCAAATATTTTGTTTTTCGGTTACTTCCGGTTACACCGGAAATGATGTCAACTTTTTTTATTTTTAATTATCCCATTTTTGAAAGCTTCATTATAGTTTAGATCAATTCTATGTTACATTCCCTATACCTAACATGTGTCATTTTTGAGATATTCACCTTTTTCATTAAAAAATGACAGCTGCGCAATTACTTATCAATTACTTATAAATTATCCCCTGTGACCTTTGGGAAAACAAAATCGTAAAGTAAATTTAAAAAACTGCTTAATTCTATTTCAGTAATTGTTCAAAAACGCCGTTTTCCGCTAAACATGCTGCAATTCTTTTTAACATATTCTTGTTGGTGGTATGCCTGACAGAGCTAGCTCATAACCCATTGAAAGCAGCTCCAACTCTATCGTTCATGTTCTCCTTATCAGTTATTGGTAGTTATTTGGTCCTCAATAATCGGGTGGTTTTAAGGGCTCAAGCGCACATAACTTTTGCTGTAAGAGGCTTGCTTAACGAGATGTTCGAGGATCGGTGAATTGCGCTTAATGGGTCATACAAATATCCACCGCCTTCCTCCAACTTGACGCCAATGGATTTTTTCATTTGGGTATCTATTAAAGACGTAATTTATGAGGACCCAAAAATTGATAAGAAGAACATGAAAGATAGAGTTCGAGCTGCTTTCAATGGGTTAATGTGTTATGTGCTAATTCAATCAGGGACGCCACCACCAATAATAAGTTAAAAAAATTTATCCTGTTTAGCGGAAAACGGCAACGTTTTTGAACAGTTACTGAAATTAAATTAAGCAGCGTTTTTATCTACTTCACGATTTTGTTTTATTTTTAATATTGTGTTTTAATTTAATTTTATAAATACTAAATTAATTGTACAAAAGAATGACCTAAAAACTTGTTCAATAAACTTTAGTTTATTCCAAACTATTCAGTTGTTTTCAAAACCAATCTAGATTTGGCAATGTTTGCAATTTCTACAGTGATATTTAAAAATCGATTTCAGTAGGTACAAGTACATTTTAGGTATACGGCATTTTACACAGAGTTGATCTAAAATTTTCCATAGAAGGATATGTGTTCATATGTTAGGGTTGCCATTTGAAAAAATCGACTTTTACTACTTTTCTCGAATTCAACATTCATCTTATAATTTGAACACCCTGTATAACTTTTAGATGAGATCTGCCGATGTGTCGATAATAAGTTACCTTTACAACAATTTCGCCGGCCTACATAAAATTGATCTAAAATTTAATGAAGATTGCAAAAATGCTATAAAAGACAGGGTGCTCCATTTGAAATATAAAAGTTGGCATCATTTCTGGTGTAACCGGAAGGAACCGAAAACTCAACTATTTTAGTTGAGACGATCTTGTCCAACAATATAAGCCCACAAATTTTCAATCTCGTATTTCATTTGGATCTCATTATACTTCTAATGGCAATTTCATTTGGATCTCATTATACTTCTAATGGCAATTAGAAGTATAATGAGATCCAAATGAAATACGAGATTGAAAATTTGTGGGCTTATATTGTTGGACACGATCGTCTCAACTAAAATAGTTGAGTTTTCGGTTGCTTCCGGTTACACCGGAATGATGCCAACTTTTATATTTCAAATGGTCAAGTCGTCGTGGGAGAAACTGTATATTGAAAATAAAAATACATATTTATTCTTCTGGACCTACATTATTTTATTTCAATTTGTGCATCTGCCGCTACGCAAAATATTTTTTTATTCCGCATATGTATCGTAAGTAGGTATGGGGTGGACGCGCATGCCCGAACTCAACTTCCGGAAGTCGACCATTTTGAACCCAAGTCGGCCATTTTGAAAATTCTGAACCTAACTAGAGGCCGGAAGTCAGCCATCTTGACAATTATTTTCACGCGAAAATCCAATTTTTACCGCGTAAATCTAAAATTTAAAATTCCCGCAAAATTATTCATTGTTAAAATTTCGCAAAATTATAGGTATTTCAAATTTCCCGCTAAAACCAAGTCGGCCACCTTGAAAATTTAGATTTCCGCCAAATATCAACTTTAACCGTATAAATCTACAATTTATATTTCCCGCAAAACTATAGATATTTCAAATTTGCCGCTAAAACCAACAACTTGTGACGTCAATGGAGCTTATCAAAAAAAATCTGAGGCGACATCAAGTCCGGACAAAGGTTGCAAGTCCAGACTAGTCCTGACTCCTGACAAAGCTTGCAAGTTGGCGTAATCGATTCGGGACAAAGCTTGCATGTCCAGACTTGTCCCGCAGGCAGGTTAAATTTAAGTTGGTACAGCCTTCGTATGTCAGAGATAAATAAAACGCACAATGTTCTTGTTAATACATATATTTTAGTGATTTTTCATTGATATAACAATTATTTACATGTTACTGAGGTTCTGAACTATTTTTCTTTTTACTTAATCTATGCTTTCTATTTAATTTGCGACAAATGCTTAGATTACGTGAATACGTATTCTTTTTCTCGTGACATTGTTCCACCTTTTCCACACAAACAACAATGTTCTTGTTAATACATATAATTTAGTGTTTTTTTTTCATTCGTATACCAATAATTTATATGGTACTGAGGTTGTGGATTATTTTTCATTTTAGTTAATCAGTAGTTTCTATTTGATTTTCGACAAATGCATAGATTAAATGAATACTTATTCTTCTTCTCTTGACATTGTTCCTCCCTTTCTACACAATCGTTTACATTTCTTAAAAAAATTTCGTTCTTTTTCAAAAATATCATCTATACATTTTGTTTTCTTAGCGGCACAGTTATCATAATCAGATTTTAACATATGTGCATCTAAATATAATTCGATCATACTAGTTACGTCATACCGTTACATTTTGTTTATGCTCATTGAAGTGACCATACGAAATACTCTTTTCTATTGAAGTCTTTTAGGGAGTTTCTTAATTCTTGTATGGTAGATTCTAGTTGATTACTTTGTTTCATTAAATTTTCCCCTTCGATCAGAGCTGTAGATACCATTAGGTTTTCAATTCCTCGTTCGAATCCTGTGATTTTCGTGAAGCACTCGTAGTTCAAATCCATTTCGTTCATATAGTCTTCCGTAAATGTACGGACCAATGGGTCCAGTTCGTCTATACATTCTTGATGAATAGATAGGCTTCTGTTATAAAGGGACATAATCGTGTCGCCAGGTTTCTGATTTACACTTGTAATAGTCATTTTTTTGTGATAGTATTTTTTTATTGTTCTTGGTGAAACCCAGTGCAATATGACGTTTGTAACAAAAACATTGCAACGGCAAGAAAAATCTAACAGTGTACTTGAGTTCAAAGATCGTGAAGAAACCATTGCTGTTGTTATGGGGGGCATGTTTGAATTTATCATTTTAGGTGGTCTTTTCGTCAGTTTCAATTATGGTATATCACACATGTTGTTTAGCTGTAAATGTTAAACGTATGCTATTTGTTCTTGTTCCTTTGTTTGCTTTTGCTAAGATTGGATCGGAGCTGGAATCGTCGTTTTTTGAGTATGTCGCATCACTTCAAATCAAGTCTTCATTTTTATTTTTATGTCATGTTTAAATAAAGAGTACTTCCAACATCTGCCTGAAGTCAGCCTGAATAGATTATGTTGTCTTTTTTAGATATTTTTTATTTTAAGATGTAATTTTTACGTAACAAACGAACAGCAAAGACCTGCCCGTCAGACAAAGGGAAGCAAATGCCATAATTTTAGTTCAATAAAAAACTATGGTAATTTTAGTTCCCAATCACTGCAAAAGCAAAATGTGATGTTTCTGTTGAAAAAAAAAAACAAAATTTACAAGAAATCTACAGCCAAATAATGTTAGTAAACCAGTAAGAATACACCTTCAAAAATTTCAAAATTAAAGATGGCGGTACATAAGAAAACTAAACGTTGGCCATAGTTTCTCCACCATCGTTAAAGCTAACTAAGTTCGCAATTGGACTTTTCGTGCCTATGCAATGGAATCGTTTTTTTATCTATGCAAACGTCAAATTCAACTGCTTTTTTGAGTAAAAAGCAAAATGTTATTTAACCATGTTTACTAAAAAAATTACCCTGTATACGATGCTATCAAATCTCTACTGTTTCTTTTGACCAAAAGAAAACAAATGTCATTACCTACTAATTTCATTACACCTTTCATTTCACATGAAATTGACCCGATATTATCAGAAATGTTGCATAGCCATATATAAAGCAACATTACATTGGATTAAAACGTTTATTATTGCAAATATGGTATGCTTTCAATCTTCACAATATAGGCAATTAGTTTATCAAAGAAATGCTTGAATTTACTCAATACCTTTGGAAATATGACCAATTGAAACTTTATACCGTTTTTTTTTTTGAACCACAGTGTATTAGCAGCAGGATAAAATCTAAAAGTCGAAAATTAAAACTAAAGCCGGTTTTTCGGCGGCCCGTCCGGTCCATCGGGGTGCAGGCGCCGGTTGCGTGACACAAATATGTTCATATCGCCGCATGACTTACATGTACCCGGCAAATGTACTCCCCAATTATCAACTCGGCAACACTGGAACCCCGTTGCTCCAATACAATAGCACTCTACTTACTCTACTCTACTCTACATAAAAATACACACTACTCAACATTTTGAAAATTGAGTATTGAGTAGATATTCAATATTCCTTTTTTTCCGGTGACTGTTGAGTACAATACTCAGTACTAACATTTTGAAATTTTAGTATTTCAAATTTGAGTATTCTGTAATCTACTCTATACTCATACTCATGAGTATAATTTGCCCCACTCTGAGTGGCACCTACTTAAATAATATACGGTTTCTGAGGAGACAAAATTAATGACAAAGAACGAAACTATTGTTGTGAGATTAGACACATCTAACTGGTTAACGAATGCCCGTGTTTGGGTAAGTTGATACCACTCGGATTACTCCAATTAAGACAAATAAATCTAAAGACAAATACAAGCCGGATGTAAAAAATTTCCGGTCACTAAAAAATATAATAAAGGTCAATTTTTCAACGATAACTAAAAAGATAATATTTGACGTGTCACATGTAGTATCATATGGAATTCCAACTTACGTCTTGACAAAATGGAGCACAACATGTTGGCCATAAAAGGAATAGACAAAACACCCCTCCAGCAAATAAAATCTCGAACCAAAACACAAATTTATTTTCAATTTACAAAATCCATTTCCTCTAAACTTATCACGATTTTTCAATTTTTATTTGTCTTTCTCTTGTAACATTTCTTTTTTTAAGGCAATAAAATGTTTCCGCTGCCATTTACATAATTAAATCATCTACCAAATGCAGTAAGAAAAATATAGTGTTGCCATTTCAAAAAGGATCGATACCAAAAAATGTGTATTTTAATAATTAAAAATCGACGTCTACAATAGTATCTTATAATACAAGTTTTATAAGACAAAAATTGGCGCACGAGCTGTTTTTGGCACGACGAGCTTAGCGAGGAGTGCCCAAATGGAACGAGTGCGCCTATACGAGTCCGACATTAATTTTACATAAATTTCGAAAATTTTCGGTCGTCATCTTGCAATATAGAGTAGTTTTATATTCAACAGTTGGTAGTTGTGGTGAAATTCAGTAATACGATTGACGCGAGCCAATAGCGATTTAGATGTCAGCCTTATGTGACACCTGATGTCTATATCATCAATCTTGGAAAACTAAAAGTTACTAAAAGTTTGTGATCTAGTGTTTTCATAACGACACCGAAAGCGGTTTCGTTATGAGTTTATAACGAAAGCAAAGCAGAAATAGTATATTATAATACAAGTTTTATAAGACAAAAATTGGCGCACGAATAGTTTTGGGCACGACGAGCGTAGTAAGGAGTGCCCAAATGGAACGAGTGCGCCAATACGTCTTATAAAACGAGTGTTATATACTATGTTTTCTCTTTGCGACATTAGATTTACATAAATTTCAAAAATTGCAGTTGACATCTTACAATCTAGAGTATGTTCATACTCAACCATTGGTAGTTGTAGTAAAATTCACAAATACGACTGACGCGAGCCAATAGCGATTGAGATGTTAGCCTCAATTTGACACTTGACGTCAATGTCATCAATCTTGGAAAACTAAAAGTTACCAAATGTTTGTGACCGAGTGTTTTCATAACGACACCGAAAGCGGTTACGTTATGAGTTTATAACGAACGCAAAGTAGAAAAAAGATTTTTAAAATGACAAAACGTCATAGAGGTTTCCCATGTTTCCAAACTTTACACGCTCACTGTATGAGCGCTACAGTTTGGAGAACTTAATGCACACTATATTCTTTCTAGGGCACATTATAATTTTCTCATGGTACAATTTAGATTATCGAATGCGTTGATTATATTATCAAATGCTGAGTTATATAAACTATTGTAAATATATTTCTTTCAGTGAACAAGTATTTTTGAACATGCTCATTATATTTTTATGGAAGAACGAGTGTATTGCACAGTTATTTATTTAAGTTTACAAATATTTTATGAAACGAACATTCAATTATATAAACGCACAATTATTTATTCTGATGTACATTTATATAAACGTTTTGACATTTATTTTTTTACTTCACAGGTATTTTTTGAGTTGCTCAAATAATATTTGTATTGGACAAATATTTTTGGTATTGGTCAAATATTTTATCATAATGCTTACAGTAAAGGAACGTTTTGTTTTATTTATTGCGCATATAATTTGTACTAATTTTTTTTTTGGGATATACCTACTTGATGTTAGTATATCTTCATGGCGTCATCTTTCCTAAAAACAAAACACATCAATTGACAATTTACTACTCCTTCCGGTTTTTTACTGGAATGACATCATCTCTTAAATTTTAAACTACAGGTTATCCTTTGCTTGCAATATTTTCAATCGAGATAATAGTCTAAACTTAAAACCTATCCATTATCAATTTTTTGGCTTCCGTTTTTTCCGGTAGTGACGTTATCGTCTGCTTGCGATGATTTAAATTCGTATAAAAAACTATTCTAAACACGAAATATGATGGATGACCATTTTTGCGGCTGTCGTCTGGTTTTATAAATGAAAAATTGTAAACAGTCGTTCACGGAGTGAATTTTTGGGGATTTTTTAATGAAAGAGTTTACAAAAAATGACGAATAAAATTTATAATGCAAACCAGCCTTCTAATATCGCTAGAATGAACAGTGGATAGTGGAGTTCCAAAAAATAAAAAATAATAATTTCAGCAACTGAACGGGAGCTTTATTATAAATTTATTAAAAAATAGAAACAAATAGAATACAACTAAACATAAAACTCTCCACGCAGTTAACAGTAAACGTAAACTTTAAAGTAAACTCAGTATCTGAAATTCAGGATCATGTAAAGCAAGTCATAATATGTTTTACCTATATTTGTTGCAAATTGTTGAAATGTTGCTTAGCAATTAAGTTTACAAAAAAAACGTAAAAGGTAACATTGTTTTTAGAATATCATCCAGATAGTAAATAACGCAAGCAACGTATAGCGTGCAGTTTATAAATTTTTTAAATGTAAAGGATAATTTCCGGGTAAACCGGAATCCGTAGAATTTGAAAACCGATATTTTTATGTTAAGAATAGCATCAAAGACAACAGAAAAAGAACGATAATCATACTAACGTCAAGTATATCCTATTTCTTTTTTTAATTTTTAGTCTACAATAGCTATCCCAAATTTCATTCGTCGCGTTCTACAAATGAGAGCGTGGATAACCCGGTATTATAGTACATTTCAAAACCAATAATGGAAATCAGTTTGGCCTAGGACCTTAAGTATGCGTTTACCTACCAGGGGAAACTAGTTTGCCCTAGAATAAGCTAGTTATGTCTAACGCGCTGTGATCGAACTTGGCCTAGGACAAACTGGTTCCGCTTGAAAACGTATTTTATCGGCAATAGCTACAGTTTTCTCATTAAAGGATATTAACATAATAAAATAAAATATATTCAAATCACTTTGTACAAAGTTATGTCACATCTACATCTTCTTAGTTCAGGAGGACAGAAGTGAATATAGTTCCTGTTCGGCTAGGTGTTAGTTCTTGGCAGCATCGAGGTGAACTCTTCCTTACTGAATGGGGAGATTTCACGAAGATGCATCTTTAGGGTCGATTTGAACTGCTTGAGAGAGTTTAGTTTCCATTCTGTTGGTTGTACGTATTCAATTGGACAGCGTGGTTTGCTGTTGTTGTTAGTCGTGCGACATTGCTTATCAGCAGCTCTTTTCTTCGTGTTGGATAATCGTGATGGTCACCTTGCTTGGGAAGTGAGCCGCTGTTTTTGTGTATCGTGTTAGGCATAGTAAGAGGTGAGAAGCATGGACTGTAAGAATGTTATGTTGACGGAACAATGGCTTACAGTGTGTTGTCGGAGTTGCACTGGTGAGAGCTCTCACAGCTCTTTTCTGAAGTCTTACGGCCTTTTCACACGGGACACGGCGTCCGTGCGTTTTTGTCCATGTACGGTTCGAAGTGTATGAAATTAAACCATACCTTTCACACGTACCGTGCCGTCGCCGTCCACCGTATGGTCGCCGTGCCTCACCACCGATTTCGCACGGCGACCGTCCGCTCGGTAGAGCATTGAGTTAAATCGTAGCGTTCACACGCACCGTGCGGTTTTCACACGGTTTGTATTCGAGGACTGATAACTACCTATATTTTCAGTGGCAATGCGCGTAGATTTTCTGAATCTGTAATCTGCGAATTACAAATAGGGATCGCTTGTAGTTGCTCACCACGCGAAGGTACTAGGGTCTGATTCGGTCGCTACTATTAATCGCGTACATTCACGTGCGCAGACGACATAATTTAAATGTAGCTCGTTCGGCCGGGACTCTAGAAAGCCCTTGCTATATAAGTGTATACAATAGAAATTAAATGATGTCGACCTATGACCGAATTCGATAGTACAGACTGGTTCTTCCAGGTATCAATTGACTGAACAGGGCACAGGAATAATTGAAGAACTTCTCTTCTTCTGCTCGCAGCTCTTCAAATAACACATAATAACGTTCCAAAATCTTCACGTTTCATATTTATTGGGAACCCGAAGAATGCTTTGCCTGCGTTTCTGACATTGCCGACGTCTACACAAGAACCATAACGAATTAATACGTTTAGGGCTCCATGGGTAATGACTACCAGGGATGTTAAATTTCGGTAATTAATTATTTCGATAAAATAGCGCTGAAATCAAAATTATTAATTTGAAATATTAAATTACACCGTAACTAAAAATTAAAAATGGTAAATTACGCATGCTGGAATTACCAGGTAATTTAAAATTCAGAATGGTAAATTACGCAGCCTTAAATTACTGGGTAGTGATAGATACTCACGTCAATAGAAATGTAGGGCACAACCGTAAAAGTCATAAAAGAACGCTAAATCTGCTCCTTAATATTTTTATTTACCTTCCTTTAATATAATATATTATGTTGTCTATTAATAGATAATGTATGTGTTTTTAATGACCTCTGCACAAGGCTGCAAGGTGCTTATGCAATTTTCCTTTGCGTTGCAAACAAAAATTTCTTTTTTATTTGCAAAGCATAAATGGCCTTGTTTTTCTAAATTGCGTTGACTTGCAGTGATACCCGCAAAGGGAGTACCCTGGGCTTCAGCGAAGCTCGGTACTACCAATTTGCACTGATGCTCCTCATTACTTATCAAAATTTATTAGTGAAATTTTAGTACTTATATGTGGTATCTATATTATATTATCTAGGATTAATATATTTAATGAGATATATCAGAGCGTTCCAAGAAATAATATTAATAATTATAATAATAATTATTATAATAATAATAAAGTTTGTTTACACAAAAGAAAATGCAAATGGTAACAAAAAAAAAACACTTAATGTCCATTCAATACAAAAAGATTAGCTATACTTTTTCAGATAATATCATTTGGGAAATATCATATCAATCATATCAATTGAAGAGTGGAAAGAGGCTTTGATAATGAAAAAGAGCAAGTAAAGTCACGGTGTTAAAATAATGTCCGGATACAAAATTGTTGTTGTTTGTGAAACCAGGTACAAGAAATAAAATACAAATAAATTATAAAAAAAGAAAAAGAAAGTATTTTTAGTGGGTAATCATTTTCAGGCATCTGAAATTATTATAAATATTAGTAAATTACCATCAGTAATATATGTGACGGTAAATTGCCTTTGGTAAATATTTTACTGAGTAATTGACCCGGTAAACTACGCGTTTACCGCCCTGGATAGCACTGAATCGCCGCTCAACTCTGCACAACTGTATAGGTATAGCCAGCTGCATCCGTGGCCGTGCCGTTTGAAATCCGTGCCTGTGTGTAAGCACACAACAACCGGGCACGGCGTCCGTGCACGGATTTCAAACGGCACGGCAAGGTACGTGTGAAAGCTACCATTTAATCTCATACACTTCGAACCGTACACGGCGTGCATGCGGCTTCGACCGTCCACGGTTGTTGTGTGCTTACACACATGCACGGATTTTAAACGGCACGGCCACGGATGCAGCTGGCTATACCTATACAGTTGTGCAGAGTTGAGCGGCGATTCAGTGCTATCCAGGGCGGTAAATGCGTAGTTTACCGGGTGAATTTCTCAGTAAAATATTTACCAAAGGCAATTTACCGTCACATATATTACTGATGGTAATTTACTAATATTTATAATAATTTCAGATGCCTGAAAATGATTACCCACTAAAAATACTTTATTTTTCTTTTTTTATAATTTATTTGTATTTTATTTCTTGTACCTGGTTTCACAAACAACAACAATTTTGTATCCGGACATTATTTTAATACCGTGACTTTATTACTCTTTTTCATTATCAAAGCCTCTTTCCACTCTTCAATTGATATGATTGATATGATATTTCCCAAATGATATTATCTGAAAAAGTATAGCTCTTTTTGTATTGAATGGAGTTTAGGTGTTTTTTTTGCTACCATTTGCATTTTCTTTTGTGTAAACTACCTTTATTATTATTATAATTATTATTATTATAATTATTAATATTATTTATTGGAACGCTCTGATACATCTCATTAAATATATTAATCCTAGATAATATAATATAGATGCCACATATAAGTACTAAAATTTCACTAATAAATTTTGATAAGTAATGAAGAGCATCAGGACAAATTGGTTACTACCGAGCTTCGCTGAACCCCAGGGTACTCCCTTTGCGGGTATCACTGCAAGTCAACCCAATTTAGAAAAACAAGGCCATTTTGATTTATGCTTTGCAAATAAAAAAGAATTTTTTCTTTGCAAAGCAAAGGAAAACTGCAGAAGCCCCTTGCAGCCTTGTGCAGAGGTCATTAAAAACACATACAGTATCTATTAATAGACAACATAATATATTAAGGAAGGTAAATAAAAAAATTAAGCAGCAGATTTAGCGTTCTTTTATGACTTTTACGGTTGTGCCCTACATTTCTATTGACGTGAGTATCTATCATTACCCAGTAATTTAAGTCTGCGTAATTTACCATTCTGAATTTTAAATTACCTGGTAATTTCAGCATGCGTAATTTACCATTTTTAATTTTTAGTTACGGTGTAATTTAATATTTCAAATTAATAATTTTGATTTCAGGGCTATTTTATCGAAATAATTAACTACCGAAATTTAACATCCCTGGTAGTCATTACCCGTGGAGCCCTAAACGTATTATTTCCTTATGGTTCTTGTGTAGACGTCGGCAACGTCAGAAACGCAGGCAAAGCATTCTTTGGGTTCACCCAATAAATATGAAACGTGAAGATTTTGGAACGTTATTATGCGTTATTTGAAGAGCTGCGAGCAGAAGAAGAGTTCTTCAATTATTCCTGTGCCCTGTTCAGTCAATTCAAACCTGGAAGAACCAGTCTGTACTATCGAATTCGGTCATAGGTCGACACCATTTAATTTCTATTGTATACACTTATATAGCAAGGGCTTTCTAGAGTCCCGGCCGAACGAGCTACATTTAAATTATGTCGTCTGCGCACGTGAATGTACGCGATTAATAGTAGCGACCGAATCAGACCCTAGTACCTTGGCGTGGTGAGCAACTACAAGCGTTCCCTATTTGCAATTCGCAGATTACAGATTCAGAAAATCTACGCGCATTGCCACTGAAAATATCGGTTGTTATCAGTCCTCGAATACAAACCGTGTGAAAACCGCACGGTGCGTGTGAACGCTACGATTTAACTCAATGCTCTACCACAGGCACGGCGACCATACGGTGGACGGCGACGGCACGGTACGTGTGAAAGGTATGGTTTAATTTCATACACTTCGAACCGTACATGGACAAAAACCCACGGACGCCGTGCCCCGTGTGAAAAGGTCGGCACGGAATCCGTGCGTTCGTGGTGGACGGAAACGGCACGGTACCTGTGAAAGCTATCATTTAATCTCATACACTTCGAACCGTACAGGTATAAAAACGCACGGACGCCGTGTCCCGTGTGAAAAGGCCGTAAGACTTCAGAAAAGAGCTGTGAGAGCTCTCACCAGTGCAACTCCGACAACACACTGTAAGCCATTGTTCCGTCAACATAACATTCTTAGGGCCTTTTCACACGGGGCACGGCGTCCGTGCACGGATTTAAAACGGCACGGCACGGTACGTGTGAAAGCTACCATTTAAACTCATACACTTCGAACCGTACACGGCGTCCATGCGGATTCGACCGTCCACGGTCGTTGTGTGCTTACACACAGGCACGGATTTCAAACGGCACGGCGCGGCGCGGCGGCGCAGTTGCTGCTGGCAGTTGGCTGACAGTTGCGCAGTGTTTGCGACGCACGGTTCAGTACTATCTCATTCGCTATGGAGCGTGCACGCATAATTGCGTTATGGTTTTTTTTACCGACGTCGGCAACGGCAGAAACGCAGACAAAGAATTTATTGGGTGCACCCAATAAATCTTAAACGTGAAAACTTGACAATTATTCTCAAATTTTGTTATTAATAGAGATAGAATGATTGTAGTCGAAGTATGCCATGAAATCAAATGTAAATATTGCTGGTTGCTGGTCTATTTGAATGGAACACCACTGTTCTATACACAAAAGCTAATTTGGTTACATAACCTATTTCACTTTTGACAGTTGTTAGGATATAGCGGCACAAAAATTATTAACATTGACACGGCCTACTTCGACTACAATCAACTATAATCATCCTGTATATATATATAATACATTTATTACGTAAACAAGAGTTTGTGTCACAAGACAATATTGGATCTTACGCATGAAACTAGTAACTTCTAAGGCAGTAATTGTTTCAACACTGGTACTGCACAATATTGTCTGCAACCGAAATAAGTAATACCAGATCAAGACAAATGGTATGATATTAGTACCTAATCAAAATAATTGTTTCTATGGTAACAGTTAATACTCGATTATTTTTCCATATACAATAAATAAATAAATAAACATGTTCTCCTAGTCTTATTTTTTAAAAAGTGTAGAATGATAAGTATTGTAAGTTTCTCTGATAAGTATTTTGTGGACGATGATATACGAATAACAGTGAGTATTAATGTCAATTGGAAACATGGGCGCCGTTACAAAATGTTCCAGGGGGGGGGCAAGATTTTTTTTAGTAATAAAAGGTGACTATACTATTAATTATTTTGTAGTGTTTTCGTTGTTTTATTTGTTACAAATGGCACTGAGACATATTCGTATTTATTAGTTAGGATTCTAAAATTGACACACAACAAACATAAAAATATAAAAAATATAAAAGAATACCCAATAGCCCATATTATTCGTCAAATTTAAATTGCATGCACCCTGAAAATCTCTGTTGCTTTTATGGTTGTGTCATTTTTTACACATTATTTTATGTCATTAGCCGCGGTTGATACCCCTGTATGCTCGGCAACTTATGTATGGCATATTGATATTAAGTGAATTGCAAGAAAATTTGCTGCCTTTTTTATCGTTTATTAATGTGTAATTAATAATTTTTATTAAGAATATTATTTGTATTTATATTTTTGTTTCAGAATCATTGAACTTTTATCCTAAAATTTTAGATTTGGTCTGATTGCCAACCAATATTGATTTTTTTTTTATTACTTTTGAATATTTTGGAGGAAACATTGCTCATTTTTATAAGCATTTTCAGCTCGTGTTCATCGAGCAAGGGCTAATGTATAATGAGCAACAAAATACAGGCACCAAATGAACACAATTGATATATTAACTCTATAATCGTATCAATCGAGCATCCAACAAAAAGTAAGTAATAAGAAATTGGTAAACAATAAAAGGTGAAAATATTATTTTAAAATGGACGAAAAACAATGACTAAATATAAAGAAAAGTTGACAAATTTGATAATTCTGTGATAACGATTATTATCGACAACGAAATTCAACCTTACTATCATTACTATTATACGTAAACACTTAAACGGCGACAATAGTAAGTTAACTAGTTAATAATATTTGTTGTTATATATAAGCTATGAATGGTCTGTATGACCACAGTAGACAAATTTTTGAATGAACTCATGTCCGGAAATGTATTGTTTGAACGTTGGAGAGAGTCGGAAGATTGAACCAATTTTACAAACAGCATAGGAAAAATAGTGCCATGTATCATAGGACGGCACTTTTAAAGTCAAATAACATTTGTATGACTTTTTTTATTATTTATCGTATGTGAAAGGAGTTAATGACAACCGTTTTGTAATTTGGTACCAATTTTGACAAATTTGGGTTATCTTGAATTCTTTATAGAGACGTTAAACATATAAAGTTTTACATACGCATTATTTATATATTCTATAATATATTAAAGCTCTATGCAGTACCTAAACGGTGTCAGGCGTGTGAACATGAGTTCGATATCATAAGTTCAGTATATTTTACCTATATTTTACACTTATTTTTAACACCCACTATATTTTAGATAAACAGCTGAACAGTGCAAAAAGATGCGAAGTACAGTAGAGCGTCAATTATCAGAACTAATTGGGACCGAAAGTCATTCGGATTATCAAATTGTTCGGATTACCAAATATTGCAACTAAATAGCAGAAAATAAGATTGGATAGAAGTTCAATCTTAAAAAACCAACACATTTCGATTCCGCTCTTCATAATCTATTAGAATGTAAAAAAGTCAAAATCGAAGGGATAACGAAGGGATATCAAAGCGATATGAAGGGATATCGAAGCATATCGAAGGGATATTGAAGCAATTTACCGATATCGAAGGGATCTATTTATAACTTTTTTATTATTAATTATGATTTATTTCTTATTTATTTATTACAGTAGAGCAGCGATAATCCGAACTACTTGGGACCGAAGGTGATTCGGATTATTAAATATTGCAGCTAAATAGTAGAAAACACGAGTAGTGAATAGAAGATATAAAACAAAAACAACATTTTTCTGTAAACAGGAACCGAAAACAAAGTTCTCTAGGTTACTCAGTGGTTTATTTTATTGTTTCTTTTTGGGTGTTGATTTTTTGGGTGGATTAGCGAACGTTCAGATTATCGAGGTTCAGATTATCGCCGTTCTACTGTAATTAAACCTAATAAGTATGATTAAATAAAAGCGTTGTTTCGACTAAAGCACAAAACCGTAAACTTGGCACTGACTCGTGACTCTTTCACGATGAAAACTGGAGGTAAACAATCTAATGAAACTGACATTGGTGATGATTATAATCGGCAGAGTCATCATTAGCATAAAAATGATGTGTGCGCCGCGCAAAAAATGATTTCGGGGCCTCAAAATGTGCCCAGCCTCGATTAGGAATCAGTTTCTTGTCTTACTACACAATATACTATAGTACCTATATAAAATGTCAGTAGGATTTTTTTTAATTCAGTACGGGGGGCAAACGCCCATATATCACCGAATAGTTTGGATATAGTTGGGTTCAAAATCCAGGGGGGGCACGCGCCCCCTCCCTGCCCATATGTAACGGCGCCCATGATTGGAAATACAATGTATTCTAGCTAATCCGTACGAAACCAAACGCCCTCGAACACTCCACTCCCTTGCAATCTGAACCTAGGTTTATTTTTAGACCTATGTCCAAGCACCTATATAATATTAGCGTGATTATGCTGTAGTATTGAAGGGATTAAGAAATTTTTTGTAATGTGAAGCAATTGGTCCATAACGTAAATGAATCAAAAGAAACGAAAAGAATTTTGTTAATTAATTTATGTATATCAGTAGGTTTGTTCGAGCAACACCAAAATAGGTGCATAAAGCACTTATTCTTACTTCTGCGCATGCAGAATGGGTGTTTTGCCCGTCTAAAACCATCATTGCGCATGCGCAGAAGAATACCCAATTGTTTTTACTGCTGCTCGAACAAACCTATTATCACAAACATAATCAAAAATGATACATAATCATAATCATAAATATGTAAGTTACCACCAGTTTATGTAATTAGAACAGAAACTAAAGAACTTGGTTTAAAAAAAACAACGGCTACTCCATTATTTAAAATTGATGCATGGCTATCGACGTATGACGAAAACTAGTAGAATTAGCGATTTTACAACGTACGTTGATATTATGAAGATACTTTTGGCGTTGTATTTGTTATTAATATATACCTATTACCAGTGCAAGAATACAAACCGTGTGAAAAACGCACGGTGCGTGTGAATGCTACGATTTAACTCAATGCATTTTCGAGCGGACGATTGCCGTACCAAATCCGTGCCTTCGTTGGTGAGGCACGGCGACCAGACGGTCGACGGCGACGGCACGGTACGTGTGAAAGCTATGATTTAATTTCATACATTTCGAACCGTACATGGACAAAAACGCACGGTCGCCGTGCCCCGTGTGAAAAGGTCGGCACGGAATCCGTGCCTTCCTGGTGGACGGCGACGGCACGGTACGTGTGAAAGCTATCATTTAATCTCATACATTTCGAACCGTACAGGTATAAAAACGCACGGACGCCGTGTCCCGTGTGAAAAGGCCCTTACAGTCCATGCTTCTCACCTCTTACTATGCCTAACACGATACACAAAAACAGCGGCTCACTTCCCAAGCAAGGTGACCATCACGATTATCCAACACGAAGAAAAGAGCTGCTGATAAGCAATGTCGCACGACTAACAACAATGTACGCGATTAATAGTAGCGACCGAATCAGACCCTAGTACCTTCGCGTAGTGAGCAACAACAAGCGTTCCCTATTTGCAATTCGCAGATTACAGATTCAGAAAATCTACGCGCATTGCCACTGAAAATATAGGTTGTTACCAGTCCTTGAATACAAACCGTGTGAAAACCGCACGGTGCGTGTGAACGCTACGATTTAACTCAATGCACTACCGAGCGGACGGTCGCCGTGCGAAATCGGTGGTGAGGCACAGCGACCATACGGTGGACGGCGACGGCACGGTACGTGTGAAAGCTATGGTTTAATTTCATACACTTCGAACCGTACATGGACAAAAACGCACGTGCCCCGTGTGAGAAGGTCGGCACGGAATCCGTGCGTTCCTGGTGGACGGAGACGGCACGGTACATGTGAAAGCTATCATTTAATCTCATACACTTCGAACCGTACAGGTATAAAAACGCACGGACGCCGTGTCTCGTGTGAAAAGGCCGTTAGGCTGCGGCGTGCATGCTCTGGCCCCAGATCTCCAACGCATAGGTCATTCTTGAGTGAAAAAGTGAGAAGTAGGCAACTTTTGCAGCTTCATGTCCAGACGTCTTCTCTATTCTTCGTATTGCATAGGTGGCCGTTGCCAGTTGTTTCCCGAGGGTCCTGGAATGTTCGTTCCATGTTAGTCGTAGATCGATGTACAGTCCCAGAAAGCACAAAACTGGTTCCTGTTGCTCCCATCTGTCCATTTGAAAAGTTATTTGTTCTCTTTTTTGCTCGTCGAGAGATAGTGTATTCTGGGAGAACCATCTTTTACTTGTGCCAGCGCTCTTTGCATGTTTGTTTGCAGTTCTGAACTATTGTGCCCCGTTGTTATGAGTGTTGTGTCGTTTGCGTAGATTATTGTGATACAGTTTAGACTTGCTGGTAGGTCATTGATGTAGATAATGAAGAATACACCATCCAGCAGGCTTCCTTGTGGGACTCCAACAGTTGAGGAGTTGTTGAATTCTGTCCGTGAGGTAGGATTTTATGAGCTCCAGTGCTATTCCTCGGACGCCGTATTGCTCCAACTTTGTAAGGAAAGCAGTATGCGGCATTGAGTCAAACGCTCGACTTAGATCACAGAGATCGGCCCCACATTTTTTCGTTGCTCGAGTGCGTTGCATACGATGGTTACTAAGTGCTTCATTGCGTCAGTTGAGCTCCTTCCGGTTTGATACGCAAATTGCTGATTTGTCAGAAGTTTGTGCTTGTTGAAATGTCCGTTGAGTCTTCTGAGTATAATTTCCTCAAGGATTTTTGAAATTGTTGGAAGTATTGCGATAGGGCGGTAGCTTTGACATTCCTTCACATTACCCTTGTTGTATATTGGGGTCACTCTTGCCACTTTCAGTTTATCAGGGAAGATGCCTTGTGTAATACATTTGTTGAAGATGTCTGCAAGAGGACGAGATATCTGTGCCCCAGCCCATTTGAGTGTTCGTGTACTTATTCCGTATACATCCTCTGAGGATTTGGATTTCATGGTTCGCAAAATGTTTCCCACTTCCACGTAGTCAGTTGGGTAAAGCAAAGCATATTTGTGGCACTGCATGTTTTCCGGGATTGTGTTGTTTTGATTTGGAGAAGAACTTGGCAACTGTGTATAAAATTGGTTCAGGTCTTCGCATGTTGATGCTTCTGGATGTGCAGTTCTCCTTTGCCGTCCAATTTCTCGGTTTATGGTGTGCCATATGGTCTTCGATTTGTTGTCGGCGTTTATTATGTGATTTGAGTTCTGCATCTTATATTCCTCTTCCGCACATTTGATGTAGAATTGTTTATATTTTTTTAGCCGATTGTAGCTGCTTAGATCACCTTCGCTGTGGATTCGCATTAGCAGCTTTAGTGTTTCACGTATTTGCAGCAGTTCGTTGGACACTGGACGTATTCTTGATTTTGACCGTTGTTAGGTTGGAGGAAATGCTGCGTTGTAGTGCTTGCTGGAGATGTATATACATTTTTCCATCATTTTGTTAGCATTTTCCTCGTCCTGCACCGTTTGCCAGTCTTCCTGCTGTAGGAATTCTGTGAATGTAGCTTTATTTTGTGTTGTGTATTTTCTTGTGAGTTTGGTTGGTAGTGTTCGGGGATGCTCACATTCGGTGTCTAGGATTAGGGCTTTGTGGTCTCCATAATGTGGACCGATTACTTTTGCAGTTGCTTGCTCAAGATCTGTAAAGATATTGTCGATGCACGACTTGGTTCCTTTGACAATTCTTGTGGGTTGATCGGTTGTTTGTTTCATGCCGAAAGACGACATCAAGTTCAGCATATTTTTTGTTTGTTGAAGTGATTAACATACTAACGTAAGTTATTAGATTTATATAAAAAGAACCATCGAATTATTCTCAGACAACAGAGCTTCCCTGTATTTCAAACGATAATACCTATATCACCAGCATTTAGTTTAAACCGGACGTAAACACGTTTGTATAAAATATTTACTCGGTACTTTAATGATATTTTACCATGCTAATTCAAACGAAATTAATTCTTACATAATTGAGAAAAAACAATGATTTGTGAAAGGCTCTCCACTTTTTTTTATATTCCGTGACATTTACCAAGTCTGCCAAGTTTATCATATTTTTGCCAGTAATATACATATTATGTACCTTTATAAAACTGTTATTATATCAGAATCAATCTAGCTACTGTTGCATTCCTGCTTAATAAAAAGAATCTGTCGTTATATTTAAATATCCGGTAAAGAAAATTCATTCAGCTTCTCGGGACAGAAGAAACTTCGATCGTTCACAAGTTATTTGGGTCACATGTGTTATGTGTCGTCGCGTCGTCATCTTCTGTATAAAACCAGCCAACAGATTGAATCGATTACACACCTTTTACTTGGTCAGATTTATGGCGTTCGTTGTGCGAAGTACCTATAACTTTAAAATTTATAATTGATTTAAATTATTTTAACAAACAATGCTTCAGTGTTAAATAACAAATTCTCTGCGTTTGATTTGGACGACTTCCCAGGTATAATAAATGAATAACCACAGTCAGGGACATTCTGCAATAATCAACATGGGAAATACATTTACGGCCACATTAATGTACGTGTGAGTTTATGAGGTAAATGTTAACTACCTTTGTTATCTACTAAATACAATAGTTTAATCCGAACATAATACCATATCCGTTCAGTGGCCTGTGAAGAAGGTAACAACTACCAATGTATTTAGGAAAACTACATTAATGATACAAAAACTATTAAGCTACTAAAGTACTAAAATTGTTTATGTCTTAAAACTAAATGAGAATCTTATTATCACTCTTTGGCGAAGATCAGAAAATTCTACTACATTATTATTATTGATTATGTGACTGACCATCACATAATCAATGATAATTCTACGTTGTATTTTTCGGTTCCCTTTGCTAGTCCTTCTCTGACAAACACTTCATCAACTAGCATTTGACCATGAAGTCCAATTTGATATTTACCGGAAAATTATCTGATTAATTGATACATAAATACCAATTAAGTATTTTATGTCACCTATTGTGATGATAGTTTCGAAAATATTCCGGTTGGGGTCCGTGGTAGCCGTTATGCTAGGTTTGCTAACCATAATTGAAAACCATATTACTCAAAGCGTAAGCTAAACTGACGATCAGGGCAATCCTACTGAAGATGACTTAGGTTTTTGCAAAGAAAATGTCAAAATACCTAGAAAAACAAAATGTTCATCTACAGGGAATATGTGGGATTTTTATATTTTTAGCTCCATTACAACAATTTACTACGGTTTTATTAACTAGGTCTGTGTCAGTATTGTTATGCATGTTTATAAATCATCCCACATCGGTCCCAAATTTTTACATTTCATTCATTACATTCATTCACATTACATTCATTACATTCATATTGTTTTTGTCTGATTGAAATACTCAATTTCAATCTTATTTACTGCTTTTTTCAAAGGTTTTAAAATTTGATGTAATCTGTAGTGCTTATCCCCAGTGGCATCAACAATATCTGCCAGGTAAATTTAAGTCACGGTCTATATCAATGTTTGTCTCGTCAAATATTTAGTACATATATTTGTATTTAGTATTTAAATTAAAATAATACTTTTTCGTCACTTTCCTCGTCCACACTTAAGCATGGAATCATCTCGATGAGATCCAATATGACTACACGTGGAGAATAACAAATTAATTATAATCCAAATGATAATAATTAATCTAGATGAAGACAATATGTAGAAAAACAACCTCGTGCTGGAGTTGAACCAAGAATCTGTCAATATCTAGTCGGCAGCTCTGACAAATTGAGCTACCGAGTCTAAAACTTAGTTTTAAATATTATTCCACTAATTATCCCCACCTGTCGTTTGCATCCTAATTAATTTTGCTGATATACTAACGAGGTACACGTAATAACTACTTTCTTTGAAGTTGAGAATAGTTATCTTTTCAAGGATTTGTTTGTGGTGGGTAAGATTAGAAGCTTAGAATAATCTAATATTTTGATATTGTAAATTTGAAATATAATGTTTATAACAATAAATTTAAGCAGGCATCGAATCTAAAAATAGCCGACAAAGTTACTCGTCATACAAGTAGTCTTCACAAGGCAGGTTGTAGTCTTCGTGAATTTGACCCACATTTGAAACTCGCTCTAGCGAAGAAACCTTGAACTTGCAGCACGTGTGTGTGTGAAACCGTCTCTATCGCTTCTGGATGGTCAGCGCCAGCGCCACCAGCTTAACGGCCATACATCGTACTTCGTAGTATTGTTCCAAAGAATACATAAATAAATTACATTATTCTCGGTAGCGTTATTTTATTTTGCTATTTTAGCTGAACTAAACTCCGCTATATTTTTTATTGATTCCAGTGAAACAGTTATTTATAAAAAATATAACTTGCTTGTCGGGTTTGGACATTTAAAATAACCATACGCGTCAGCAGCAGAGCTATTTATAAACAAATTATATTCGTGTGAGTAATGTTATTTTAGAAACTTATAGGAATTGAATTAAAGCAATGAAGTAATAGCAGTAATTTTGAAATATAGTAGCGATTGCAACGCTATCTCTGGTTCAAGGTCAATGGCAACGGCCGCCGAGTTACCACTGCTAACTTTCTTGAGCTTGTCTTGAACTAGCGAATCGCGGCGAGAATCTAGAACTAATTCAACAACGCAACCGTCCACCAGGACTAACAGGTGGCGCTACTCTCATCGCTAGACCTGGACACAAGAAATTTTCCAATGCAGTTTTGTTGTAGAAAATAGGTGGTCCATCGAGTCAATTAATGATATAAACAAAAAAATGTTTCCAAAAATGTAATTTTATACTTTATCATACGCAGTATGATGAAGTATTGTAATCGTGCCGAAAAAAAAAATTGAGATTTTAGCGGAAATAGGTCTTTATGGGTCCCCTGAACATTTTTGACCAAGGTACAAAAAAAAAATTTCAAGGATTTTGCAAATGAGCTGCCATTTCTGTAGTTTCGACAAAATAGTTAAATAATAAATTAAAGTAGAGGAAATTTTGAATAATTTATGCCTATGATATTTTTTGGTTAAATTAATAGTTTAGCTTCAAGAGCAAATTCTATTTGATCGAGATCGGTCGCATCTGCATTGATATGAAACTACATCGTAGCCTGGATTTGACAAATATTTTTTTGTGCTGTCACCACAGAAATGTCTATGGCTGTTACACTCGAAAACAGCTGATTTCATCAGAGGTTGGAGAACCGCTATGGAACGTTGCCGCTCTAGTACGGCAATGTACAAAATACAAAATTCAAATAAAATAAGATCACCAATTTGATTGTTTGTTGATAAGAAATATCAACCAGTTGTTATATCTAATTGTAAAAACGATAAATTGAGAAAATTGTAAGTAAAGTATAGCGATAAGTGTAGTTATATTTTAGTATGTTGGTACGGATGTTACATCTACAGTGTCATGAACGAATATGGGGGTATGAGTTAAAAAAGGAAAGTCGAGTCTGATGTAGAAATGTTTATTTGTTTTCTTGCAGACTAGTTTCGAGTGTTAAGCTCGTCTTCAGTGCATACTACAACAACAATACATGGAAACATTAAAATACATTCAAACAAGTACACAAATTGACATACCGTCAAGTTTCACAGCTCCGCAAACATAGTAATAATTAAAAAAGGCAATAAAAGTTGGTCCATGGTCAAAGTTGTTGGGTGTTAATGCTTCGTGCATGTAACGATACGACATATGTTGATACTAAAATAATTAAACTATATAACATGTTATTTGCCATCTCGACAACCATACCTTCGTGTATCCAAACAATATTTCGTTCCAAAATCAGTCACCAGTACTGTATGTATAAAAATACGAGGTTTCTCTTCAGATAAAGGGCCTGACGGTTCCAAAAGTCGATTTATCTTGTGAATTAAAACTTAATAAGGCAGACAGTGCGCACTAACCTCGTGTCAAGATATAAAGTGAGGTTACGGGACGCGACAGGCGAGAATGTCGTTATAAGGTCGGTAGATGGCGCTGTTGATCGCATGGCGGGACTGTAAGAAATTTCAAAAACATTCTGTTGTTGTTGCATCCGTCAATGTCATTAAGTAGGATATTAGGATTATTTATTTTTTGTTTTTGAATTTCCATTTCTTCTAGTATATTCATCCTGTTGGACTTTTGGAGGTGATGTAATAGTGTGACATTGTTTTCTGTTGTGGTGTGTCCCGTTTCCAGCAGATGTCGACCCAATGCAGAATTATTATTTTTATTTTTCTGGTGTTCCTTCAGGCGTATTTTTATTTGTCTCCCTGATTGTCCAATGTAAACTCCATCACAGCCTCCGCATGCAATCTTGTAGATTCCACTCTTTTCCATTTTTGTTTGTTTCTGTTTGTTGTTTATTAAAAAATTGGTAATCTTGGTGTTTGTTCGGAATGATGCTGTAATGTTGTAATCTCTAAGTACATGTTTAATTGGGTCAGATAGGGATGCATGGTAATTTAAGGCGAGGTAGACTGTGTCAGGTTTGTAACTGGGATAAATCATCTTCATTAGGTTCGCCTTATGAATTCTATTGTAAACACCTTGCAAATCCGATATATTATAACCATTAGCATAACCAATATATTTATAGTCTCTATCTCCTTCTTAAAATCGACATCATTAAGTGGTACTTTGAGGGCTCGGTTGAAAAGAAATCTAAAAGCGGCGTGCTTGTAGGTTGGGGATGTGTAACTGGATTTTGGTATAATTACGTCCGTCCTTGTAGGTTTTCTGTAGATGTTGTATGTTAGTCTTTCGTTATTTCTCGTGATAGTGATGTCCAGAAAATTTAAGTTTTTGTCTTTCTCAATCTCTGCTGTAAATTTCAGGCTTCCTACGTTGTCAAAGATGTTGCGCAGTGCTACAAGTTGGGCATCATTGCCCTCATATATTATAAATATATCATCTACATATCTACAATAATACTTTATATCGGAAGTTATATGTTTGTATTGTTCAGAGAAGATCAGGTGTTCGAGGTAATCAACATAAAATTCTGCCATCAAACCGGACAGGGAGGATCCCATGGCAAGTCCGTCCTTCATGCAATAGTGGCAGTTGTTAAATGTGAAGAAGTTCTGTCTTGTGACCAGATTTAGGAGATCAGTTAAGGAGTCAATGTCCAATATGTCCAGGTAGTCAAAGTCGATCATTTTATCTATGAGGAAACTCCTTACTATAGAGACAGTCTTTTCTATGGGGACGTTAGTGTAGAGGTTTGTGATGTCCAGGGAAATCAATCTGGCTTTCTTGGTAAGTCGTAGGTCTTGTGTGTTAGAGATCAGTTGGGAGGAGTCAGAGATGGAATATATTGATCGAAATTTAAAAACGTTTACAATTATGTGTTGTAGGCATTTTGCTATTTTTTCGACTGGGGTGTTGATGTTGGAGACAATAGGCCGTATGCTCTTATCTGGCTTATGCAGCTTGATCAGGCTATAAAGGGTAGGACAAATATTGTTCATGTTGATGAGATTGTAGGGCCTGTAGTTGAATTTATCGAGCGTCGCCTGAGAGTTTTTAATTGTATCTTTCATACTAGTTATAAATTTGGGGAGGGGATTTTTGTTTGTTGGAGTCACATGATTGTTACGGAAGAATTCTAAGGTTTTGGATATATATAGGTGTTCATCTAATAGAACCAAACCTGAGTTTTTATCTCCAAAGGTGCAGATAATGTGGTTTTCATCAATCTTCTTTTTGAAGGCCGTGAGGTCTTTCTTGGTTCTTTGGATGTCTTGACGTTGTTGGGGTTCCATTATTTTTTCGGTCTTTAGTATTTTTGAAACTTGCTCCTTGATTTCGGGGAAATTCTTGTGTCGTTCCAGTCGGGATTCGATGTCAATGCAGGTGTCTACTTTGTAGTTCCTGATGTTGGGGAGGATGTGTTTATGTCCGATGTTCATCAGTTGTATCTCACTATTTTCCAATGTCATCGAAGATAAGTTGGTATATCTAGGCGCAAAGGAAATTTGGTTTCTGCTGTTGTACTCTATAGTAGTTAAAGGCTTAGTAGTACTGATTCTCCTAATTTTAAGTTCGGGAGTCGACGTCTTCCTCTTTCCATTGGTCTGGTTTTTATGTTCGGAAGATTGCTTCTGCTTGATGAGGTTCTGCATTTTTCGTTTCCTCTTCTCGTTTCCCTCCAATAACTTGTAGTATATTTCGGTATTGAATTTCTCCAGGATGTGTTCGAATTCGATGTGGTGTAACTCCGAGGTTAGTCGTCTGTGAAGATATTTCAGTTTTGCTCCATGTCTGGATTCTTCGGCATAATGTTCGCGTAGTCTCTTCCTTATCAATTGTCTCTCCACTTCTTCTGTTCTGTGTTTGAAGCATTTTGGCAGTTTAACCTTGAACGCGTTCGGGATGACCTTGTTTTCCAATGACTGGTGCAGAAAATCTATGTGACTCCTCGTCATACTTCGCTTTTCCATGCATTTGCGTAGCTGTGCTCCGTAAATAATCCTAATATCCTACTTAATGACATTGACGGATGCAACAACAACAGAATGTTTTTGAAATTTCTTACAGTCCCGCCATGCGATCAACAGCGCCATCTACCGACCTTATAACGACATTCTCGCCTGTCGCGTCCCGTAACCTCACTTTATATCTTGACACGAGGTTAGTGCGCACTGTCTGCCTTATTAAGTTTTAATTCACAAGATAAATCGACTTTTGGAACCGTCAGGCCCTTTATCTGAAGAGAAACCTCGTATTTTTATACATACAGTACTGGTGACTGATTTTGGAACGAAATATTGTTTAGATACACGAAGGTATGGTTGTCGAGATGGCAAATAACATGTTATATAGTTTAATTATTTTAGTATCAACATATGTCGTATCGTTACATGCACGAAGCATTAACACCCAACAACTTTGACCATGGACCAACTTTTATTGCCTTTTTTAATTATTACTATGTTTGCGGAGCTGTGAAACTTGACGGTATGTCAATTTGTGTACTTGTTTGAATGTATTTTAATGTTTCCATGTATTGTTGTTGTAGTATGCACTGAAGACGAGCTTAACACTCGAAACTAGTCTGCAAGAAAACAAATAAACATTTCTACATCAGACTCGACTTTCCTTTTTACTTTATCATACGCAGTATGTAAAGTATTGTAATCATGCCGAAAAAAAAAATCGAGATTTTAGCGGAAATAGGTCTTTATGGGCCCCCTGAACATTTTTGACCAAGGTACAAAAAAATGTCTGTGTGTGTGTGTGTGTGTGCGTGTGTAAACGATTTTTGTGACGACGATTCCGGAGAAACTACTAAAGGGATCCGAACGAAAGTGCGTATTTAGTAGTTTTATGACCAAACTTAGAGCTGAAAAGCTTTTGGTTCAAAATGGTCCAAAGGAACTGGCTATTTACTCTTAGCATTTTTCAACGATTTTCGTCATTTCTGTAATTTCGTCAAAATAGATAAATAATAAATTAAAGTAGACGAAATCTTGAATAATTTATGCCTATGACATTTTTTGGTAAAATTAATAGTTTAGCTACAAGAGCAAATTCTATTTGATCGAGATCGGTCGCATCTGCATTGATATGAAACTACATAGTAGCCAGGATTTTGACAAATATTTTTACTTTATCATACGCAGTATGATGAAGTATTGTAATAGTGCCGAAAAAAAATTGAGATTTTAGCGGAAATAGGTCTTTATGGGTCCCCTGAACATTTTTCACCAAGGTACAAAAAAATGTCTGTGTGTGTGTGTGTGTGTGTATAGTGTATGTGTGTATGTGTGTGTGTGTGTGTGTGCGTATGTGTGTACTCGATTTTTGTGACGACGATTCCGGAGAAACTACTAAAGGTATCGGGACCAAAGTTCATATTTAGAAGTTTTATGACCAAACTTAGAGCTGAAAAGCTTTTGGTTCAAAAGGGTCCAAAGGAACTGGTAGTTTATTCTAAGCCTTTTTCAAGGATTTTGCAAATGAGCCGCTATTTCTGTAATTTCGTCAAAATAGTTAAACAATAAATTAAAGAAGAGGAAATTTTGAATAATTTATGCCTATGAAATTTTTTGGTAAAATGAATAGTTTAGCTTCAAGAGCAAATTCTATTTGATCGAGATCGGTCGCATCTGCATTGACATGAAATTACATAGTAGCCAGGATTTCTCAAATTTTCGGTCTAATGCATGTGTAATGACAGTACAGGTAGTGTCAAATGCTGATGTTTTGACAATATCACACTACATCTACTGTCAATTAGTAAAAAGATTTCATATTGTGATACCGTGTACGGTCCTTGCCTGACGGCGTCGGATAGGCAGCGTGTGTTCAGTATTCAGTGTTCAGCGTGTCCAAACTGTATGTGTTCTGTTTGTTTTTGGTTTGAGGAAGTATGATCATGTATCGAATGGGCTGGGCGACTTGGGGTGGTTAAACATGGATAACACTAGGGTGTTTCATGCAGCAATATTATCTCATAAGTTGCTATCCAAGAGAATCCCACAATACCTCATGCGGAAGATACGCTGTAGAACGGATGTCCATAACCTTAATTTAAGATTCAGTGGTTTGTTTGCTCCACCTGCCCATCGCGCTGAGCTGTATAAACGGCCATTCTCTTAGCAGGTCAGTCACATAGTGGGTCTCAGGGAAGACATGAAAAACTTATCGTTAACCAGTTTTGGGGGAAAGGTGAAGTGTTATCTGTTTGCTCAACAGGGGGGACTTTAGGCATTGAGCGCACATCGCAGGCTGTTTTAATTTTTATTTTTTATGGGCGTGTGCGATGTTTTGTTGAGTTGGATTTGCTGCAATTACGAGTAATTAGACTCTTGAGTAATTTTTGTTTTGATAAGTTCTCGAAATAATTGTTATATTATTGATACAACTATTTAGTTCTAGTTTGCGTAAGGGGTCGAGTGGAAGAGCAAGGCAATTTGGAAACAAGTGTGCTGATCGCACTAAATATAAATATTATGTTGTTGCATTTAATATTGTTTTGTTAATAAAGGAATTATTTATTTATTTAATTATTTATCAGTCAAATCCTGGCTAACTCGTTTTATTTTAATGCAGACACGACTGACAAATAGATTCTCATGCAGCACAGCTATTAATTTTATATATTGTATGATAAAGTCATGTGCCTGGCCACATCAGATTTTTTAACTCATATTTACATATAGAGCTGATGATAATGGAGATATTCCTAGCAAGAATATGGGGGGGTCGATGGCGTATAGGATAGAGCGGCTGCTATCTACGCTGGAGGCCCGGGATCGAATCCCGGCTCGGGCTAAAATCGACTGTCCTGGTATTTTAGGCAGGGAACAAATACCTTTGCATGCCGCCTGTAATCGGATGAGGAAGTAAAGCCGGTGGCCCCGTGTGCTGTCATTATGCGACGTGCACGTTAAAGAACTCTTCCTGGAGGTTGGAATTCCTTCAGTAGGACAAAATTCCTGGGTGTGTGTAGCCTGCCCTCAGCGTCGGTGATTGGCCTAAGTTGCTGAACTAGACCGACGTAAAATAAACAAGTAAAAAAAAAATGAACGAATATAAATCTGTCGCAAGTTGAATTAGCTTTTTAGACTCGATGTTTCGTAGAAGCGGTATTAACCTAACATTTCCTACACAGAAATATAACCATCTTTGATTTTTTTAAAATACGTATTTCTCAAAAAGCAACACAAAAGCGTTGATATCACTCCTGTCGAAAACTACATAGCGCGACTCGCTCGCATGCGACGGCGACGCTCCGCCATCGGGGACGCGCGGTCACGCGCCGCATCACTACTCGTCGCGCTATTCCGTACTTTCGGAACTTGTGAGATAAATAACTATTATTCTGATGACAGTAGGTAGTGTCAAATGCTGATGCTTTGACAATACCTGCTATTGATACTATTGACTATTAAAATATCTGTCAAATCCTGGCTAACTAGTTTAATTTTAATGCAGACACGATTTATCTCAATCAAATAGATTCTCATGCAGCTAAACTATTAATTTTAGCCAGGCACATGATAAAGTCATGTGCCTGGCCACATCAGATTTTTTAAATTAATAATTATTTATTGTATTCATATTAAATGTTAAATTAATAACTTAAATTATTAATTATGAATTTCTAACTATATCTATTACACAATGATTCACTTGAATGTGGCAAACAGATAACATAGATAAAGTTACATCCTCGGTATACCAGGTGATTCAATTTCGAGCCTCACCATGGGGATCTCGCTTATTATTGGAGATAGACCCTATGTTTAAATTTGGCAAAGTTTCGAATTTTTTGCTAATCAATTATCTGAAAAGAAATTTAAGCTATCGTTTTTCATTTTGAAGATATCCACAAAAAACTGAAATGTTAGATATCGTTTTTAATTTTTATTCAAAACCAATTCAATACCAAGACATTTGAAACAAAAACATTCTGGGGGTACTTGTTAACAAGGCATGCAGTGTCATTTTTGCATTTTCTGATAGTCGTGTTTTTTCTCATTTCCGCAATGTTACCACATGTTACTATTATTTTCTAAAATAATGGTGTAATAATCAAAAAACTTTCAGGTACCCAACTGGAGCTTGGTTACAGACCGCCGGAGTCGTTGCCAAGCAACGCCAACAGAATGCACTTGGATCAAGCGGCGCCCTCAGCGTAAGGTTTGCCATTTAACCAAATAAACCTTAATTGTGGTTGATTGTGGATGTAAAATGCCGTTTACCAATAACGAAAAGCGTGATATAATAAGGGTTTATTATTGTTCTCTTAGAAATGTCGCATCGTACAATATTCCTAACATTGGACAGAAATTTAGCGGACCATGGATAGTTTAGTAAACCCTACAATTTTTATAATCTTTATGGAAATTTTGAAACTGATCAAAGAGGTATTTTAGACATGGTAAACGTTAAATTACCATAATTTGCAATGCTTACTACTGCATTTGCATTTGCAATGCTTACTACTGCTTTTTAGATAAATGACGATTCTCGGATTTCTAAGCGGGAAGTAGCCCTTATTTAGGAATTGCCGCAAACACGTGTTTGCAGACCATTACGAACAAAGAAATTGAAACAGTACAAACCCCATACAAGTCAAACTTTGCAATTGTACGAAATTCTTTAAATCAACAATTTCCAAATCGCTGGATTGGTAATGGTGGTGGAGTGGTGGATCCCCTGATTTAAGTCCTCTGGACTATTTTCTCTGGGGAACTGTGAACGACGATATTTATCACGATACTCGCAGAAATATCGTCGATCTGCGGGATCGAATAACAAATGCGATCAACGCTATTCCGGGAAGAACAGTTAGAAGAGCATAACAACATGTAAAAAAGCGGGCACGCTTTTATGTCTTCAAGAAAATAGCGGCCAATTTGAACATTACTTAAAAAATAAACTTTATGTTGTATAAACTCTTTTACAATCTAAATGCACTCTTGGTCAGTCCGGTACCGGCTGTCTGTAACCGAGCTGCAGTTGGGTACTTGATAAGCACGACAAACAACAAGAAAAAGAAGAACGTGTTTTTTTATATTAAACCATTGTTTTAAAACATAATGCCAACATGTTATACATTTCAAAAATGAGAAAAGATACGACTATCGGAAAATGTCAAAATTCAATTAAACTCTTAACTATATCACGCTTTTTGTTATTGGTAAAGGACATTTTACATCCACAATCAATTACAATTAAGGTTTATTTGGTTAAATGGCAAACCTAACGCTGAGGGCGCCGCTTGATCCAAGTGCATTTTGTTGGCGTTGCTTGGCAACGACTCCGGCGCGGCGGTCTATAACCAAGCTCCAGTTGGGTACCTGAAGGTTTTTTGATTATTACACCATTATTTTAAACAAGAATGGTAACATGTTATACTTTGCGGAAATGAGAAAACACACGACTATCGAAAAATGCCAAGAGTCCACATGGCGCCCATAAGAAAAACAAAAGTTGGCCATGGTTACGCCGCCATATTTGAAGTTATTTCAAATTAAAACATGTCACTGCATCCCTTGTTAAAAAGTACCTCCAGAATGTTTTTGTTTCAAATGTCTAGCTGCATTTAGTTTTGAATAAAAAATTAAAAACGATGTCTTAACATTTCTGTTTTTTGTGCATATCTTCAAAATGAAAAATGGTAGCTTAAATTTGTTTTCAGATAATCGATTAGCACAAAAATACGAAACTTTGCCAAGTTTAAACATAGGTTCTAGCTCCACTAATAAGCAAGATCCCCATGATGAGCGTCGAAATTGAATCACCCGGTATACCGGGTGAGTGTTTTTGCCTGGACTTTTTAAATATCTAGAGAAAGAAGAATCTACGAAGAAAATGTTTGGAATCAAATGATAATATTATTGAGGGGGGGAGGGAATTCATTTGAGTTTGCGTCATCTTAAATAGGAAATTTTTTATTATATTGCAGATTCGGATAGTACTTAAAAAATATGAATCTTTTATACAAAAGATGATAGATGGCGCTGTATTCGACAAAATTGAATTTTTCCGATTGTCTATTTGAAGGAAGTCAATTGAGTCAACACATTCGATTCTGCAAGATACCTATTTGCATGAAGAAACACTACTTTTTCGTTCTAAACACCTGAACTTTTGATCTTTTAAATCCAGATAGCTGGTAGATAAACAACTTTTAGCGTAACCCAGGAATTACGCGGAAGCAGGGTTCTGTTAATATTTTGCGGAGCAAATTCATGAGTGGCAATATTAACCCGCCGCAGCTCCTTTGTGGCGGTGGGCGGTAGGTAACTTTGAAATGTAAAATAGGAACCCAATTTTTTTAGGACATTCGCTTACACTCCAAATAGACACGTCTGTCCTATAATTATAACGAATTAGGTTTAATAGAAAACATTTTAGATTGTGTTTTGCAATTATACACAAGTTTTACGATTGACTTGAACCCATAAAACAGCTTAATATTCAATAAGTACCCAACCTAGCTATTAGTGGGGTTATGCTCCAGTTGGACCGCCCCACCTACCCAAGCCGTTGTCAAGTTACCCCTCCCACTTTTGAATTTTAAGTCATTTCTTATGCAAATCGTTTTGGAATCGTTAGGGAGGGTTTGGGAGCACACATTTTTCGTTTGGGAGTACATGGATTTAGAGAAAATGAAAATTGTTATTTGTACTGCCAAGTTGGCTTTCACACTTTGTGATTTTTTTGTTGGATTGGTTTGGAAATCGTTTGGGAGGATTAGGGAGTCTAGTTTCGACGTTTGGTAGTAATTGGTTTAACTGCAAAGCAATATAAATGTTTAGTACATAACCCCACTTTTTAGTTTATCGGCGGAAAGTTCGAAATTCAAAATTAAATATTGAGGTTATGTACATAACCTCAATCTTTAATTTTGATTTGCGGTCAAACTAATATACTCCCTTACATTAAAAGTGGATTTTTTAATCTTCCCTAACGATTCTTTAACGGTTTATTACAGAAATACGATCAATTTGTGTAAAGCAAAGCCCATAAATACATTACTTATGTCGGCTTCCGTAGTCAAAGTTATTTATTGATTTGCGTTCAAATAATGAAGTCTCTGATATAAAAAGTGCCATTTTTAATCCTCCCTAATCATATTCTAACCGACTGTGAAGAAATGGGTAAAATGTATAGCAAAACAAAGCAGTTATCGTCACTTACCGACGATAAACTAAAAAGTGAGGTTATGTACTAAGCATTTATATTGCTTTGCAGTTAAACTAGTTACTCCCAAACGTCGAAACTAGACTCCCTAATCCTCCATAACGATTTCCACACTATTCCAATGAAAAAATCTCAAAATGTGAAAATTGGGGGGGGGGCAACTTGACGCTACAAAAAACAATTTTCATTTTCTCAAAAACCATGTACTCCCAAACGAAAGAAGTTTACTCCCAAACCCTCCCTAACGATTCCCAAACGAATTGCACAAAAATTTACTTGAAATTCAAAAGTGGGGGGTGGGGTTATCTTGACAAAAGTCCTACCCGACCTTGTGTCTGCCTTGCTCGCATATTCCAAAGCATATTACGTATTGCATGGACGTTTTGCAATCTCGGCAATCTCGACATGGCCCCAAAAGTTTGCGTTTAATTTATATTAGGTAATAATATTGCTAGGGTTTTGATAAATTGGATTATGGAATTAGTATCTGTATAACAAAAAGTTGAAATGTTGTTCATTGGTGACAGGGTGCGGACACGCACTTCGCTTTATTGCTCTGTCAAACAATTGACGAAAGGAGTGTTAAAACTAAAAAAAGTACCTGTCGAGCAGCAGTCACTGGAGAAAATGGTGAAATTATTGTGTTAGCTACCGGACCTCATAATCCCCATATCACCCGACTGTATTATGTTTCACTTTGAAGCAAATCGTTCATAGAGCATTTATTAATAAACTATATAACTTCGTTCATTCAACCTGACCAGTAAAGTATTTGTTTGGCTTTCATAAGTGTTTTTGTTATGCCCATATATCTTCATGTAGTAATTATACCATTTCTGAAATTAGTACGTATAGAATTATAAGTCTATTGTTAGTAAATAATGCCGTCTTCAACTTATAGATTGTTTTTCAATTTATAATAATAAGTACAATGCTTAGGAATATTTTTCTTATCAGGCCAGCCTATATTACAATATTTTAAGACTTTTTTTGTAATAAACGTAATATGACGTATGTAATGTAAAGGAATGTAAAGGAAAACCACGGAAAAACCGTTACTCTGAAAGCAGGGCGTGAGACTCGATCTCACGCCCCCCGGCCCCCAGACTGATTGCCAAGCGCTCTACCGCTCGGCCACAGTCTGGCAATATGAAAAACCTCCATCGCTTTTATGGTTGTGGCATTTTCTTTTGCACAGTTTTTATGTTAATAGCCACGGTCATATCACTTTTTGGCATCTTGGCAAGGGTCAAATTTTTGTAAATAAAATTGACAAAAAGTTAAGTATAACGAACTTTCTACGCGTGAGGTGTTGTGGTAACTGAATACGTAACGATTGAAACAGCACAGGACTACACCCCTCGTACAGGCTTAATGTGCAAATTTATCAATTTTCTAATGAAATGTCTGTACACGTGCAATTTTAAGATGAATGTATTGGGAATAAAGTTGACAGCGCGTGATACTAGTTTAATTAGTAACCTAATATGTACTGCGATCTTAAATTTACTGTCCCAATTAAGCGAAATGTTGGCCCAATTAAATATGTAAATCTACTGCTGGTTCCATGGTTTGGTTTCTGTTCGTTGAGATTTGGCCCAAATAAGCGGCTGCCCCAATTAAGCGGTGGCCCAATTAAGCGGAATCGTCTGTATATTTAATTTCAGTATCATTGAACTCTGATGCTAGAATTTACAGTGGAAAGAGGTTTAATAAAACTTCAAGTATACAAATACACGACATTGAATAATATACATGTCATTATACGTGTCCATGTTTGCTTCTCCCTCATATTCTTCGCATAGGGATTTAAGATGTATGATTTTCAACCAATATTGTAACCTTTTATTACTTTGTAATATGCTAGGATAAACTGTTGTCAATTTCCTATAAGACAATATCTTAATAACAAATTGATAAACAATACATAGGCAACCGTATTATTTTGTAATTTACACCGTTAACGAAAAATAATGACTAAATATAGAGTGTATACATTTTAACAATCTGTCTTAGGGATAATCGACGACTACATACAAAATTTGTAGTATTACTATACTTGGACACTTGAAAATCGACAATGTTAGGTCAACTAATTAATAGTTGTTGCTATATGTATAAGCTCTATAGTAAATCAGGGTAAAGGTTTTAGAGAGTATACAGACCATACATACTATTGTTCTTGTGCACAGTGGGGAGTGGGGGTCTAGCAAACGATTTGGATGCCAGTGACGGATAGAGTTCCACTTTGACATTGTTATTTCTGTCAACTGATGGCATATTTTGTAAACTAATATGAGACTTTTATTAAATTCCTTCAGTACAACGAACGAAAAACTGCAAAATAACATTAATGACACCAAAAAATACTAAACTATTCAAATACTAACATTATTTATGTTGTAAAACTAAATGACAATCACTATATCTTATTATCACTCTTTGGCGAAGATCACAAAAACTACTACATTATTATTATTGATTATGTGAGTGACCATCACATAATCAATGGTAACCCTACGTTTTACTTTTCTGTTCGTCATCACTCCACGCGAAATTTCTTCCTTTTGCTTGTCCCTCTCTGGCAAACACTTCATCAACTGGCATTTGGCCATGTAGTCGAATTTGATCGGCAAATGAATTTATTTTACTTTTATAGTAGTCAGGGTCGTCCTCTTTATACCTGAAAATTATCTGATTAATTGATACATAAATATCAATTAAGTATTCTATATCACCTATTGTGTAGATAGTTTCCATAATATTCCGGTTGTGGTCCGTGGTGACCGTTATGCTGGGTTTGATAACCATTACTGAAAACCATATTACTCAACGCGTAAGCTAAACTGACGATCAGGGCAATCTTGCTGAAGATGACTGCCTTCTTAATTAGCAAAGCCAGAACACCAAAGATTATTGGAATCAGCGTGGCCACGTTGAGCTTAAATCCAAGTAGAAGTGGGACTAAGAACTGCCTAGCTACCACGTGTCCTGGAAAAAATAATGTTGGATTTACGTCATTAATTAGTTGAAATGTTGTTACAATAAGTACATATTTTGTAATTCGTTAATAATTTCAAATTATGATAACTATGTACAATGTCCGTATGTTAGGAGTTTTACCAATCAGGTTTTTGCAAACAAAATGTCAAAATACCGAGGAATACAAAATGTTCATTTACAGGGAATATATGGGATTATTATGACATTTTAGTTAAATTACAACAATTGCCAGGCTCAGTATTGTTATATTTGTCTATAAATCATCCCACATCGGTCCCAAATTTTTACTTATTATTTATGTCAGATTGCAATACTGAATTTCAATTTTTCATGCTTAATTTTCACAGGTTTTAAAATTTGGTACCACCTCTACTGTGGACTCTCCGCGCAATCAACAAAATCTGCTAGCTAAATTTAAGTCACGGTCTATTGCAGTGTTTGCCTCGTCAAATATTTAGAATTCAATTAAAAATAATATTTTATCGCAACTTGCCTCCTCTACACTTTAAGCGTGTAATCATCAGGGCGAGATGCACTATGACTACACGTGGAGAATAACAAATTAATTAGAATCCAGATGATAATAATTAATCCATGTGAGGATAATTTGTAGAAACACAACCTCGTGCTGGAATTGAACAAGGAATCTCCAATTTCTCTTCGGGGGCTCTGACAAATTGAGCTACCGAGGTAATATTTTCAATATTATTCCACTAATTATCCCCATCTGTCGTTTGCAACCTAATTAATTTTTCTGATATACGAACACGTAAGAACTATTTTCTTTGAAGTTGAGAATGGTTAGGTATAATCTTTACAAGGATTTTCTTGTGGTGGGTATGCTTAGAAAATAAGTATTATGTAACAAATTAAAAAAATCTTGTTTACGTTAAAACGAATAGACATGGGTTGGTTCATCAGACAAACAAAACAGTTGATACGAGTACCAAAGAACTTCAATATGCTTAAAATATGTTGTAAATAGAAATTTGAAGCGGCAAAAATTCATTGCGCATGCGGAGAAGGATCGCCGTTTGCTCTGCTTGTTTTATTGCTGATTGAACAAACCTAATACCTAACAGCAAACCTTTTATAAATTTTTAAAGCTTGCAGTGGGCTCTCCGCCTTTAAGGATACATTCTAGTGCAGCGTTTCCCAACTGTATTACTTTTTTTTCCTTTTTTACCTTTTTTCTTGCAGAACCCTTTAAATAGGGTTGGTACCCACCGGACCCCTAACAAAAAAAAATGACAATGTCCTTTCCAAGTCATTTCGTGTATTTTTTGCGTACAGAAAAACTTCTAACGAATTTCACGTAACTAGATACATATCTGCAAAGAAACGCTGTTCAATGATTGAATATTACTTACTACTGTGAAATTAAAGTATTTTTCCTGTAAAATTTAAAAATGCCCTCTAAAATTAAGGGGATAATAGATACTGTACTAATTTCACAGGAATATTTTTGTGGAATATGTCAAGTCTGTAAAAGCAATACTGAAATTTAGCTGGTATCCAATAACCAGCGATGTTACAGTTAGTTCTTCTTTTACAGCATTTTTTTAAAGTTTTTACATAAATTTTCTGTAACATTGCAGAGATTTCTCTCTAGCTCTAGGTATAAACTTATTTATTCTTTTTAGTTCCTTGAAGTATTACCAAACGAAGGAAGAATAAAATACAAATCCACAATGCGAAAACTAAGAATACAAAAAGTACCTTTTACAAATAATTAAATAAATAAATTAATTACAAAATTTTAAAAAGATCATTGGTCAAAATACATAAACTAAGAAACAGTTATTCTGACTATAAAGTTGTATGTGGACCTATTGATAACAAGTTCATATTCCTTAAGAAGATAGAGCAATTTAAAATACTACGGAAACACTTGGAGTGGGCTCTACGTCAGAATGGATACACCAAGTCTGACATACGAGGTGTCACACAAATGAAACCGCAAGTCACAGAGGAGCGGCAAGAGTCAAAGGGGTTCGCTTGCTTACCATACGTAAGTGGGGTATCAGAAAGAATCGGTAGAATACTGAAGAAATCGGGTATCACGGTAAGGTACAGTGCCCCAGCAAAGGTAAAGGGTCTTTTGCCTAACCCAAAGGTTATCACACCCCTCCTGAAGAACGAAGGGGTATACAAGATAACATGTGAGTGTGGAACATGCTATGCAGGACAGACAGGACGAAATATCGAATGTCGAATCAAGGAGCACAGTGGAGACACCCGGCTACGCAAGATTCAACAGTCCGCTGTTGCTCAACACTGGCGGGGCTGGAGTCGGGACACACAATGATTTTCGATGACGTGAAGATGTTGGCAAGGGTTGGTAATTATCATCGAAGGCTTATTAGAGAAGCCATCGAAACTTACAAACATCCTAACAACATCAATCGCGAGGATGGTACTGACATTAATAGGGTCTGGAAATCGATCCTAACGCGGTCAGGTGGAAAGCACATGGGAGCTGTAGCTCCAGATGTGCGCAGTGAGGTCTAAATACAGGTATATAAGGGAAAGTTTCTTGGTAGGTCAGTATTCAATTAGCTTTGAAGAAGCGAACATGGTTCGGGAACGTCAGCATTAACAAATCTTGACACACGGCATAACCCGGAAGCAGTTTATTTTCTAGACATATCCAAACTTTTAGTTTTGTCCACTAATATTTTTTATCGATATCTCCAAAACTATTAAGCTTATCACAATAAATAATATGCCATTTCAATGAGGATCATGACTGAAAAATATTGGAAGATTCGGAGGTGGTTAAAAAAGAAGAGGATAATCAGCTTCGGCGGGCCGTGCGAAATTTGGCTGCGGAATCGTTAATTTTTCGAATTTCTTTCTGCATTCTGTAAAGGTTCTGCAATAAAAATCATTAATTTTTTAAAATGTTACGGTAGGATGTACCCTTATTATTTTTTATGTAAAACTCAATATACCGTTGTATTTTTTCTTGAAAAGTACATGGATTTGGTAAATGTATAGGGTTTTGCTTAAAAAACAAATATATTTTTTTCTTTTTTTCCGATATTAAATGTTTTTACTTTAAAAAAAAATTAATGATTTTTATTGCAGAACCTTTACAGAATGCAGAAAGAAATTCGAAAAATTAACGATTCCGCAGCCAAATTTCGCACGGCCCGCCGAAGCTGATTATCCTCTTCTTTTTTAACCACCTCCGAATCTTTCAATATTTTTTTCTGCATTCTGTAAAGGTTCTGCAATAAAAATCATTAATTTTTTAAAATGTTACGGTAGGATGTACCCTTAATATTTTTATGTAAAACTCAATATACCGTTGTATTTTTTCTTGAAAAGTACATGGATTTAGTAAATGTATAGGGTTTTGCGTAAAAAAACAAAAACAATAATAAATGACCTATTTATTATTGGAATTATTGGAATTTCTTTGGTTAATCGAGTAAATATATTTTTTTCTTTTTTTCCGATGTTAAATGTTTTTACTTTATCATACGCAGTATGATAAAGTAAATATGATGATAATTGATTTCGTTCAATGCACATTTAACATAAAAAAATATTTACTCAATTAATAATAAATAACTTTATTCCCATTTTTGTGGATTAAAAATCAATCATATTTCCCCCAATTAAGCTGATCTCGACATCTTCAAATAAACGAGATATCCATGCATTCCGATGAGAAACGGGCACCCCGCGTTGAAGGTATTTTAAAATTCGGCTCAGAATAAGCCTTTGCGAAATCTATTGTGATAAATTGTTTCAGTCGTGATTTTGTGTAAATATAAATAACATATTTCCGGAATTGACTTTGCAAAACCTTCTTTGATAACTATTCTCACAATAATGAATGTAAACTAAACTAAAGAAAAATGTGGCAGTTTTACTGCCGAAAATGTTCCTTAATACTTGTCAGTTACAGCATGAGTTATGGCTGACATGCGTTTTTTCATTAATGTCCCAGAAACAGATTATAGTTTCTAATGTTTTCTTAAAAAAGTACTTTAAAGTTCGGTTCAGCCTTTGCAAAATCTAGTGTGTTTACTTGTTTCAGTCGTGATTTTGTATAAATATAATATTTTTTCGAAATTGACTTTGCAGAACCTTCTTTGATAGCTATTCTCACAATAATGAATGTAAACTAAACTAAAGAACGCCTACAGTTATTTTAATATTTTGATTTTGTAAGTTTCAAATATAATGTTAATAATAATAAATTTAAGCAGGCATCGAATGTAAAAATAGCCAACAAAGTCATATAAGTAGTCTTCACAAGGCAGGCTGTAGTCTTCGTGAATTTGACCCACATTTGAAACTCGCTCTAGCGAAGAAACCTTGAACTTGCAGCACGTGTGAAACCGTCTCTACTGCTTATGGCTACGAGGACAGCGCCACCAGTTTCACGGCCATATATCGTACTTCGTAGAATTGTTCCAAAGAATACATAAATAAATTAGAGTATTCTCTGTAGCGTTATTTTATTTTATTATTTTTAGGTGAACTAAACTCGGGTTATTTTATTATTGCTTCCACTGAAGGAGTTTTTGATAAAAACATATAATGAGCAATAAGCTCTGACCAACCCAGGACCAACCCCCGCTGTTGTGCAATGTCGGGGTTGGACATTTAAAATAACCAGACGCGTCGGCGCTCGGCAGCATACCTATTTATACAATTTACATTCGTGTGAGTAATAAAATGACAATGTACAACTACAATTTTAGAAACTTATGGAATTAAATTAAAGAACGAAATACAGAAACTTTGAAATATAGCAGCGATTGCAGCGCTATCTCTGGTTCAAGGTCAATGGCAACGGCCGCCGACTTACCAGTGCTAACTTCCTTGAGATTGTGTTGAACTAGAGAATCGCGGTGAGGATCTAGAGCGAATTCCAGTACGCCACCTGGACTAAGAGATGGCGCCACTCTCATCGCAAGACCTGGATACAGGAAATCCATTCCCCAATGCAGTTTTCTTCTAGAAAATACGTGGTCCATCGAGTCAATGAATGATCTAAGCAAAAAGATATGTTTGCATCATTATTTTGTTGAAATAATTATTATTTATTGTATTCATATATACAGTGTGTCCCACTTAAGGGTGTAACACCTTCATATCTTTTTTATTTTTAGTCCAATTTTAGTAATTTTTTCTTTCAAATATAGAACACATATTGCTCTATTTACTGCCAAAAAAACAAGTGTCTTCTTTAAATGCAAAGCACCTTGTGATGGCAAAATAAAGCGCAAAACTCAAGAAAATAGTTTAGGGATTTTTTAACGAAAAATTTTACTAGTAAAAATAGTTCAAAACCCCAAAATTTCATGAAAATTAAAAATATTTAAATTTTCTAAAAATAATACGAAAAATAATTCTATAATAAACCTAATAATAAATCAGTAAATATTATTTGCATAGAGGCAGCTGCGCTTAAAAAATGTGTGCTATGGAAGTTTTGTTTGAAATAAAACCTGAACTGTTCAAGTGCTTTGTCGCAATTAAGTATTGTCTGAATAATAATGCTTACACTCGCGGAAAAAGTGGAAATAATAAGATGATAATGTGCGATCAGCAAGGGAAGCAGCTGAAGCACTTTGACACTTCAGGTTTTATTTCAAACAAAGTTTCCACAGTACCTACACTTTTTAAGCGTAGCTGCCTATGCCAGTAATATTTAAGGAATTTCAAGTGATTTTTTTAAAGCAAATAAACGTTTATTTTATTTCTACATGTTACAATGTACGTCACGGTACACATATATACATACTACATATACACATATATTATGCAATATAACCCGCTTGTACTTGTAAGGCGCCATGCTGATCAGTGTCTCTCTAGTTCTTCACCTCTGGAATTGGACAGCAGTCCTTTCTAGGGCTAACGGTATTGAGGGTTCCTTTGGTTTGTGTTAGCTCAGTGTAGCCCGCTTGTCGCGTTCTCTGTCGTAGCAATAATTTCTTGGTGCTGATTTTGAAGCTAGTATATGATAATTGTTTTATGTAGTCTAGCAGTGAGTTGTACATCGCTACCTCGCTAGTCTTCAAAGTTGGTGCACACCGTTTGGTCCGATATTTCTGTGGTCTAATGTGTGTCATTGTTCTCGTTCTGTGACTATGTATTTCGTCTGCTTTTGTAAGCCGTATCTTTGTTTTTATTCTTTTGTTTTGCAGTTTGTACATTAGTAGTAGTTTGCTTAGTGTAATTCTCTGTACCAGAGAGAGTTCATTTGTTTGCTTGTGCACCTCTGTTGTTGGTGTGTTTCTGTCGATGTTGTATAGCATTTTTAATATCTTGTTCTGTTGTCGTTGTAGCTTCTCCAGATTACCGTTCGTCGTGTTGCCCCATATGTTTATTAAGTAGCTTATGTTGGAGGTATAGAGGCTGTTGTATAGTGATATCTTCAGGTAGTTAGGTATTATGGCTCTTCTGCACTCTTTTTGTGGAGTGCAGCTATCGTTCTTGCGTTCTTCTTTATCAAGTTGTTGACGCGTGTTTTCCAGGATAGATTGTCTTGTATAGTTATTCCGAGGTACTTAACTTCTTGTTTTTGTTGTATTCTTGTTCCATTAATTTTTATATGTGTGTTTTCTCCTTTTTGTTTGAGAAAATTGTATATTCTGTCTTTTTTACATTTATAGTCAGTAAGTTGGTCCTAAACCATTCCTCCAATTTTGGTAGATCTTCATCGATGTTTTGCTGTAGTCGTTGCTTTGTTTTCGCCGAATATAAGATGCAAGTATCGTCGGCATACATATACAGGGTCCTGCAACTAAGCTCCCGTCTTCTGTAGCTCACTTACTCATTAAGCTAAGAGTTTGACATTTTGCAGGCTTACCCTGTACTTCAAGGTACAATTCAAGAAATTATTTTTTATTATACAGGATGTTCCAAAAAAGTGCAACGCCACGGTAATATATTTTTTTAAATTGCATGCTATACATTTTTCTACACATTTGGAAGCCTTTTATGGTTACCTACATATCACCAAAATTTTATTGGTCGGTTGAGTGACCGCAGCGGGAAAAATTAAAAACCAAAAAAAATTGATTTCGCATCTTAGGGTTTAAAAATCAATAAAAACCACAAAATGCACCTCGTTAATAAAATTTTGCGACGTGCTTGTTAAGTTAGATGTAATAGTCTCGTTAACCAAGTGACATTGATCCAAATTATACAGGGTGACCAAAATCGAGTGTCAAACTTGTCAAACTTCAACGCGCTATTGTCCTTATTTTAAATTGGAACCCATAATTTTTTTTAGGTGAAGCGATGCGGAATTAAAGAATAAATATTGTTTCTGAATACAACCTCATCACAATTCCCAATATTTTAAAAGTTATTCGCCAAAAACTCATTTTTCAACGTTTCCAACGGCAATTTTAGGAAACAAATATCGTACGTGGCGTTGAAAAACAATTTATTACATAAAATATAACGCAGAGAGGTATTTTAGATTTTACTGTACTTAATTAAGTAGTTATTCAATTGCTAAATTTACTGCAAAATTTACCTATAGCCACATTTCCGTCCTTACCGCTATAGGTAAATTATGCAGTAAATTTCGCATTTGAATAACTACTTAATTAAGTACACTCAAATCTAAAATACGTCTATTATTTTTTATGAAATAAATTGTTTTTCAAAGCCACGTACGATATTTATTATCTAAAATTGCCGTTGGAAACATTGAATAATGAGTTTTTGGCGAATAAGTTTTAAAATATTGGGAATTGTTATGGGGTTGTATTTAGAAACAATGTTTATTTTTTAATTCTGCATCATTTCAGATAAAAAAAATTATGGGTTCCAATTTAAAATAAGAACAATAACACGCTTTGAAGTTTGACAAGTTTGACACTCGATTTTGGTCAGCCTGTATAATTTGGATCAATGTCACTTGGTTAACGAGACTATTACATCTAACTTAATAAGCACGTCGCAAAATTTTATTAGCTAGGTGCATTTTGTAGTTTTTATTGATTTTTAAAGCCTACGATGCAAAATAATTTTTTTTTTGTTTTTATTTTTTTCCGCTGCGGTCACTCAACCGATTTCAATAAAATTTTGGTGATATGTAGGCATACATAAAATGCTTCCAAATGTGTAGAAAAATGTATAGCATGCAATTTAAAAAAATATATTACCATGGCGTTGCACATTTTTGGAACACCCTGTATAATACAAAATAATTTCTTGAATTGTACCTTGAAGTACAGGGTACGCTTGCAAAATGCCAAACTCTTAGCTTAATGAGTAAGTGAGCTACAGAAGACGGGAGCTTAGTTGCAGGACCCTGTATACTGATCCATTCAATGCGAAGGTCAGGAGGTCGTGTGTATATAAGACAAACATAGTAGGAGGTGGTATTCTTCCTTGGGGGATGCTGTAGTCGGAGAATTTTATGTCGCTGTATTGTTGTTCTAGTCTTGTTACTTGTGGCCGATCGTTTACATAAGTTTTGAGAATATTGTGGAAATTATCTTTAATGCCTAATGTCTGCAGTTTATCCATAAGTTTAGTTTTTGAAATTGTATCGAAAGCCTTTTTTAGGTCAATAAACACGCATAATACAAGATCTCTATTATCTATTCTCACCTTAATGTCGTTTGTTAGGTCAAGTACTGCAGATGTTGTGCCGGATTTTTTTTGAAAGCATATTGCTATTTATGTATTATGTTGTTGGATTTTATGTGTTCATGTAGTCTTTTGTGTATTATTTTTTCTAGAATTTTGCTGAAGCTTGTTGTCAGTGCTATCGGTCTGTAATTTTCAACGTTGTCTCTTTCTCCCCCCTTATGTATTGGTCTAATAATTGTTTTCTTTAAGTAACTTGGAAATCTGCCTTCTAGTAGTGCCGCATTCGATAGTTTAGTAAGAACAGGGGTTCTTCTCATTATTTCGGTCATTTCCCTTTCGTTTGTTGCATACAAGTCTGCGTCTGGGTACATCAAGTTGTTGTGCGTTATTTGTTGTTGTTTTGGGTTTTGTGTGGATATATGTTTTTCTGCTAGTTCTCTTCCAATGTTGGCGAAGGAGTTGTTGATTTCATTGGTAATGTCTTCCTTGTTTTGTAACTTTATTCCATTTTTCTTTATTTTATCGATTGATGTGGTGTCGATTTTAGTTCTTCCGCCGGTTTGTGAATTTATTATTTCTCATTGCTTGGATTGGTTGTGTTTATTCATGTTGAACAATTTATTGTAATAAAGTGTTTTGGTGGTTTTTATCAGTTTGTTGGTCGTTTGCTTTCTTTGAAGGTAGATTTCTCTTAAATATTTATTTTGAGGGTTTGTTTTGAGTCGCTTATGAATCCTATTTCTCTCCTGTATGACTCTTGTATGACGTTCACCGTTATCCAATTGTTTTTTTTTTTAATTTTTACCTTTTTTTAATTTTATTTTGAATTGATTCTTCCTTATTGTTTCTTCTATTATTTTAGAAAGTCTTTCTTTTCTTCAAAGTCTTTAATCTGTTTAAGGTTTAGTTGTTTCAAGTCGTTGTGAATTTTTTTCTCTTTGTTTTTGTTTGTTCGTGTGTGCAATAAGTCGATTTTGGGGTAGTTGTGTTTATTATTGTCACTATGGCGTTATGATCTGATAAGTCGGTACTAATAATTTTTACTTCCTTGATCTGTTGTGCTATATTTGCCAACACATGGTCAATTATTGTGTGATTTCCATTCGGATTTCTTCGTGTGTAATCTTTCTTGGATATTTTGTTCATTATTTGATAATTATGTTCTGTTAGGGTTTTCTTATAGTCGTTTGTTATTTCATTCTTGTCTCTAATATTTATGTTGATGTCCCCTAATATCACGTGCGGTTTTCTTCTATTGATGACATTGTTTTTAAATACTTCCCTCAGTGTGTTATAGCGGATATTCGGTGGTTTATATATTAGGGTGATGGCAGTCTTGGACTTTTTCAGTTTTATTTTTAATACTTCTACACCTTGTATACATTTCTTTGTGCAAGTTTTATATTCAATGGTGTTGCTTATAAATAATGTCAATCCTCCTCCGCGGGTGCTTCTGGATACGTACTCAGCGTTGTAGTTTTCTAGGCGGTATAGTTGTTCGTCATTATGTGACAGCCATGTTTCTGTTAGTGCGATAATTTCTGGTTTATATATTTTCGCCATTATTTCTGCTTCATTGTATTTGTTTCTCAGACTCCTGATGTTATGAAGATATATTTTATAGTTTTCCATATTGATTGTCGTTTGCGTTAGTGTTTTTGCTTGTGTTTGTTCCAGCGGTTCTATAATAGTTGTTTAATGTCGTCAATGCTCGAAATTTTAATTTTCTTAGCGCCGTCCTCCTTTCTTACATATATCGTTCCATCTCTTGCCCAAGCGGCTTTGTATGTTTTTCCTTCTGCATCTGTAGAATATGTTAGCGGCTTGCATAGTTAATTGCTCATTTATGTATATGTTTCTGTTTCCTTTTAAGTTGCAGTCATTAGCTTTTATTGCTCCTATCTTCCTTCTGGTTTCCAGTATCTTATCTCGATTTGTTTTGTTCGACAATTCTACGATGATTGGGCTGCCTTCTTGTCCTCCCTCCTTTCTTTTGCAGGATATAATGTCTATACCTTCCAGTCCGGTACCCAACTTTTTAGAACTTTTTCCACTATTTCTTGTCCACTCTCGTTTCCTTCTGCCTGTTGTTCGACTCCGGATATTACTATGTTGTTCCTGATTTTGTCTTGTTCGTTGCGTTCTACTATGTCTTCCAATTTCATTATTCTTTCTTTCATGACATCTCTGTCTTCCCTATCTTCCTTGATCGCCTTTCTGAGTTCTTTATTTTCCTCTTCAATTCTTATCAGTATGTCGGACATACCTTTTATGGTCCTCTTTATATCCCTCATTGATTCAGTTAACTCTAATTTACTCAATTTTATTGCTTCGGGTTCGCTGTCGCTTGACTGTCCAGCTCTCTCAGTTTCTGTGGGTTCGACGCTTCTAGTTTTAGGTTTGGTTTTTGTCATCTTTTTTTCTATGTTAATTATTATATATATTTTTTAGTTTATTTTTTATTCTTTGTTTTTTATTTTTTTTTTTAATACTTAAGGTAAGTACACAAAAGGTAAACGAATAAATACAAGGGCACTCTTCACACACCTATCAGGTGTGGCTAACGCTACATAAACAGAAAAGGCCGCGGGATAGCAAGGATTTTATTTTTATTGAAAAGAAATTTCAACAGCAGTGGTTTGGTATTTCGGTAAAGAATTTCCAGTTAGAGGTGACTGGTTTATGGGTTGATTAGAAAAACGCCCGTACGACTATACTAGGTATATAATACTCACTCTTTCCGGCCTTGCCAGTGTTGCTGGTTTACCAGGATCTAAATAACTTTATTGCTTTGATCTTCACTTTGCAACGTAGCCAGTAAAAAACACTTCCGCACACTATAGAATTAGTTTTTGTTTTTCTTCTTTTTCCTTCACAATTTTTGAATGATCGCAGGAGCACGTGAAACTGAACCAGCACATTGTATCTTTTATGAAAGTGTGCAGATGTAAGCTGGAACATTATTATTATTACCACTCACTATGTGGCCCTGCTGTGGAGTTTTCTGTTGGGCTTAATAAATGAATTATTATTATTATTAGATATTATAGTAGAAAATAATTGAAAGTTTGACCTGAATTGTTGCATAGAACTACAAAATACTTTCATATGATTCGTTTGCCAAAAATTTACTTCTAGTCTTTATCCCCAGTCCAACTTATTAATTATGTCAGAGAACTTCACTTACCTGGAACTCAACTTAGGCCTATAATTAAAAGGTATATTAGGAAATGAATTCCTTCAAGTCAAAACTCGTAAATGCATTTACGAATTTTGACACAACAAAACACGGAATCAATTTATTTTCTAAATGATTCTGGCCGTGAAAGCCTTACGTACGTGTATAAGGTATGTATATCTTTCCCTTTAAACTAATAAAATATCCTTATAGTGCCACGATAAAATTCAACAAACACAGTAATGTTATAAACAGTCTCTTCATGTAGCTGCTTTTAGTAATCGCAATCTGAAATTTTATATTCTGGAAACGAATAATTTTGATAACTTTTCATCGTACCAATTATTCAATTCCAAGAAACACCTAGTCACAAGTACCAGCACAGATTTATTTATAAAGTATTTACGAAAGACGTTGGTCGTGGTGGTCCAACAACTTGGCCATCCCCCTGGAATAATTTGCCATTCCAACTATGATAGAGAACATGAGTACCAACTAAGTGCTTTCAAAATATTTATGCAGAAATATTTGATAATTCAAAGCTACTGTTAACCAAGGAGTCGTAGCAACTCTATTATCTTGCTACTAAGTTGCCAAGAGAATTATGGTGAAACTTAGCAAACAATTTCTCTCGGCTAGCATCGGGAACTGATAGTGACGAACCGAGTGTGTCAGAGAGAAACCGTTGCTAAGGTTCTCGTTCATTCCCTTGGCAGCTCAGTCATTCGGTTTGAAAATATGAATGTATTTCATTATTTATTCTTATGTTTCCTACAAAAATATATTGAAAGCACTCCCAATTTTATGTTATATTCTTCTTCCATAAGATGTCCAAAATAAATAATTACCCGGGTCAAATCAGGGTAATAGTTGAAGTTGTTTGTACACTAATTAATATATTTTGGAAATACGTACAAATATCACAATCGCTTCTGTAGTTAAAAATTGCAGGCCGCATGCTGCTGCATGAAGATACGAATTATAACATTCATGAGTGACATTCGTAGTAAAAATTAGAACTTTTTAAATTTAACATATTATTTTTATTAATTTTTTAAGAGGTTTGATGTTATTGTGCAAATGTCAGATTAAATACATAATAATATTATAACAGTTTACTAAAGAGTTCAAAAATCTGGATTAGCGATGTGGTTGACTTATTCCAAGATATACACAGGTGTTTAAAATTATTAGGTATTTGACATTTAGAAAACCTATATATTTATCCTGGATAAATTATCTATAATTCATCATACTTTCGCGTGGCAGTTTAACTGACCAACATATTGCTTAGTACTTGTCAGTTACAGCATGAGTTATGGCACATGCGTGTTTTCATTAATGTCCCAGAGCAGGCCATAGTACTAATCTTTTCTTAAAAAAAACTACGATACTATACCTAGTGTTCAATTTAACAGAAATCACTTTTGCGATTACGCCTTCTAATGGAACAATAAACGTGTTAATGAAAATAATTATTGGCTGTAGTACGAATGATGTCTGAAATGATGTCTAAAATTTCTTCTGTATGCAAGAAAAGTGTACTTCGATATCTTGAGGCAATTAGTGTGCATTGTGATAGCCTGTATGTAAAGCACTTACAGTACCCGTAGGCATGGCTGTAACCGAGTTTTCAGATTGCTCTTGATTGCGATGTCTAGTTAGATTGTCTGTGGTTTATAGTTATTATTCACCTAAAGCTTCCTGGATTGCTGTTATCGACGAAGTTATACGCTTCCCTGTACTGCTGCTCATCTCTTGTAAATGTAACACCATCGGCAATGTCGAATTCCGGATCATTCTCCAAAGTTTGCAATTTTGTTATCGCGCCCACACCTAAGCAATAACCGAGAGTTTCACTGGGTCTCGTAATTAGGCACTGTTTGAAAGACTCCCCAATGTCGTCCTTCGCGGTTGCCACGCGGAGCAAAACCGCGAACAATAACCAATTTTGGAAACGCGATGCTTTGGATAACATGTTTGCGAATAAATTCATTGGACGTCGACGCGGCGGCTTTATAGTCTTTGTCAACCACCACTGAGGAAAACTCCGAAAGGAAATAACGCGTTACGGTCAATATTTTCGTGGCGAAAGTGAACGTCCTATTGTTCTTCGTAATTGTAGACGGTAGTTGTACTGATGCGAACTCTTCACATCTTTGTATTGCCTTCTGAAGTTGTCGGTTCAACGGCTCTATGTTAGCATTTCCGACTTTTACTTTTAATTTGTGAGGATTCTAAAATTTTGCTGTTGATCCTTTAAAGAAATAGTTGATGAGGAATGTAATGTTTAATTAGTAAAAAGGTCAAATATGGCATGAACACAACTGTATGTTAATCAAATCAATCGCTGGTTATCCATGTATATATGAAAATATTATGTATTTGATTTGTAGTAATATTGGTAAACCAACGCGTTTTATAAATAAACCTGACCACCATTAACTCAGAACTATCTACAAGGCTGTTTGCAGCTAGTAGAAGTATAGTATATCTAAGAAGTATGTAGTTTTAAACGAATGAAAATGTTTCACGACATGCTTTGTCAAAGGTCCCTGGTTCAAAGCCAGGTGGTGGCTGTAACTTTTGATTTATTTAAAATTTACATCCCACTTGTATGCCACCATATTATTAACCTAGTTTTAAACGTTGTTAGTACGTACTGACTTATTAGTCACTTTATATAGCTTCGAAAAAAATATTTCACTTTTATATCGCCGCTAGATACACATTTTAAGTAGTGGTATAAAAATGTTTTTTTTTTCTGGAAGTCTATGATAATAAATTAAAATCAACAATCATATTAATGTGCGGTGAATAAATAAGTAACGCTTCTTTTTCAGTCACTGATTTATAATATATTTTTTCAGTTATTTCAAAACATAGCCGACTTTTCGCCCTCTAGTCTGGGGCATCCTCAAGGCAGGTTTGCGTTGTGGAAAAATGTCTAGATATAAAAAGCTTGACGCCTCATGGCAAAAATTGTCTCATGAGGCCTCAAACTTCTTATATCTAGACATTTTTCCACCACAGAAACCTGCCTTGAGGATGCCTCAGACTAGAGGGCGAAACGTCGGGTATGTTTTGAAATACCTGGAAAAATATACAAATCACTGACTGAAAAAGAAGCGTTATTTATTTATTCACCACACTATCACACTACAGTAATAAGTTACAGAAAATCATATTAATGAAAGCATAGATTTTTTTTTATCTATACCGTAGTCAATTTTGTGTAGGTTTCTATGGAGGCATCATCTACATTCTACGCCAATGATGGGTACACAAATGGGTACACGCCATACTATATCAATGATATAATTCCTATTCAATTTTATCTTTGGGTGAATGTCGCTGCTCCATAATGAAAAATGCACATATAAATTAGCATATGTAAAACGGAGAAATAAAAGCCTCGAAAGCCTTCGTAGTTAAAATATACCCATTAATATATTTTAACTACAAAGGATATCGAGGCCTTTATTTTCTCCGTTTTACATATATTCTTCACCTTTGTCAATGGATCTCTTAAAAAAAAATATATAGATAAATTAGCTCTGTAACCAAAAGGGCACCACAGAATTTAAAAGGAAAGTTTACAATTTTGAACACACATAAAACAATAAAAAAGTAACCTGAAAATTATTCCAATAAAAAAAGAAATGCCAAATTACTTCAAACATAGAAATTACCTACGGTAAGATGACGACTTTTCATTTAAGTTAGAAAGGACTGATCATTTTTGAGTAAACATAATTTTAACCTCAGTATGCAAATTATTTTAGCAAACAGTTTTTTTTTTTATTTTTTTGTTGCTACTCGTTAAAGGTACACAAATAAAAATTAATTATTATAATGTAGGTAATTTTTTGTATCTGTAATGTGATCTGCCTATACATCACACTAAACCGAAGCACTAGAAACTTAAAAATTATTCCAAAGCAAACATCAATGTTCGAAAGTATAATTATTATAGTGAATAAATAAATAAAATAAAATTAAATAATTTTTTTCCATCAAAGGATCCCATCAACAAGTTTATATGAGTATATAGGAGTATATACAGGCTTATCCGAAATGAGTGCATTAACTTGGAGGGGTAATGTAGCTCAATATGAAGAGCAAAAAATCTAATCATTTTTCTAAAAATGTTATCCGGGCGGAAACCGCGCTGAGGACTTTGAAGCAGTCCACGTTTAGCGCTCTGTTGCAAGAGGCATCTTCAGAACTAAGTTACCAAACCAAGTGCTAAGAAGATACTGTCGTCTGTTAGGGCGGGTCTTTATATATGAGTGGAGTGGTGTCACCAGATGGTGTTTGGAGTGGGGGTAACGAAGTGGTAGGGGTGGGGTTAACAGGTAGTGGGCCAGCAGGTAGAAGCGGTTGGGACACGACTGATTTCCAGGTATGATATAAGTGAAAACCATTATCTCTATTGACATTGGAGGGGTGTTTTAGGATTTCGATTGATTCACCGATCCTTCTAGGGTAGTAATGGAATTCACGGGAGGGCATTTTGGTTTGTGCAAACAGGATCTCATGTTCTGTGTTATATCTGTGTTCAGCGAGAGCTGAACCAGCGATTTGTCGCAATCTAGTGCAGCGTTCGTGCTCAGATACTCGGATGCTAACTGATCGCTTCTTCTCGCCAATATAGACACTTCCACAAGCACATGGAATCCGGTACACACCAGAGGAAAGAAGAGGTGGGATTTTGTCCTCTGTAGAAGGAAGTAAGTCGGATAGTTTGGAAAGGGGTTTGAATATCGGTTTTCTGTTGTACTTGCGGAGGATGCGTCCAATACGATCTGTCGTACCCTGGACGTAAGGAAGAAAAGCTGTTGCAATTGGGACGTCCGTCGTGATTGTGATGAGGTGTTTTATCTGTTGGGTTTAGGTGTCGGGAAATGATTTTAATTATCGAGGACTTGGGATAGTTGTTTTGGGATAAGACTTTGGTTAAGTGATCACGTTCGTTTAGGAGGTATGTGGGGTGGGTTATAGAAATTGCTCTTTTCACAATGGTGTTGATCACTGCTAGTTTCTGAGCGGGGTGATGGTGGAAATTGGCATTGAGGTATCTATCGGTGTGAGCGGGTTTCCTATACACGGTATGTTCAAGGGAGCTGGATGGAGTGCGAGTAACTAGAACGTCGATGAAAGGAAGCCACCAGAAAATTTTATTTTTGCTACCCACACACTATCACAATGTGTAGTACGACGACAAAATATGGCCCATACCTATCTCTACACACCTATATTCAATGACCTAACAGTCAACTTACCGAACATTTAAAACAAATTGCTCCAAGGAAGCTAGTGTTCGGCCAATTTGCGCTTAACAGCTAACATCCATCATAGTTTTCAAGCGACTGCAGCAGCCACATTCCCATATTTCCCTAATTGAAGATCCTATGGTAATCAGTAATCACTACTTGTTAAATGATCCATTTTGATCATAAAACAACACAAAACAACGCAACACCGACAGCCAGGAACGACACAAACACAGGTCGACCTTGCAAACATGTGACTTCACAGGGTTCGCTCAGCTAAGCTGGCGGAGTAGTTTAAGGTACTACTAGTCTTTCTAAAAACGTAACATCTTAAATTCTGCATTTTCAATAATTAATTACTCAAAACTGATACCAGATAGAGAAAATAGTAGATTTTTTTTTAGTTTTTTTACTCCAATTATCAAGATCTATAATTCATTTCTTGCAAATTCGTATTTAATAACCGTCGGTCTGCGACTTGACTTGGGTGATATGTACGTTACAGTGCATGAAGACCTATTCCAAAACGTCCGTGTTTAATAAGATATAACTTACATCCCAAATTATAAAGTTTAATTATAAGTTTAATTTAGAAAATAAACTGCTTCCGGGTTATGCCGTGTGTCAATATTTGCTAATGCTGACGTTTCGCGAACCATGTTGCTCGCTTCTTCAAAGCTAATTGAATACTGAAGACCTACCAACAAAATCTCCTTTATATACCTGAATTTACACCTCACTGCGCATGTAGGACAGACAGGACGAAGTATCGAATGTAGAGTCAAGGAGCATAGTAGAGATACCCGGCTACGCAAGATTCAACAGTCCGCTGTTGCTCAACACTGCCACGAGTCGGGACAGACAATGAATTTCGATGACGCGAAGATGTTGGCAAGGGTAGGTAATTATCATCGAAGGCTTATAAGAGAAGCCATCGAAATCTACAAACATCCTGACAACATCAACCGCGAGGACGGTACTGACATCAGTAGGGTCTGGAAATCGATCCTAACGCGGTCAAGTGGAAAACCACATGGGAGCGGTTCTCCAGATGTGCGCAGTGAGGTGTAAATTCAGGTATATAAAGGAGATTTTCTTGGTAGGTCTTCAGTATTCAATTAGCTTTGAAGAAGCGAGCAACATGGGTCGCGAAACGTCAGCATTAGCAAATCTTGACACACGGCATAACCCGGAAGCAGTTTATTTTCTAAATGATTCTGGCCGTGAAAGCCTACGTACTTATTTAATCTCACTCTACGGGGAGGATGTTTACAAACTTACCAAGGATTTTGACACTTTACGAACAAAACGAAGCAAGATGTTAACCAATCTTGCTTTTCTGAGAAGGTGTGGTACCAACATTCCTGCGCACCAAGCACCATATCAACACCGCTGCCGCCAAGAAGATTTTGAGGAGAACGGAGACTGCCTTATTACTTGAAAGGGTACATTTTACGTACCGATCTTTACAGGACATTACAAATAAATTGCTAAAACTTCATCTCAAATTAGCAAATAGATTGTCAGCCGAAGATTGGAGTAAGCTTGATTCCACCACATGGAGTAAGGCGGAGTTCCAGTTTGACAAAGCAACTGAATCTCAGAAGAAGAAGTTTGTTAAGTTAGAGGCTAAGAAAGTTGTGACCAAATCTACTACTATGGACAAAGTAGTTATAAATATGTCTAAACACCAACTGGTGAATTGTCGGTCCTAGGCAAAGGATTGAACTTTGCAATCGCACCGATAAGAATTCCTAAGGAGGAAATTGTTACGGAAGTAGAAGCCGCTTTGTACAAAATTCCAGGTGTACAAGCAGAGGACATTCGTCAAGAGGTTTCCAGGGTAATTAGGAAAACTACTCCGCCGAAGAGCAATATTACAAAAGAAGAGAAGTACTCTCTGAAGACCATCAAGGACAACAAGGATATCACAGTACTACCAGCGGATAAAGGGAATGCAACGGTGATATTGAACAAGGAGGACTACAACCGGAAGATGAACGATCTATTGGACCCAAATACCTACCGTAAAATTGCGAAGGACCCAACAGATAAGATAGGAAGGCGAGTGAAGGAGTTGGTTAAATCATCAACGATTCCCGAACAGGAAACAGAGGCCTTTTTGTTCAAGCCCCTAGGGCACCGAGGATCTACGGTTTGCCAAAGATACACAAGGATAACGTACCTTTAAGACCAATCGTCAGCGCAATAGGCTCCCCAACCTATTTGTTGGCAAAATACTTGTCGAAAACCATCGAACCGTTTATAGGACAAACTACATCTTTTGTTAAGAACTCTGAACATTTTATTCAGATTTTGAAGGAAGTTGTTATTGACCCGCAGGATATACTCGTAAGTTTCGACGTGACATCACTCTTTACGTGTGTTCCGGTTAAGCAGGCGGTCAAAGGCCTTCGGACAACACTTGTTCCCCTAGGTCTACCAACCGATGTACCGGATCTTATAGAGTATTGTCTCTCCACCACATACTTCAAGTGGGCGGGAGCGATGTATGAGCAAGTAGAGGGTGCTCGCATGGGATCTCCTCTCTCACCGGTAATCGCCAATTTTTTCATGGAATTGTTTGAAGAAAAAGCCATTAGGTCATGTCCTTACAAACCCAAGCATTGGGTCAGATATGTTGATGATACCTTTGTGGTTTGGCCACACGGTAGAGAAAAACTTACTGAGTTCCTTGGCCACTTGAACAATGTCAATCCTTCTATCAAATTCACGATGGAAATAGAAGAGGATAACCAGCTGCCTTTTTTGGATGTTCTGGTATACAGAACGCCAACGGGTACGCTTGGACATACTGTCTACCGCAAGAAGACACATACCGATCGGTACTTGAACGCCAGGTCGCACCACCATCCCCAACAGAAGAGAAGTGTTATTAATACTTTGTTCAACAGAGCCGAGAAGGTGTGCGACTCCAGCAGCTTGGACGACGAACGGAAACACTTGGAGTGGGCTCTGCGTCAGAATGGATACACCAAGTCTGGACATGCGGGGTGTCACACACAGAAAACCGCAAGTCTCAGAGGAGAGGCAAGAGTCAAAGGGGTTTGCTTGTTTACCATACGTAAGTGGGGTATCGGAAAGAATCGGTAGAATACTGAAGAAATCGGGTATCACGGTAAGGTACAGAGCGCCAGCAAAGGTAAAGGATCTTTTGCCTAACCCAAACGATATCACACAACTCCTGAAGAACGAAGGGGTATACAAGATAACATGTGAGTGTGGAACATGCTATGTAGGACAGACAGGACGAAGTATCGAATGTAGAGTCAAGGAGCATAGTAGAGATACCCGGCTACGCAAGATTCAACAGTCCGCTGTTGTTCAACACTGCCACGAGTCGGGACACACAATGAATTTCGATGACGCGAAGATGTTGGCAAGGGTAGGTAATTATCATCGAAGGCTTATAAGAGAAGCCATCGAAATCTACAAACATCCTGACAACATCAATCGCGAGGACGGTACTGACATCAGTAGGGTCTGGAAATCGATCCTAACGCGGTCAAGTGGAAAACCACATGGGAGCGGTTCTCCAGATGTGCGCAGTGAGGTGTAAATTCAGGTATATAAAGGAGATTTTCTTGGTAGGTCTTCAGTATTCAATTAGCTTTGAAGAAGCGAGCAACATGGTTCGCGAAACGTCAGCATTAGCAAATCTCGACACACAGCATAACCCGGAAGCAGTTTATTTTCTAAATGATTCTGGCCGTGAAAGCCTACGTACTTATATAAGTTTAATGTTTTTTAGAGTTTTAGATGAGTTAAAATTACATGGATTATACATATATGACTTACAAGAATTTATTTTCGGAATTTCTAACGTACCTACTGTAATACCAACCAATAATACCAAAGTACCAAAATAACATCATTAAGATAAGTCATTAAGTTCAGACAATTTTTATTTAAACAATTGTCCAACAAAGTTCTTCAATATCAACATTACATACTAAAATTGCACAGTGCTTATAGTACTTAGTAAAGTATCTTAGTACGTAAATAAATGTGTAAATAAATTAGTATATATAAATAAATACAAATAACCTATATTAAAAAACCGTGATAAATACAATGATATAATAGAAATGAGGAAGTTGGGTAAGTAAGAAAGGCAGATGGGTAAGAAAGTACATACAAAACACACTCTACTGAACTGATATTGGTCCACTATTGTTCATAACACATATTTATAAAATTTTATCTTTTTTCTTCGAAAAGTTATAATAATACTTAAACATTTGACTAGAATACACCGATAAAAAACAAATACCAAATGTTAATCCATACTATCAAATAATCATTGCAAAATTGGCATTTATTAATAATGCCATTATAGTATAAATTTTGAATGTAATTAATGATAAATTTCGTTATAAAATGGATGAACAAGCATTTTTAATACCAATTAATACCAATTTACCAAGAAATTTAATGTGAGTAAAATAGAAAACATGTGTTATCACTGAGACAGTTATTATATAAATGTAGATACATTTTAATGTGTATATTTTCTTGTATTAATAAATATATTCCACGATATCTTATGATAAAAACATCACAAACTATGTAGAATAATAACTTATTGGAACCTGAGTGAACACATTGTGCACTTTATGAACATCATCGTATTCTATAATCATGAATTGCAAACTTGCAAACTTGCAAACTATCTATAAGTTTAAGATGGAGCTGACCGTTGTACATAACCTCTGTACGGCAATTCCTGATTGAACGATCTGTCAAAATGTCCGTGGTCTTCCGAATATACAGGATGCGCTACCACTTCATAAGATGAGTGCGATTTACTCTCCAATAGTTTCTTTAAGCCCAACAACAATGATAAAAGCAGTGCCACTTTAGCTACTAGCAGTGCTTTGAATGCTACCAAACCGATAAACTTCAACATAATAGCACCAATCGCCGCAGCTTTCAGTTGCAGCAGAAGCATTATTGGCACACCTTTCTTCTTTTTCTTTCTTGCTGTAAAATCATCAGTCAATTAACGGAGAGTGACGCATTAAAATAGTATTGAAAATTACCTTCATCCTCAAATGAACGTTGTAAATCATTTGTACTCTCATCAGGTACCTTCAATTCGAACGTATGCGTTGAGAAATATTCGTAAAGTTTTTCAGCTATTACGTTATCAAGCATCTCTTCTCTGGCTCTAGGTTCATCGGGCAAAGTTATGGTGCCCATATGTCGTCCACTCTTGTCTTCTTCTGATTGTTTGACTACTATGGTGTCTGCAATTTCTGTATTGGATGGGAGTTGTTCTATGTAATGCAATGCTCTTTCCTGCAACAAATAAACAAAACATGATTATTGTTAACAAATGCCACCGGGTCAATCCATCTGAAGTGGTCCAGAGGTGGTCGCTTAACCATTTCAGAAAAAAATAATTTTCTTAAAATGAATTTGCCTATGTTCTGGCAGTACAAAACCATATCTTTTTTTAAATTATTTTATTCCGTTCAGAAATGGCGCCCAGTTTTGTGTCAGCGAATCCGACATTTTTGACATTGGTATGTGTTTGCGTTAAACAAAATATTTTTTATTATCCTAAAAGTTTATTTACAATAGCGTATTAGGAGCCGTTTTCATGATTTTTCTTTGACATGAAAGGGTAGTTCATTTGTCCATTTTTTCGTTATAACCTTGTATGCAAAGGCATTGTAATAAAAAATTAGCTTTCTTACTCCTTCCCCCTATTGATAACAAGCTATTGAAATTTGAAAATTTCACATTTTTGCGATATTTAATGTAAAATATCTCTGATGGGACCAGGACAAAAAATCTAAAACTTTCATAATTAGTTCACCTTTTTATAAGATTTAAAATAAATAAAAACTTTGTTGTGTATTGCACCGTGTTTGGAGTAACATACCCTCACACATGGGGAAAAACGTTAATCAGCGCTTACTAATAAATGCGATAGTTCCGTCCTGGCGTTGGAAAAGCACAATTATTTAAATTTATTACATTTTGTTACAATGTGATTAACTTTATTCAGCTTAAAATAATTATAATAGAATAATTACTTAATTGTACAACACACATTTCTAAATAATAATATACATATAATATCAGTAAGAATATATTATATTACTATATCTAGATTGTAGATATCTAGATTGTTATATTACTGCTTCTATAAAAATATAATGTAAATAAATAAACAGTTCCAGTAGGCTTAGATGTTTTCAATATGTTAATGTTGGCCACTACTGGACTGTCCCCACCGCTCCCTTAGTTGTGAGCCTGTTCTAACAGGCTAACTAATGAGCTGCGCCAGAAGCCAGTTATATGTGACTGTTTTCAGAGACATTTAACTAATTACATATATAAAACAAAATCTGTCAAGAATATCAAAACTTATATATTTCTCTGGTGGTGCAGCAAGTCAATACAAGAACAAAAAGAACTTTGCAAACTTATCGTATCATAAAAAAGATTTTGGGTTAGATGCAGAATGGCATTTTTTTGGATGTGCACATGGAAAAAAACGCAAGCTACGTATATATATATATATATATAGGGGGGACAACGAAGCGGCTAAAGCCAGTCTTCAAATAGCACTTAATAGCCAAATCCTTAATGTAGAAGATATGTTTTCTCTTCTGTAATCGACACCTACCAGGGGTAAACCACATCTTAGTGGCAAAAGAAGAGGTTTCAGTATACAAAACCACCTTTATGATAGAGCTCAGAGATCCAAACAGATAAAAGGAACTAGAAATTTTCACAAGTTCTCTCCTCAACCAACAGAAGGTGTAATAAGATATTACATCATATTGACTTTAGAAACGTATGAAGATCACTTAGTTTTATAAGTATCTTTTGTAAAAATAACATAATCGTTATGAATAGTATGGTTTGTTTTGTATTTACTGTGAATTTTTAATTAAATTTGTCTTACCGTCATGTGATTTTGCCCTCATTTTAAAGGGGTGTTATTCCAAACAAAGTGCAATACACAAGAATGTTTTTATTTAATATTAAAACTTATGAAAAGATAAATTAATTTTGAAAGTTTCAGATTTTTTGACCTGGTCCCATCAGCGATATTTGACATTAAACATCGTAAAAATTTTGAAATTTCAGTAGCTTGTCATCAATAGGGAGAAGGAGTAAGAAAGCGATTTCTTTATTATAAGCCGTTTGCATACAAGGTTTATAACTACAACATATTGAATGGATAAATTAAGTAACCCCTTCATGTCTAAAAAAAATCATGAAAACGCCTCCTAATGGACTATCGTAAGTACACTTTCAGATATTCTTTAAACAGAAAATAACCGTAAACTCTATGCATTATATACCTATCAGATAGCTTGGAATGTGCTTAATCGCGTGGTCTTTATTTCAACTCTCTATGACAATTTCAAACAAAGTTATTTCGTAACGCAAACACATACCAATGTCAAAAATGTCGGATTCGCTGACACAAAACTGGTCGTCATGTCTGAACCGAATAAAATAATAAAAAAATAAGATTGGTTTGCACTCCCAGAAGATAAGCAAACTCAATAAAAAAATTATTTTGTTCTAAAATGGTCAAGCGACCAACTTATGTTTTCCTGGACCATTTCAGATGGATTGACCCCACTATACAGGCTGTTTCAACAGGTTACACGGAAGAATCATTGTACACACACTTTGGATCAGGAACTGATGTGTTGTAATGCACTGAAAGATATATTACTGGAAGATGGTATAATATAATTTTGTTCAAAGAAGTTGGGTTATGGCATGGAGGAAGGAGGAGTCGGCATAAGCGCTCGGATATGGCACCACCTCCCCTACTCCTTAGTGTACCTGATGTCAAAGTGACTTTCGCAACTTTGGCGTTCCGTTATTTTACTTATTTCGCCTGTTTAAAATGATCAAAGTGAATTTGTATGTGATTTTTTATAACAGTTATATAGACAAGTAATGGCCAGTTAGGCTATTAGCAGCTGCAACAGCAGAAAATACGCCAAAATTATATCGACCAGCGTAACATTTCACCGGAAAATGAGTAGTCAACAACGTACACTCTTGCACTGGCGCATACTGGAAATGTGTTTTTCGTATGTGTTTAAACCAAATTGTATTAAATAACTATTTAATAGATTGTTCATATAGCGTTTTTATAATGTATCCACTCGTCACATTATAATATAATACAGGAAAGATTTCTGTGAATTTCTAGCCAATTTCAGAACTAATCTGAACTGGGAAGCCGGCATTATGGCTGCGTCATGGCCCCGCTCCGGTGTCATTTTCTCGTTGCAAAATACATCCTTATAGCGTCTCCCTCTATGAGATATGGTGTGGAGCTGTATTGCAGTACCATTGGAGTAGGGCTCCTTCGGTATTCATTTGACGTAATATCACAGTGCAATGGTATATTTAGGAAGCGGTAGAACCCGATGTTCATCTCTTCATACTGCGATTGTTTTCGTCAAGATAATCCGGCCCCCCATGTAGAAAAGTATATTTTCGACTTCTTTTAATGTAGCCAATGTCGATGACGAGTATAGCCTACACTCCGCGGACATTGGAAGCTGTCAGACGTATATATGTTAATGTTGCCCTTGTAACGTAAATATCAAAGTCTACCCAATTAGCAGGTATACCTTTCAAAATGTAATTATTTCTGCAGAAATATATAACAAATATGATAACATGAAAAGTTGCCAAGATTAAGAAAAACGAAAAATATGTACGTTATCATAATTCGCTAATGGTTTCCATTTTAAATCAGCAACTCCAAAACCTCAATGTTATGAGTTTTACTTGAATTGGCAGTGCTTGCGACTGGAATCCCGCTACGAAATTTGGTCAGTACATCGCCGACGGAGGTAATAAAAGTAGCTTAAATTAAATAGGTAAAAAATATTAGGGAAGGTCTTGCTCTAATAGTATTATGGTGCACAAGTGATGTAACTTTTTTTAATTCGATATGTTATTTAAACCTAAAATCAAAAAATATGTTCTCCACCAGCACCAGGTTTTTTATTTTTAGCAAAGAAAAACGTTTAAATTGTACTTTGAAGATAAAAGTACACCCCTAAGAAGTACATATTTCAATCATATTTCTACCGTCTATATAGTAACGATTTTAATATTCAAAGCGCTACGTTGGAATTGCAAAATTATTATCAATTGGGAAAATCGTCACACTCAAAGGTATTTATCAAAAGTATTTATAACCTTGTTCAATTAAGCCGCAATTTAATCACGATAACCTAATCTTCTCTTTAAAAGAGATATTCAGAAAACATTTAAACTACTATAAAGAAATTTTTATATAACACATATTTTTCTTTCTGTACCTAGTTCGCCACTTTATTTTTTGGGTTTCATGTAGATTGTAGATAATCAAAAGTTATAGCGCAATCCTAATTTGTATGACTCTCTCGCAACTGTTTTGTCACAAAGTAGTCAAGAGGAACACTTTTAGAAAATTCACAGTCAAGTCAGACCCAATGAAAATATGATGTAGGTACTTATTATTTTGTGTAGACTCGTTTTTGAACTGCCGTTGTGCGCAGAAAGCAATTCACGGCGGTAGGCTTTTCGGATCCTGATATTCCAGACAACAGATGTACGTGTGTATGTAGGAGGCTGGAAAGGCCTATAGCTAGGGCTGGGCGAAAAAGCTAGGGCGGCAAAGTTGTTTTTCGATCTTCAAATAAAAAGAACGATCGATCAGATCGATCTGATCGATCTTTTCGATATGATCGATCTGATCTAGTGATAGGCGCATTCGGATTACATAATCGGGATAACTCGATTATTTTTTTTAATAATCGGTTTTCAACTTCGCCGCCTATATAAACCCAATAAATTGCCAATTGTGATCGAAGACCGATCACAAATTTCCAAGATCGCCCCCCCCTACCCATAGCACCTAGGTCCCAGTGGGCCCTTTGTGCAAACCTCACTTTGGACTCGTGAGCCAACCCAGGCCCTGGGCAGAAGCTACGATGCACGATAGAGGAGAATTACGGATTCTGTTCATGGTAAGCCAGGGGTACCCAAGAGCACTTACCCTATGGCATGGTCTTCTAGGGTGGTGCATTCGCACATGAGGTCTTAACGTCGCCTCGTCCTGCGTACAGGCCTGGCAGGTGGGCGTATCAATTAGTCGCATATTGAATACAATGACCAGTGAGTAGTCCAGTAATGAACCGGAGCATACCTCTAGGAAGATCAGAAAATCTCCTCGCTGTCGTTGTGTAAAGAGGTGGCAAATGTATAAACAATATAATCTGGTATAAGTACAACGACCGAACAATGCTTAACATATATAGGAACGAAATAACTAATGTGTACATACTGTTAATGCATGTCAATACATAATATAGATTCATGTCTCATGCATATTATATGACCTACCAGTCGTTCGTGCAGATGTAGTAGACGGCATACGAATTAGACATGCACCATTTATATCGTTGATTGAAATGCACGTAAAATTTTTATTACATACGAGTAACATTTGTTGGAAGAAGGTTTGTGAGATGACTGTTGCACTACTTGTCTAAAGTCTTCGCAGAAAGCACTTTAGAAGTAACTTATTCCGCTAACAAAAATACTGTAATCATAAAGTTTAATTTAAAGTTCACTTAATTAAACTTCAAAACCATTTATTTACTGTTACATTGGATATACTTTATATATAGATACTTGCTTTAATTACTACATAATCAATAATTTATATTTATTATAAGGACTGAAAATTTACAGGAAAAAAGGCAGACAGAATTTCTGAAGTTTCACTGTGTGAAACACACTGTGATATAAATACATTTTATTTTATATTCATATATATATATATATATATATATATATATATATATATATATATATATATATATATATATATATATATATGAAAATATATGAAAATTAAAGTTGAAAGTTAAATGGACAATACTTTCAACTTTAATTTTCATATATTTTCATATATATATATATATATATATATATATATATATATATATATATATATATATATATATATATATATATATATATATATATATATATATAAGGAAAAAGGTTATTTATCGGGCAATTCCGTCATTCGAAGAAGCAACCGTAGACACGTGTTTCGGACTATTAGTCCTCATCAGTACGGTATAGCCAAGGAGTAAGATGGACACTCAATGGAAAAAAACACTCAAATGGAGACCATAAGGGGGGTGCCCAATGTCACCAATTTGGTGCTTCAGTCACAACATCTTCAGGATTCGAAGACAAGATGTGACGTCGCGCCGGAGGTGACGGACACCCCAGGACCCCCTTATGGTCTCCATTTGAGTGTTTTTTTCCATTGAGTGTCCATCTTACTCCTTGGCTATACCGTACTGATGAGGACTAATAGTCCGAAACACGTGTCTACGGTTGCTTCTTCGAATGACGGAATTGCCCGATAAATAACCTTTTTCCTTGAATATCTTACCGTCGATAAACCTTTTCCATCTATACCTCCATGGGCTATGGTGGGCCTGGGGTGTCCGTCACCTCCGGCGCGACGTCACATCTTGTCTTCGAATCCTGAAGATGTTGTGACTGAACCACCAAATTGGTGACATTGGGCACCCCCCTTATGGTCTCCATTTGAGTGTTTTTTTCCATTGAGTGTCCATCTTACTCCTTGGCTATACCGTACTGATGACGACTAATAGTCCGAAACACGTGTCTACGGTTGCTTCTTCGAATGACGGAATTGCCCGATAAATAACCTTTTTCCTTGAATATCTTACCGTCGATAAACCTTTTCCATCTATACCTCCATGGGCTATGGTGGGCCTGGGGTGTCCGTCACCTCCGGCGCGACGTCACATCTTGTCTTCGAATCCTGAAGATGTTGTGACTGAAGCACCAAATTGGTGACATTGGGCACCCCCCTTATGGTCTCCATTTGAGTGTTTTTTTCCATTGAGTGTCCATCTTACTCCTTGGCTATACCGTACTGATGAGGACTAATAGTCCGAAACACGTGTCTACGATTGCTTCTTCGAATGACGGAATTGCCAGATAAATAACCTTTTTCCTTGAATATCTTACCGTCGACAAACCTTTTCCATCTATAACTCCATGGGCTATGGTCTTCAAAAAATTTTTAAGTTTTAAAATTCATTTCGCAGTAACGAGAATAAAACTCTACAACTTTTATTTGTTGTATGTCAACAATAAAAACGGATAACAATACGTTGTTAGAGTTGTTTGATAATAGCGCTGGATTTTGTATACAAAAAGTAAAATAATTTTAAATTGGTACCTATCAAAACAATTAATACTAATATGTAGTAGTATATTTGGATAATAAACCCCTCCCATTTAGTGGCTCTTAAAATAGAGTAAACTGTATGGTAGTTGTGATATAGTCATTGCATCTCCACTGAACGTTCGCCAAATAATAAAAAGAATAAATAAACGGAAAAAAGTTTACGTAAGTGTACACGTGTGACGTGTGCTAATGATGGCGTAAATCGGCTGTATTTATTTACTGTTTTACGTGAATAACGTTTAACTGAACTTGATTAAATTATGGAAGTTAATTAATAATTCTTATCCAATTTCTGACCAAACAATGTACATGTTGCCATCATACTCGATCAAAGGCAACTGTTAATTTTCTACTTGAGCAACTTGCGTTTTAACTTGAAAAATAGAACCGCTTTTAAAAGAGCCCCCAACAACTAACGACGCGTCCTGAGGCAAGTTGTTTCTTGTTTTTAATTTTATTTTCTGTTTTATTAATTTTTTTTTTGCTCACAGGGGTTTTTTATACAGGGTTAGTCAAACTGCCGGGATACAAAATTCTTTTGATTTTAAACAAGAGCAGCTATTGTTTAAATATACTTTTCTTATTAGTATTCATTTTATTATGGAAATTTGGTACCCATTCTTTTGTCAATTCGAACACTGTATATTAAAAAAAATTTTAACTTAACATTAATTCTAAGATTTTTTTTTGGAATTTTCAAAATCACTTTCTCGGCTTGGTACACAATATACTATGATTTAGATACTCTGGTCGTGAAAAACTTCAGACATAATTATATATCTTTTATTTAAATATTTAATTTCCTTTTTGTTAATTTAAATTATCGAATTTGTTAAAATAGAAGTTGTTGTATATTACTTTTAATGGGTATTAGTTTCGTCGCAATGACATCTTCAGCCCAAATCTAAATTCGAATAAGTAACATCATACGTAATTAAATATGTTAACTAACGGTCGCAGCATAAAAATCACAGGTAAAACAAACATGTGTTCAATGTAAACAAATAGACACGAATGACATGGGATACGCGTATTGAAGTTAGCAGCGTCAGAGCAGACACCAGGGTAGGCAAATGTAGGGAAATAAAGTGTTCATGAATAGGGACCTGTTATTAAAAATGAATTGATCCTTCAGTAAAGTGTCATTTCCATTTCGTTTATATCGTTCTATTTCTAGTTGTTCTAAAAGGTCCATTTTATAAATTTTCTTACATTTATGGGTTAATTTTGGCTCACTCTAATTAATGCAGTGGCCTGCCTGTATCTAGTATATGTTAATATAAATTTGATGAAGATCTGTTTTCATGTTCAGCTATTCGTTTTGCTAACTTCTTTCCGGTTTTACTGACATAAAGTGCATTGCAATCTGAGCAACAGAGTAAACGCCTAACTCTTTCATATGTTTGGGGGCTTTGAAATTTGAAAGTTAATATAGAAATGAAGAGTTAAAGTAAATAACGAACTAAGTGCCAAACCCATTGTTCGAGATATTCAGAAAATAGTGTCTGGCAAGCTAGACGTTGGGTTATTTTTATCTACTTCTAATGAACAGGCAATCAAAAACAAATCCAATAATTTGTAGAAGTGCCATAAGATGTATAACTACAGAATATAGTATGAAGATGATAGTTTTGTTAACAGAACGTGAATGTTCATAATTCATCATTTCAAGTTATCTGCCAAGGTTTGGGAACAAATATTAATATGTTAAGTTCTGAAATAAATCTTCAGCAAAAATATTGGCAACAAGAAATGGATTTTTGCTTTTATTTACGTAAAAAATTCTATTAGATCCAATAATTTTATAATTTGTTGTATTATGCCATATCTCTAAATGAAATTTTCGTTCCATGTAATCGAAAACTTCCACATTTATTAATATAAAATTAACTGTATAATTAGTCAAATGCATAGTTACATTGAAATGTAAGAATTACATTAATTATATATCGACCGCTAAGCGGTCGAGCGGCCGCCAAGCGGTCAAGCGGCCGCCCGAGGAAAATAACAAAAACCTCGTAGCTGGATGTATCTATCATAGGCACACTGCACGAAAACTCTGAAACAGTGATAAGAACATACTTCTTTCCATGGCTGTACATGTGATTGTATGAAAACTATTCAGCTCCCATATTTCTCCGAATACTCGGCTTATTATATGTAGTAACTGACGGGGGCTACCAAAAAAATTACCAAACCATTGACGTTCAATAAAATGTGCCAACCAAATATAAAATACCTACTTTCAAAAACCCCAAGTTCGGAAATATAACAAAAAAGAACGTAAATACCTATATCATATAATAAATAGTAAACGGCACATCGCCATTTCCAGGTAAGAAGAGCACTTAGTTATGTATAATCCTGTAAGCTGTATTGCATTAATAATATTAAAATGTATTGTGTTTATAGTTTATCCATCTAAATAGAAAACAATTTCCAACTGGCAAGTCAACGTTTTATTGTTCTCAGAGCATTTCTGTCTTCATTGGTCTTTTATAGGTTGTATCAAATACTGAAAGTTGCACATTTAGTGCCTTAGAACTATAAATGCTCCAGGTTCTTTAAATCTGCTATGAATTAATTTTTCCATAACTTTTGATTTTTCCATGAACAACTTTCTTTGTAACTTTAATGACACTATATTTTTAATATCTACATAAGTGCATATTATACACACAGGTGTGTAAGTTTTCCCAGTGGTCTCAATTCTGAGACATTCTGAAAAATCAGAAAATTGCCTTTTTCCTGTATACAATCTATTTTATTGCCACTGGAGCCTAGGGACTATGATCTACGTTGATTTGTCTGATGTTATTAGTTTTATTTTGTTATCAGTTATTCACAAATGATTTTATTCATATAAAATTCTAAAAAAATAGTATATATTATAAAAGATACAACATACTGTACATGCAGTTTGTAATGGAACTGTATTTTCGGACTTCTCTCTGGTAATAATGTTAGTCTAGTAGTAGTATTTGGGAGTAAAACTGATCGTAGATTACATACATATTCCTGAATTTTCTATTGATTTTACGTCAAGCTACTATGAGCTTCTTTATTGGGGTTTTGCGATTTCTTTAAGATTGTCTCCTTTACGATGGAACTGAATACGTGCTACCCGAACGTACCTGAAAGAAATACCCTAAACATCCATGTGAATATTCACTGCAGCATTTCAAAGAACCCGCCTTTAAAGCTTCATAATAAGTTATACAGGAATTCCACAAAACACCCTGAACATATCTTAATTCGTCGGAAACAGAAACAAACTATGAACCAAACCATTATGACACCGACTAATAAAAAAAACACCTGAAAACAAACCGGAAAATTAGGCCAATCTCTCTTACGTCTGCACTTAATAAAATCCTAGAAACAGTAATACGGCAAAGATTACACAAAATCGTTAACCAACTTAATCAGTCAGTGGACGCCAATATGCTTTTGCAAAACAGTCAGGTACAAGTGCTGCAGTGACAGACACATCACATATCTGGGAAGTTAGACTACAGCCAAACAGTAGTGACGTTGTTTATTGACATGAAAAAGCCTTTCGATATAGTAAACAAGAACTATATAAAACAGACAAATCTAGAATTGCTAAAGACTTACCTCCTGGACCGGCGAAAAATCACAAAAAACAAAGACGTCAGTAACGACATAGAATACGCCGAGTATGGACACTCACAAGGAGGCAACATCCCTCCGCTAATGTAGGTCTTGTACACCAGCGAAAAAGATGACATGAAATTAGAGAGTAAGCTATATACGTATGCAGATGACATATACATTGCATATGCTTCAAAAACACACCATCTTTAAATAACCATCAATACGGGCATCAATACACATTAAAGCTGCAAGACTGGTGAAAAATGAACGTGCTAAAAATCAACGAACAAAAATCCAATTATTGAACACTGCCAAAAAATCGTAAATATGAATAAAAACATAAATGAAGTAAACATAAAAAACCCTACAAACAACTATTTGGGAATAATTATGCAGAATAACCTTAAGTGGGATAGACACATATGCAAAGTAGTGAAGAAAAATGCAAAGGCGATATCCGATATCAAGAAAATAAAAATGCTTATTCCAAACAACAACTACAAAAAATCTACAATGCGTTAATTACCTCAAATATTAATCATCTTATCAATATTTGGGAATGTACAACAAACAAAAACACTGACACGATTCAAACGCAACAGACAAAAGTCCTAAACATGCTGCATGCTGTTTCAAAGTTGACTACCGAAGTGAAGCAACTGACTCGAGGAACAACGATTAGGCAAAGAATAACTTCAAACAACATACTACTACTCTAAAAAAATTATTCAAGCTACTGTTAAAACTGAAATAAAACGGACATAGAACTATGAAATACACAGTTATATCATACCAGAACCCTAACCGATCTCAGAAGAGATTAATATAATACAAATAAAAACTCCCGACGTACCTAGCAAATCCTAGATACCAAACATTTAAAACAAAGGTGTGGAACATGATAATCAATAAACAGCTGTCAGCGCAAACTGGACACACGAGAGGTAAAAATGACAGAACCCTCAAATCACTCCCACCGATGATGCTTGTGCATGTTTATGTATGTATATGTAAACAAATAAATAATTATATATTGTTGTAATATTACTTATTTCCAATAAAAATATATTCCATCATTTGATACTTGTAAATATCATTGGAATAAATCGTTGCAGGTTAAGTATTGTAATTTATTAGCAGACAATTCAAAGAATTGTAATGAAAACATTTTAACATTTGTTTCATATTATCATAATATTTTAGTGACATGGACCATTAAAAATTTAGAATCCGCTCTCTAGTTATAAGAAAGAAACTGATTAAGTTAATACTTAAAATCTGTCAATACAATCTAATTCTAATCAAATCTTATACATTGTTTTCCTCTAATAGTCTAATTGTACAAAAACTATTACACATACTTTCAAAAATTTATTTACATTAAATAATTATGTCTATACTTGTTGTGTACAGCTCATAAACATTAACATATGCAGGTATACCACGCTGTATTATGCTCAGTAAAGTCACCCTCTACATGCAAATATTATTGATATCTTATCCTAACATAATATACGCTTACCGCTGAAGTAAAAGTTTCAGTTCGCTAACTTCGCTACATTGTTAAGAAGTTAGCTGTAATATACAAGTAAACTTACATAATTTGTTTTATTAATGTTGAATAATAGGCTCAATGAGTGTACGTATTGTGTAAAGCTCTAGAAAATACCCGTCAAAGATATATTATAAGAGTAACAAATCTTTGGAGTTGATTACCCTGTTTATATAACACATACGATATTTAACCAGTAACATTATCACACATTCGAGAAATTCATGATAACATTAAGGGGGGGGGGGGGTGCATGAATAGTGTTTGTTAAAACACGATATATGTTGCAATACGGCCGTACGGATGGCATAATATTCAAAACAATGTTACTTTAGTAATCAACATACACAAAAGTCGGGTATCAGATATTTTGGTAGTAATCTAATCACCCTTTAACTACGATATTAATTGTTAAAAATATCCTTATTTTTAACTAATTTTAGGCATCAAGTTATTACAGATTCGTAAAAGTAAGTTAACACAATTGTTCCCATATCTGAAGTTGATATTTCCACAACAATATAAGTTCATATTCGTAGCAAACAAAGCTTTAGGTTTACCTGCAGTTAGTTCGCAAAGTGTAAATGTAAAAGGAACCACTGATATCATGTCGCAATAGTCACTTGTTGCGGCCGTACATTTAACCTTAAAAAATGGTAGTGTCAAGTGTGATTTGATGGCACACATTAAAATTGTCAAAGCAATCTGTGTATCCAGGATACTTGAATATTAGGATCGCCCAATCTTCAAAAGTTTTCAGAAGTATGACGTCCCTGTAGGTCATTTTTAGAACAAATCATGGAGGAAGGGATAAACACTCTTCAATAATGATTCATTTCAAGAAGAAAAATTTCAATTATGACTATCATTGTAGTCGGTCTCTTTGAAAACTAGTCAGTTGTGACAGTCGAAAGTGATCTGGTTACGCCAACGCCGCCAGTGAATTTTGTTCCTTCAAAAATTCTATATTGTGTCGTGGTTAATAGATCATACGAATATGAGTTATCAAACTAGATATCTATATGTAGATTAATTATACATTGTAAACTTCCATATTGACTCACATAGACAGCAGCACATACAGGCCGCAGTTCGCTGCACAATTTTTTTTTTTGTAAATCTGTAGAAAAACTCCCTATACTATAAGTAGTAAATGTCACAATGGGCTGTCTAGTAAAGATAGGTAACGTCACCATAATAATCCTCAAACACATAATCGTAGCATATTTAGCGCTTCTCTGGTCGACGCCTCTTCAGACTACTCTTCAAAAAATTCATTACCTATCACTTCCACTAGTGATTTGCTTGGACAATATCCAGTAAAGATACTATGAAGTGCTAATCTTTCTTTTCTTTTTTTAGTTTCTACTGAAGATAGCAACATAGTTGCTGAAATACGTATTTAGGTTTCTAAAATACTTGTTGTGGTTAGAGGTTTATAATTTTATTACCTATCAAGAATGTCGAATTGTATATTTAACGCTCCTCACGATGAGGCCCGAAACGAATCTTTTACAAGGTAATTACCGCATGGCAAAGATATTGATTTTTGTATTTAGCGGTCTTTTTAGATCTTTAGAGTGGTATTTGAACTTAAGAGTGGCCCTGTCCGTTGGGTCCGAAATCTATCTTTCAACCGCTGTATTGTGAATACAGAATTAGATCTTCTAAAATTGAGTATAGCTAACGTACTAGTAAACAAAATTTCAGTAAAAAATTTCATGTTTGGGAATACAGCATAACGTTAACTACAAAACAAGAAATTAAAAAAAAAATAATACAAATTACTAAAAACAGTCAACGTCATACATATCAGAAGGAGGTTTAATCTTCTGAACACCATACCTCAAAAACGGTAAAATTTTGCATTTAATGTTTTTTTTTTGTTAATAAACCCCTAAAATATTCGGGATGCGGAACGTTACAGCCCAGTATATAAGGTAAGCTGATTACTTTTTGCACTAAAATTTCTAAAATAAAAAAGGTGTCTTAATTGGACATTGTACACGGGGGGGGGACTGATAATATTGACCAAGGCCCCGCAATGTCATAACGCGTCTCTGAATACATGGTGTAAAAAAGGGAAGTGCCAAATTATTATTATTATTATTATTATTATTATTATTATTAGTAGTAGTAGGCAGAACTTTAAAGATGTACTAATCTAAAGAGTTTCAGGGTTGAATTATAGCCTCTTAAGGTTTTATATGGTACCATCTTTAGAAACAGCATATGAAATGTATGTCGTATGAGTTATCATAGGAAAGAAATGTTTTTGTTTGAAAGTTTTCTTTATTTAACGTCATTGAAGAGAATTAAAAAGAAATTCTCTAGTGTGATTAGTCATTTTACTGACAATGTTTAGACGTAGAAATCATCAGACGAAATTATTGGATTATAGCCATCCTTTGTATCTCCCATGATCTACTTATCCTATGATGTTTCTAATGATGGTACTATTCCAATTAATAAACCTTAAGACACAATAAATCATTACGAAATAATTTTAGAATGTATGTTTATTGGGGCTTTTTAGTTTATTTTGAATAAGTACGCACCCCAACACACGACCAATTTCGGTCAATCACTGTAGCCTAGATATTTTTATAATGAGTTGATACCGTCAGTAAATGTATACAGTGACCAGCAATTCTATACATTTCATCCAATTTGATATTTTATCTTAGTTTTGCTTTTTTTAAATCTATTAGATATTTTTGTTTTTGCCATCATCCCAATAGTTTTAAAAGGTCTACTGAATGGTTGACACAGTTAAGTTGAGATTATAGAACTTTATAATTGAATTGCAATTAGGTATAATTTATAATAAAACAAACAAACCTTGAAGCAAATGGACAAGCTGTTCTCTCCGCACTTTTCCAAGAACTGCAGAGCATCTTTAAAAAAGTCATCTTCGTTATGGTCAGCGTACGCAGTAACAAAGGCGACGAAAACCACGAAGACGCTTGCAGGTCTCATGGTCTATTCCTCAGTTCCAAAACTTAGAGGGGTATTTGGTGCTTCTTCTTTCTGCCTATAGGCTCTATACGCAACACTGCCGAGCAAACCACTGGAACCGTTTAACTCTGCGATACAGCTTTTATCAACTTGCCGTTGCCTATTGCGGATCCACTGAAAAATTTATGTTATTATCGGGTCACAGCATGCCTCGGAATGTACAGTACCTGAACCGGCATGGAGGTTTACGTACGACAGTTGTTTGTATGTGCCTGTGCTAGATTCGCCGTTTGTTTCTTCGCTGGATATCGATAACTTTTTTCCTGCGAGCGCAATAATATTGGCAGTATTCGTGCTCGCGGAGACCTTGTTCTCAACCTGGTCCTGCGTCGGAGGTCCTTAAAAGGTTGGAAAAATGAAGCATACACTCTCGGAAAGAAGTCTCCTAATTGCTATCACCTAGTAAACGCGCCGATTACTTGTTGTATTTAGAGAAAATGGAGTAGAAGAGACAGCAGAGATTGGCACGATTATCCACAACCGATTCTAGTTCAAATAGGCTGCACCATAAAAAGAAAATTTAAATTTGTTTGTTTAATTTCTCATGGGAAATTAAACACGTAAATCTGCATAAATCAGCAATTTTAATAACTTTAGATTTTTCTTCTAACTTAAGGGGAGGCTCTCATGCGACCTATAAAACCTATAGCCTAAACCTAAACCTATAAAAGTAGCTCAAGTTTTGCAAACAAATTGTAATAGATATCAATATTTTTTCTTTTGCCATATATTTACCATACTTTAGTGTACAAATGGACATAGCGCCATAAAAACTATAATCACGACTTGGATACTGTTGTAGGAAGTACCAGGTCCTGTGCGGCATGCTTGTCTCAACAACGTGCGTGATAGCTAATATAAAAATAAACAGAAATCGCAATTTCAAAAGCGCTGTGAAACGAGTTGGAATTAGTTGAAGGCTAAACCAACATTTAGTGTAAAAAGTTGATAATTGACTGCTATTTAATTTTTAAGATCATTTTTTTACAGCTTTGTTCCGGTTTGAAATCGTTATTAATAATATAATTATTTAAAAGTTTCACTTATTATGTGGTCCAGCGTCGAATAAAAAATATTTTCTCTATGGGAAATAAAAGAATAACTCGATTCGTGAAGCGATTCAAGAGTAATCGCGCAAGCCAGTTTGAAACATCGTGTTCCTAGAAAAACGCCTGGGTTGTATCGGTGTAAAAAAATTTAGAAGAGAAGGTAGAAACATGATACTTTTTAAAACTCAGTTTCTATATGAATACATTGAAATAACATAATTTAATCAACAGTAGCACCTAGATGTATACGTTCTCTGTATTGTATCGAAATTTCACATTCCTGATTTAAAGCGTTACAGAAAATTATTATTTGAATAGACACATCTCTTTGCGCCGCGTTAAGGCAGGAAATTTTGACCGGAGAATACCATAGACTATAAAACCGTTAAACTTGCGAGAATCGAGAATTGCGAGAATCAAAAAACTGTTTCAGGGGCGATTTTATACACTCCAAGGTTTCATAATACGAAAGGAAAAAAAATATTTTTTCATCATATTACGTGATAATCTCCACTTAAGTGGTTAACTCATTATTAGTATGTACACATATACTCCAAAAGTGATCGCAAATCCATCAGTGCACAAAACTAGTGTCAAATAGTAGACAGTTTCATAGATATTGGCGGGTTACTTTACTTTTAGTATGCACGTTACTAAACCGGAATTCCCGGAAGTTATAGACTGTCCTATCTTTGCCATGTATCTTGAATTTTGCGATAGTAAAAATGTTTCACATACGTATAGATGCCATGTAGTATAGTACTAATTAAATATAACAATTATATCATTGCTGTTTGCTTTTACCAAGATGAAGTATTTTTTTTCACATATAGTGATAAATCAGTGTTTTAAACAAAAGTTTGAATAATAGAATGTGTTCGAACAGGCCTGTTTTGTTTAAAACACATTTTTTTGGCCCATGTTTTTCGTATTACATTCAGAATGACTTATGTAATTGAAAAATGTGAGTACATTTTTTAGACTTGTAGTCAGATAGGCTTAATTATGGCAATAATTTTCAGGTGAGTATGTCCTATGTAGTATGTAGAGGAGACCGGGCAGATTGGGGCACGGGGCACATTGGGACACTTTAAATTCACCGGCTTAAAGACTTGCGATTAAATGCGCATTCACACAGAATATGCGCCAGTAAATGTAAACAATATCCAAAAAAGTTTCCAGCACGTTAGTGTCGAAACTACGTTTGTTGATGAATGTATCAGTTTTTGGTTAACCAAGTAAGTATTTTCTACGTCTGGTCGTAATGCTCTACACAAGTTTATATGTTATATTGTATAATATTATGTATATTCATACAATTATACATATATTCCTCATACATTACCGCTATTGGCGGCTACCAAATCATAACCTTCAATTTTCTATAATTTTTCAATACAGAAAACTTCTGTTGGGGCACATTGGGACATTTCAACCGGGCCAGTTTGGGACAGGGAAATAAGGGGAAATTTATTTATTTATGCGAAATTTACTCATTTATGCCATTTGCGCCTCGGTCCTTTCCTTGTCGGCCGAATATTTGAATAATAATTTTAAAATATTGTTATGCTGGTTTTGAAGAAATTGCTCAACAGCCATAGTAGGTAGTTCATACAACACTTTGACATTCACAAGGTCACAGCAACCAATCAAGTAGCCGTTAGGCTTATTAATATTATTGAAGTTTTTGTGTTTTTATGTTTCATAAAATAAGACGCTCTATCACCCATTTCAATATTCGGGACGTGGAACAATACTGTCTGTATAATAATATAAAAACTCAATTTTAATTATATTTATCAGGTATAGTCTGAAATGACAGAGGGCAAGATTTTTTTCGATAGATATTCAATTTAAAAACATGATTTTTTACTTTATCATACTCAGTATGATTATAACTTCGTAAAAATAGTAAATAATAGATTAAAATAGAGGACATTTTTTATAATTTATGTCTATAACTTTTTTTTGTTAAAATTAATAGTTTAGCTGCAGGAGTAAATTCTATTTGATCGAAATCGTGTCAGCATTAGTACTAGGTAGCCAGGGCATTTTGAAACTTCTGACAGTATTCAGAACGTCAGCGTTTGCGAAACGTCAGTTCCACACGCAAATGCATGGAGAATTGCCATGAGGGGGAGAAACACGCGCGCACTTGCGCTAGGTGGAACATTATTGAAACAATATTGAAAAACAATATTGAAAAACAATATTTCGAGTGCGGATAGCAATGTTGTTATTTTTCCGCGAATAAATACAAGAAAGATTGTAAGACGGTATGTTAAACTTAAAACTTATTGGGAATACTGAGCATAATTGTTTATGAACTTTTGTAGGTAGCACTGAAGACGGGGTAAAACCCGAAAATATAGTATGCTAGAAGCCAATATAATATATTAATCATCAGAACCAGAACCTTTTTACTTTATCATCCGTAGTATGGCAACACTCCATATTCAGAAGTATCACGACGAAAGTTAGCGCTGAAAAGCTTTCTGTTGAAAAGGGTCCAAAGGAACTGGAGGTTTAGTCTTAGCATTATTGAAAGATTTTGCAAATAGGCCGCTATTCCGGGAATATCATCGAAATAGTTAAATAATAAATTAAAGTAGAGGAAATTTTGAATAATTTATGACTATGACATTTTTTGATAAAATTAATAGTTTAGCTGCATTAGCAAATTCTATTTCATCGAGATCTCTCGTACTGCATTTAAACTAGTTACTCAGGATTTGTCAGATATTATGATTCTAATGACAGTAGGTGGTGTCAAATGCTGATGTTTTGACATTACCTACTGTAAATATCATCGGTAAATATAATCAAAATATTTCTAGTCTAGTTCTAGTAGTTTTATTTTAATGCAGACATGGCCGATCTCGATCAAATGGAATCTCATGCATCTAAACGATTAAGTTTATATATGGTATGATAAAGTGCATGGCCACATGCACTTGGTGTTAGAGGTTGGGAAGGCCCAAAGCACCTAGGCCCCACTGGACCCTTTGTTTTGCAAACATCTTGTGCTCACTCTGGACTCGTAAACCAACCCAGGCTCTGGGCAAAGGCTACGAGGCACAATAGAGGAGCATTTCGAATTCTGTCCATGGTAGGCCAGGCGTCCAAGAGCAGTTACTGTATAGTCTTCTAGGGCGGGGCATTCGCACAGGATGTGTCTTACTGTCTCCTCGTCCAGCGAACAAGCTTGGCAGGTGGACGTGTCAGTCAGTCGCATGTTGAACGTATGCTTCCGTACTTTGCAATGACCAGTGAGTAGTCCAGTAATAAGTCGGTGCGTACGTCTAGGCAGTTCAGAGAATTTCCTGGCTATCGTTGTGGCTGGATACCTGAGTGTATCCTTGGCCAACGAGCTGCCTGGTGTTGTGTCCCACCTGTGAGTGAAACTGCTGTGGGTAATGCCCTTCACCATGTTTCTTAGGGCAGTGTTTGAGGGAAGAATGACTGGTTCAGGTGCAACGACTGTGCGACCAGCAGCTCTTCGTGCTAATCTGTCAGCTCACCGATTGCCTCCATTGTTTTTAGAGTGCCCTTTTATCCAGTTGATGGTGATGGTATTTCTCCTGGTTGCCTCCACCAGGGAGTTGTGGCAGTCCAGTACGAGCCCCGATATAAAGCGACACCGTTCAAGGGCCAGAATGGATTGTCTACTGTCAGTGAATATCACTATGTTTTTGCCTGACTTATTAGATTGACTAATGATGTCTGAGGCTCTTATAATGGCGAAACGTTCCGCCTGTGTGACAGAAGGGAATTTACCAAGCGGGAACGACCGGCGAACCTGGAAGTCGTGCGAGAAGATGCCAGCACCTGTACCGTTCGGTCTCTTAGAGCCATCCGTGTAGATCTTCAGGCTCCTACTGAGATCAGCCTCAAGGGCTGTGTTGTGGGGCAGATATGGTTTCCTAAAAATATCGTGGGGGAGGGATGTAATCTGTAGAACAATCTGTAGGTTGAAAATGTGATATTTGTGACACAAATTTTGGACACTCTGTATAAGATATAATAATGAACTTAACGGCATTTTGTTTGTCCATGGTGATGTTTTGTATTCACCAAACAGCAAATTGGTATCTACAATAGTAACCAAGATACTCATACTGTCACAATGTGCCGCATGCCAGCAAATTAGAAAGAAGTTATTATAACTCCAAAAATACTTTATTCAACTTAAAATTTCCAGTATATATACCTGGATTAAAGTATATATTAAGTAGTATTGCCATTACCAACCAGTTATTTGCGAAAAATAACGCAACTATATGCGGTAGTCAAAATCAATCCCAATGTACCCTGGTCTTCCCTACTAATTCAATGGCAACTATGAATACAATGATGTTGAATAGGAACTAACGTGGCTATTTATGTGCGTATAATCAGCGCTCTAAATCTAGAACTACAACAGGATTACATTAACACGTATCACACGATTATCGTTATCATACCTACGCCAATATAATTACTAAATTGTGATCTCGTGCGGTTAGAATCCACCATTGTCCGTGCTTGATGCGGGCACACTGCCAGATAATTGGTCTCTCAAGCTGGAATCCTACCAATATACTTGCCTCAATGCATTATTTCAATTCGATTAATCATTCAAATCGATTGATTTATTGTTAACCATTTCAAACCGCGTACCTGGAAAACTCTTTCTATTGTGATTGTGACAACATTAATTGTTAAATGTTCCTAACACTCGATATGCAATGGCTCAATGAATTGTATATTTTTTAATTTTGTTAATTGGCGAAATGTGGGCACTGATCTACAACAAATCAACTGAACTGCTGTTTTTTTAATATGAACTTCAGTTCATATTAGCATAAATTAAGTATCAAGCACAAAATGTCCATTTACACCAACATGTTGCTACAATAGGAAGAACAGATTTTGCAAGAAGTAGATATAATTCAATATGGAGGCAAACATGAACCTTTTCAGCTTGTTTAAGTTTTTTTATACCCTCAGCAAAAAAATAAAATAAAAATATATAAATATATTAATTTAATATAACAATTATAATAAAATAAAAAAAATAATAAAAATAATAAAGAATCTAGTACCTGCAATGATGTCCTACAGCAGTGATGTCAAACCTGCGGCCCGCGGGCCGCATTCGGCCCTCAAGCCCCTGCGGTGCAGCCCGCGAGCCCTCGCTACCTAGAGATTATGTTTTTAGAAAATCAAATTAAAACAAATAGAAAACCTATTTTTATAAATTTTTTAAATTAAGTTTTCACGGAGCTTTGGTGTATAAACAATGTATAGTATAAGTAAGTCAAGTATTGTGGGTTTAACAGAACTTTATTGTTTGTAATAAGTTAAAATGCTATCGATTTTGATCCTCTGTTAGTATCATCAGCAGGTGACGTTGAAAAAATGGGGACAATAAGTATACACGTAAACTATGTAAAAGACAAAATGAGACAAATATGAGGGTATGAACACTGGATATAAACGGTGTATTGTGTAATTATGTGCATCGGTATGTAATTAGCAATGTAATATATATATATATATATATATATATATATATATATGTGCGTTTGTATATAATGCAGTAGTACCCTGGCTAAACTAAGTGTACAAAAGTAATAAACAAGACAAAAGAGAGAACTTATCGTCGAAACATAAAGCCGTAGAGAAAATATTTCGGGTGCTCCCAAATAACGACAAAGTGCATTCTCATCAACGAGAGATTCTTCTATGATAGCCAGCACGATGGGGTGTTCGCTACAAAATGTCGGTATGGCAATACGTGACATGGGGGCATGGTGACATCTAGCGGTGTGTCGGAAAACAATGGATGCAATCTATATAATAGCGTTTTCTTTTGGTAAAACTCGGGCTCACCAGTGCACAATTTTGTGTTCTGTTGGTTGCACAGAGTGTTTCGTGTTCTGTTGGAAACCCGGTGCAGCAGAATCTGCACTCAGCGCACATTTTTCTCCACGAGCTCCGGGAGCTCGTGCTGGCGAGTGCAGTATGGTTCCAATGCGTGTTCTGTTGGGATCGCACTCGCTTGCCCTACACTCGTGAAAAATTGCACTCGAGCTAGTGCGCCCGAGCACATATATACACAATACACTGTTTATCTCCAGTGTTAATACACGCATATTTGTCTCAGTTTGTCTGTTACATACATTTATTTGTATACTTATTGTCCCCCTTTTTTCAGAGACTCATGATGATGATACTAAAAGAGGATCGAAATCGATAGTGTTAAGCATTTTAACTTATTGATTAAGAGCAAGAATGCGAATTGCACATAACTAACGGCACAGTTATGGTAATTGGGGCCCTCGACGAAAGGGTGGCCAACAATAATAGCGGAATATGATGATTTTCTAGAACTCCATAGCTATAATAAGAATTTTAATTTAATATAGGTGATATACGTTGCTAAACAAACAAAAAATATTTTGCCAAGTATAAAGTGTTTTTTGCAATTAAAATAAAAGGTCTTAGGGAAAAGTTGTTTTAAATTTAACAGCATGGTCAAACGTCAAATTGTTAAATCACAGATAAAATTCATGTCACTAGTGACATTTTTTTAGAAAATCCACCGTTCTAATCATTTCATTATGTTTTTTCTCATAGAAATCATTACTATAAGTCTTGTGGAATGTTTATAATTATTTGTCAGTTTAAATAATTCGTTTTTTTCGAAAATCAGTCTGAATTCTCTTTTCTGTTTTTCTTAAAAATGGCAAATTATTATCTTAAACTGATATTATTCATTAGAAAATTTCTTCCTATTGTTTAACCAATCGATTATTAATTAATTTTCAATTAACATTCATTTTCAACTTTTTTTCTAATTAACTTATAAATGGTCTGTTCATGTTCTAGATATCTAACAAACCTGTTATCTATATTAGCTAATAAAGCCACATCTGATTAAACAAATTCTATTTGTTTAAACAATTGTTGTTTGCAATTACGTAAAATTAATCTTTTATATCAATCTGGCCTACTGTTATTCTCAAGTGACAGCATTTATATTTTCGCCTGATTTCGATTGTTTCAATAACAAAATATTACTCCTTTTCAATGTCATTTATTCAAAAAAATTTAAATGTTTCGATATTCTTTTTTTCGGGACATTTCATTTTAAAATATTAAATTTCCTAAAGTCAACGAATTTTATTGATCACAATTCTCTTTATTTCTTATTCTGATTTCCTACCACTGTGTGTCGCAAGATAATGTTAATTTGTTGCTGTCTGGAAACTGTTCCTTGTACTCTAATTTGATGAAATATTGAAATATTGAATATAATTTTATTATTCAAACACTGGAAATCTTCGCAAATTATAAGTGATGTCACATCAGAATAACAGTTGGCCAGACCGATCTACAAAAGAATAATTTCGGGCAAACTTCAAAATTAGTTTTTTAGAGAAATGTGGGTTTATTAGATAATAGACACTAGATATCTCGAACATAAAATTTATATTTAATTTATATTTTATATTTAAGGTAGTAAACTACCATTTCGAAATCAGACAACAGAATTCAGACGGATTTTCAAGGAAGACGAATTATTTAAACAATTATAATTTGTTTAAACAAATGGAAATTAACTGACTAATGTTTATAAAAATTCTAATAGACTTATACTACTGATTTCTATAAGAAAGAAAGATAATGAAACGATTAGAACGGTCAATTTTCCGAAAATGTAAATTTTTTCATTTGGGTAGATTTCAGGGCACTGGCGTGGATTGGGGACGTCAAATCCATATGTATATTAGGTCAAATTCTTTCTTGGAAAGTCCTCTACAAGTCATATAACTTTAACATAAGTTTTCCCAAACCCCGAAGAATTATTCGAAAAATACCAGAAATGTCTTCATCCCATGTAAATTTGTGGCCTCGAAAGGCACCATTAAAATCTAAATTGCAAAAAAACATGTGTCCACTATTTTTTGGATTTAGAAACGATTTAAAGGGGACGGTGCTTTCTAAATAAAAATAAAATAAATAAAAAAAGTAAATATCAGTAGTATGATTTTTTTGAGATTAGAACCATACTGTAGCAATTGTTTTTTAGTTAAACGTGATATGTGAATACATTGTAAGAATTCAAAAATGAATATTTCTTTGTTTTTAATGTTATTGAAACTTTGTATTTAGATTATTGGGGGTGATTCTGAACTAAACTAGTCAAACGAAGTAGGGGAAATTTAATTTTTTTTTGAAATTGTTGCTTTTCTCTACAAGCATTTATCCGGTTTTGCTGATTTTCAGTCACTGGTAGCCTAATTCTTCAGAAGAAGTAGGGATGTATATACAGGGTGTATATACTCTATGTTAGGGTTTTTGCCTGAACTTTGAAGCACCACATCGGGGTTTCCAGCTATAACAAACTGGCAATAACTGAAATGAACAGCAATAAATCGTTAATAAATCGTTAATAAATCGTTTCTGAACTATTGTTGTTGATTCACGTTATCTTTGTTTTAAAGGACATACAACAAGAACAGTAGATAATGACAAAATGGCATGATTTCCAAGGTTGGTTTTCTCTGGGACCGCTTAACTGATTTTGATGATTTTTTTTATTTACATGTGGGTTGATCGCTCAGTTTGACACATATACAGGGTGAGAGAATTATTATATATTTTTGACAACCAAACATTAAAAATAGAAATATTTTAAATCTTCGTAAATATCATTTGAATTGGGGATTGCGCTTAAAGCGTACTGTTGTTCTAAATGAAATGTAAAAGGTGTAGAAAAAATATAAAAAATTAACAGTATTTTGAAATGTTCATATATAATAGATAATAGAGGTTTTAGTTAATCTTGAATTTTAAATGAAAAAAAGTTTGTTAAAAACATCCTTAATATGATTTTATTTTTATTTTGTTATCTCCGAACTTCTTTTTGGTACGCGCACACATAGTAAAATGCAAAATGTTGATGTGGGTCATCAAACATATCGAAAATTAACGGCCTAATGAAGTTAATCTAACAAGGTATACGAAAATGTTATTCTGTTTTCTTATGTAATTTAAACAAATGTTAGTAAAATGCCTAGTTGTGGGTTTGTGGTATTTTTTCTAAGCCTATATTTTTCACAATAGCATGATCGCATTATAAAAAACGATACCAAGTTTCCAGAAAAATAAATGTACAAACAATGTATTATTTTTTATAATTCATATGAGCCAAAAAAACTGTATTATCAGTTAATCACTCTTTTTGAGATTTTTTGCATACGGCCCTCCGAAGTTCAGATCAGAATTTTGTGGCCCGGGCCCATAAATGTTTTTACCACCACATTACGCAATTAAATGCAGGCTACGAAAACAGACCTTTTAAACTTAATTAAAGGTAGTATTGAAATTAAAATGGCATACGTTCTTGGTTTGCGTACTGGTGGTATTTAGGTATACTGTTCTCATCTACCGTAATTTAAATAGACATACGGTGGTCTACGGAATAAGTAACGAGTGCTGCAGGCCATTAATTTCCGTAAAGAAGAAACGCGATTTTAATCTTCAAATACTGACACCGACCATACATCCACGTGTTCCGGTTTACTTCGCCTGGACAAGAGTGAACTTTTCGTGCTTGAAACTTTAGAGTATGAATATTATATTTGCTTAAACTTTTGTTGTTAATGGTTATTACAGTGCACTTACGAAAGAAACTTACCCAATACAAAAATTTAATCACAATTTCAAAGCCAATTTTCTCTTGAAAATATAATTCGATTTAATGACTGTACTTATTCAGTTTAAGGTTGATTTGTCAGAAACGATATTGTGATAGACTTTTTTATTCGACTTTTGAACAAACATTGGGAGGGAGCGTCAACAACAATCACTTGAAATAAAGCGGCAAACCAATCTGACCACGCTATTAAGTCACAATATCTGTTGCGAGAAATTCCAAGTTTTTAAGCCTAGGTGTTGTCTGTGCATGGTGGTAATTAAGTTTCGGATAAAATCTATAACTGCGCCAATGTTTGCGATAGAGCAAAAATTTAAAGGCGATTGAAATTACAGCGCATATGGAGAAGCTATTTTCAGTTTTTTTAAGTTATAACGTCAAATATTTTCCCCCTAATAGTAGGATTTTTATATCTGTTTTCAATTGTAAACAATATTGAATAGATTATATGAGAAAAAATTCAAGGAAATCAGCCTTAACATTACAGTAGGTTAAAAGATACATGAATGCAATGAACGGAATAATGCCGGTGTTATTAATAGTAATGTAAAAATAAAGTTCTGTTTCAAATCTGAAAAAAAACGTTTTCAATAACAGGTCTTTTTCCGAAAGAAAAAAAACAAATGTTTCTTTTTCAAATCATAAAAGTACCTTCAAAAAAATTAAAAGATCGTTTGTGTTTTTGGTTTTTATATTTAAAAGAACGAAACACTTTCTAACAAAGACATATATCGCCATCATGGAGTGCCTTAAGGACAGTATAGTAGCTGTAGCATACGAACTCCAAGGTAGGACCAAACTAATTCCCAAAAATGGGTGATATCTATTAGAAACCATTGTTCAACAGCTTTGTTGCATGGTTTTAGATTTTAGTAATATTTTCTTCGAGATGAACTACAGCGCCTTCACCGTCATTTGTCGCAACTTTGCAACTATTTCCGGGGTATACCCTTGTCTTACAAATAGACATCATACCAGATAGGTTATATCGATGCGTTAACTTAACAAACAGACATGCTGCGTGATGTGTGTTGTGCGGTGCGTGCATTAAAATGTCCGTTAAGTACCAAGTTTTATTTAAATAACCAATTAACGTACGATGTGTCTTTTTGGGGCCTTTGAATTTCGGCTTTTGTGTTAACAGGTAAGGTGTGGTATGGTTATTTTTTAAAATTGTAGAATTCATTTGCAAAAATGCCGAATCGCAAAGGGTCAGGAACAAAAAACCATCCACTTACTAGTTTATTTAAAGAGTTAAAGACTACTCGAGTAAAATGTACTTTCTGTTCTAAAGAGACGACGAAAAATGGAACCCAAATGGCAGTACGTCTACGAAAATGTAATTTTGTTAAATAGAGCATCGATAATAAGAAAAAACAATACTTCGGAAAAAACAAATTTTAGAAAAAAAAACTACGTTGTGTATGATTTCAGCAGTTATTAACAGGCACACATGTAAAATTTTTTCCGTAAGGTTATTTAAATTGTTAGATCGGTTTGTGTACACCGTGGCTTTTAAGTTCATACATTAATAGCGTAGTGTGGCGGAGCACCATCTTGTTGCAACCGAATTCTATTATTGGTCAGATAGCATCGTTTTCATTCGGAATTATATTGCTAATGTAGGTAGTAGTTCAATCTGTAGAGTAAAATTATTTTAAGAAACGAATTGTCCTACAATTCTGTCAGCGACAAGCCCTGCCGATACATTAAATTACTGTGGATATTATTTACGGCCTTGCCGGATCCAGTGAGGATTTTCGCTAGGTTGTGACCAAATCTACGACTGTGGACAAAGTAGTTATAAATATGTCTAATCACCAACTGGTGAATTGTCGGTCCTAGGCAAAGGATTGAACTTTGCAATCGCACTGATAAGAATACCTAAGGAGGAAATTATTACGGAAGTAGAAGCCACATTGTACAAAATCCCAGGTGTACAAGCAGAGGACATTCGTCAAGAGGTTTCCAGGGTAATTAGGAAAACTACTCCGCCGAAGAGCAATATTACCAAAGAAGAGAAGCACTCTCTGAAGACCATCAAGAACAACAAGGATAACACAGTACTACCAGCGGACAAAGGGAATGCAACGGTGATATTGAACAAGGAGGACTACAACCAGAAGATGAACGATCTATTGGACCCGAATACGTGCCGTAAAATTTCGAAGGACCCAACAGATTAGATAGGAAGGCGAGTGAAGGAATTGGTTAAATCATCATCGGTTCCCGAACAGGAACAAAGAAGCCTTTTTGTTCAAGCCCCTAGGGCACCGAGGATCTACGGTTTGCCAAAGATCCACAAGGACAACGTACCTTTGAGACCAATCATCAGCGCAATAGGCTCCCCAACCTAATTGTTGGCAAAATACTTGTCGAAAACCATCCAACCGATTATAGGACAAACTACATCTTTTGTTAAGAATTCTGAACATTTTATTCAGATTCTGAAGGAAGTTGTTATTGACCAGCAGGATATACTCGTAAGTTTCGACGTAAAATCATTCTTTACGTGTGTTCTGGTTAAGGAGGCAGTCGAAGGCCTTCGGACAACACTTGTGTCCCTAGGTCTACCAACCGATGTACCGGATCTTGTAGAGTATTTTCTCTCCACCACATACTTCAAGTGGACGGGAGCGATTTATGAGCAAGTAGAGGGTGCTCCCATAGGATCACCTCTTTCACCGGTAATCGCCAATTTCTTCATGGAATTGTTTGAAGAAAAAGCCATAAGGTCAAGTCCTTACAAACCCAAGCATTGGGTCAGATATGTTGATGATGTTTTTGTGGCTTGGCCACACGGTACAGATAAACTTACTGAGTTCCTTAGCCACCTGAACAATGTTAATCCTTCTATCAAATTCACGATGGAAATAGAAGAGTATAATCGGCTGCCATTTTTGGATGTGCTGGTATACAGAACGTCAACGGGTACGCTTGGACATACAGTCCACCGTAAGAAAACACATACTGATCGGTACTTGAACGCCAAATCACACCACCATCCCCAACAGAAGAGAAGTGTGATTAACACTCTGTTCAACAGAGCCGAGAAGGTGTGCGACTCCAGCACCTTGGACGACGAACGGAAACACTTGGAGTGGGTTCTACGTCAGAATGGATACACCAAGTCCGACATACGAGGTGTCACACAAAGAAAATCGCAAGTGTCAGAGGAGCGACAAGAGTCAAAGGGGTTCGCTTGCTTACCATACGTAAGTGGGGTATCAGAAAGAATCGGTAGAATACTGAAGAAGTCGGGTATCACGGTAAGGTACAGAGCACCAGCAAAGGTAAAGGAACTTTGCCTAACCCAAAAGATATCACACCCCTCCTGAAGAACGAAGGGGTATACAAGATGGGTATACAAAATGTGAGTGTGGAACATGCTATGTAGGAGAGTTTCTTGGTAGGTCTTCAGTATTCAATTAGCTTTGAAGAACCGAGCAACATGGTGCGCGAAACGTCAGCATTAACAAATCTTGACACACGGCATAACCCGGAAGCAGTTTATTTTCTATATTATATTATATTATTTTTTTATAATTCTTTAAAAAGTTATAGCCGTTTGTAATACTAACAAATCCGTATTTTGAACGGCTTCAACTTCTTAAGGAATTGAGAAAACTAAAATGTCCATATGAAACTTTTCACGCGGAATGATTTTTACTTTCCAGGAAAATATCAGTACAAAGCTTCATATGGATTTTTTTGTTCGTTTGTTCATACAATATATTTTTATTGTTTTTAATATTTTTACTTTATCATACGCAGTATGCTAAAGTATTGTAATCATGCCGAAAAAAAAAATTCAGATTTTAGCGGAAATAGGTCTTTTTGGGTCCCCTGAACATTTTTGACCAAGGTACAAAAAAATGTCTGTGTGTGTGTGTGTGTGTGCGTGTGTAAACGATTTTTGTGGCGACGATTCCGGAGGAACTACTAAAGGTATCGAGACGAAAGTTCATATTTAGAAGTTTCATGACCTAACTTAGAGCTGAAAAGCTTTTGGTTCAAAAGGGTCCAAAGGAACTGGTAGTTTATTCTAAGCCTTTTTCAAAGATTTTGCAAATGAGCCGCCATTTCTGTAATTTCGTCAAAATAGTTAAATAATAAATTAAAGTAGAGGAAATTATGAATAATTTATGCCTATGACATTTTTTGGTAAAATTAATAGTTTAGCTGCAAGAGCAAATTCTGTTTGATCGATATCGGTCGCATCTGCATTGACATGAAACTAAGTACATAGTAGCCAGAATTTTGACAAATATTTTTTGTGCTGTCACTCGAAAACAGCTGATTTCATCTGAGGTTGGAGTACCGCTATGGAACGTTGCCGCTCTAGTGCGGCAAAGTACAAAATTCAAATTTCAAATAAAATGAGATCACCAATTTGATTGTTTGTCGATAAGAAATATCAACCCGTCTTTATATCTAATTCTAAAAACGATCAATTGAGAAAATTGTAAATAAAGTATAGCGATGAGTGTAGTTTTATTTTAGTATGTTGGTACGGATGTGACATCTACAGTGTCATGAACAAATATAAATCTGTCAGAATTTGAATTAACTTTTTAAACTTGACGTTTCGTCAAAGTGGTACCAACTACCAACCTAACATTTCCTATACAGAAATATAAAAAAATGCTGATACTTTGACAATATCTACGATTTATCTCAATAACATAGATTCTCATGCAGCTTTTATATTGTATGATAAAGTTATGTGCCTGGCCACATCAGATTTTTACTTTATCATACGCAGTAAGATAAAGTATTGTAATCATGCCGAAAAAAAAATTGAGATTTTAGCGGAAATAGGTCTTTTTGGGTCCCTTGAACATTTTTGACCAAGGTACAAAAAAATGGCCGTGTGTGTGTGTGTGTGTGTGTGTAAACGATTTTTGTGGCGACGATTCCGGAAAAACTATTAAAGGTATCGGAACGAAAGTTCATATTTAGAAGTTTTGTTACCAAACTTAGAGCTGAAAAGCTTTTGGTTGAAAGGGGTCCAAAGGAACTGGTAGTTTATTCTAAGCCTTTTTGAAAGATTTTGCAAATGAGCCGCCATTTCTGTAATAATTTCGACAAAATAGTTAATTAATAAATTAAAGTAGAAGAAATTTTGTATAATTTATGCCTATGACATTTTTTGGTAAAATTAATAGTTTAGCTTCAAGAGCAAATTCTATTTGATCGGATCGGTCGCATCTGCATTGATATGAAATTACATAGTAGCCAGGATTTTGACAAATATTTTTTTCTGTTGTCACATTCGAAAACAGCTGATCTCATCAGAGGTTGGAGAACCACTATGGAACGTTGCCGCTGTAGTGCGGCAAATTATAAAATACAAATTTCAAATAAAATAAGATCACCAATTTGATTGTTTGTTGATAAGAAATATCAACCCGTCTTTATATCTAATTCTAAAAACGATAAATTGCGAAAATTATAAATAAAGTATAGCGATGAGTGTAGTTTTATTTTAGTATGTTGGTAGGGATGTGTCATGAACAAATATAAATCTGTCAGAATTTGAATTACCTTTTTAAGGTGCGTTTTCATTAGTGATAATGGCAGTGGTAGCAGACGCCGTTATAGTATTTCCAATAGAAAATTGCTAGTAACTCATGTTTATGTACATGCAAACTAATATGTATCATTATCACGACATGTAAGAAATACTATAATTTCGTATTCTACCACCGCCATTAGCTACCATTACCTACCAATCGGAACGCATCTTTAAAATTGACGTTTCGTCAAAGTGGTACCAGCCTAGCATTTACTATACAGAAATCATTTATTTATTTTTTAAATACGTATTTCTTAAAAAGCAACACAATAAACGTTGATGTCGCTCCTGCCAAAAACTAAATAGCGCGACTCGCTCACATGCGACGGCGACACTCCGCCTTCGGTGACGCGCCGCATCACCGCTCGTCGCGCTATTCCGTACTTTCGGCATTTGTGACATAAATAACTATTATTCTAATGACGTAGTGTAGGTAGTGTCAAATGCTGATGCTTTGACAATACCTACGATTTATCTTAATAGAATAGATTCTCATGCAGCTAAACTATTAATTTTATATATTGTATGATAAAGTCATGTGCCTGGCCACATCAGATTTTTACTAAAGTTTATTGACTTTTTATTTTTGTAATAGTTATTGATATTTTTTCGGTTTTCGGTCTTTTATTTTGCTTTGATTTGTTAAGATTTCATACTTTTAAACGAATTGAAAAACTGATAAGTTCATATGAAACTTGTTACTAAGTATGACATTTACTATCACAAAAACCACTTTGCGGGAAAAAAGTAGGACAAGTTGTATATTCATCGACCAATTTTACATTATAGGGAACAACATTTATTTTTTATTAGTTTTAGTACCGATACGCGGATTGCGAAATGCGGAAGGTATTAAGATGAACGTCTTCAGTTAATTTTGTGTTGGGGCATCAAGTTTTTGAAAGATTATTCACAGGGTTTTCGAAATTTATTTTCTATGCTGCTGACTATAGCATAGGCTACATGGCTTATTTGAAAAGTTGACATAATAATAATAATAATAATAATAATAAATGCATTATTCTATAAACCCAAGAGTGTAGAACATGTCAAAAGTGTAGGTATACGAGTATATACACATATATAAATGCAAACAAAAGTGCACAATTAAAATCAAATTCAAAACTCAAAATTGAAAATCACCACAGTTCCAGGAACTCTCTTACAGTGTAGAATGCATGACTCAGGAGGTGTTTCTTCAGTATATTTCTGAATCTCATACTTGGTAGTACTTTATATGAGTTTGGAAGATGGTTGTATATCTTCAGTGTCTGTGTAATAACTCCTCGGTGGACATTGGCAGATACAGTCTGTGGTATTCTCAGTTTACTTTCTCTATTTGCCCGAGTGTCATGGCGATGATTCACCTCATACTCTGAAAAAAGCTCATTATAATGACTCTTAACTAACAAGGCACACTCATAGACGTATATTGATGGAACGGTAAGTATATTATTTTCTTTGAATACTTCCTTGCATGAATCGCGAGAGGTCATCTGGAATATGCTCCGTAGGCAGGATTTTTGTATCTTAAATATTCTAGGAAGGGCCACAGAATTTCCCCACAATTGGATCCCATACCTTATCCTGGAGTATACATACGCATAATAGGACGTCATTCGAAGTGCATAAGTGAAAGCTGATATTCGTGCACAAAGATCATCAATGTGTTCCTTCCAATCCAAACGTGCATCAATTACTACGCCCAGAAACTTTGTACTTTTTACAGAGGTAAGTTGAGTATTGTTGTACGTAACATCAAACTTGTCTTCAGATTTCAGTGTAAATTGTACTATTTTAGTTTTTTCTACATTTAATTTTAAATTGTTGTTATGGAACCAATCCGATAATTGCTTCATGCTTACACTAATTTCTTGTATCATTGTGTCTTTACATTTAGTTTGTATAATTACAGATGTATCATCAGCATACATTCCGAGTTCATACGGAATCACACAGGGGAGATCATTGCAGTACAGAATATACAGGATACATCCCATCATGGAACCCTGGGGGACTCCTTTCTTAACGAGTTGCCATTCGGAAGCAAGCTCTTCGCCTGACATATCATGTTGTGCAATAACACGTTGGTACCTGCTACTTAGGTAAGATTTTATTACTTCTAAGATTGGACCTCTGAATCCCATCATATCTAATTTATATATTAGCGTCCGATGATCTACGCTATCAAAAGCTTTAGAAATGTCCAAGAAAACGCCCGTAACATTTTTCCTGTTGTTTAGTGATACTTATATTTTACTCACTGTCAAGTACAGCGCGCGTGTAGTGGACCTACCCTTTAGGTAAGCACTTTGATTCCCAGATATTAGGTTATTCTTTTCAATAAAACTCATTATTCTGTCCAGGATTGATCTTTCAAAGATCTTGGCTACCGTTGATATTAGTGCTATAGGTCTGTAGTTAGAGATATCTGATTTTAGTCCGTTTTTGTATACTGGTTTAATATTAGTCTTCTTTAATTGCTCCGGAAAAGTCATACTTGCGAAGCAATGATTTACGATATTTTTACATACATCTTAATGAGTTCTAATTCGATCTCCATATCCAATCATCATTAAAACTTGAATTCCTTGTTGTTCTGTCAGCGATGCCATTTTAGTACCTAACATCATAAAAAAATAAGTCTGTGAACTCGAGAATTATTAACCACAACCACCGGTATACAACGCAAAAAGAAAGTAATAATTCCAAATAGATGCCCCAAAAACTAAGTAGAAACTTGGAACCATCTTCAAGTAGTAGTCATTTATCTGTACTAGCAAAACTTGAAAGCTGGTATCCTTAACTTTTATTCTTATGCAGCCTATTCGAAACTGTATACTGTTGTACACAGCCATTGAAAACAAAAATGATTGACGCCATAGCAACAAAATAAGGAAATATCCGAAAAAGTCTTTTTACTATGGGCTGTAATTTCAATCGCTACACCCCTTTCAGATTGTTGTTCTTTCGTAAACATTAACAGAATTATCGATTTTATCCGCTACTTAATCACCAACCTCTAAGTATCTTTAAATGTCCATTAACTATACTATAATTTAGAAACTAAATTGTTGCCGGGTTATGCCCTGTGTCAAAATTGATATCGAAAGCTGGCCAACAGTTGAAATCGGAAATTTTAGTTTACAATAGACTTAAGGTTAGCTTCGAAATGGGAGGCAACCAAATTAAGTCTTTCCATTCAAATTATGTTAACGACACAAGGATTTTTTTATAGTTTTCAACAACTTACACAATTAAATGTCGATAAATATTTATTTGTCTTTAAATTTTTTAATATGTGCGGACATGTGGGTTTTGAGAAAGTAAAACCATTGAATACTTCAATTAAAAAAATATAGGCAATTTCAAATTTTTAATAAAATCATTAACTTTAGGCCTCCTGCCAGAGGCCTAAATATTATTCAATTAGGCCGATTTTTTTTGTGGTATATAAGGGTCTACAGAAACAAGTTGAAATTTTGAGTTTCGAAACAAACGTTTCACAACTTTTACACAAAAATTGTTTATTATTCTTGGGTATAGAGGCTATTTATAACAAATAATTTTTTACACGTTCACAAAATCTAACGATGAGACAAATATATTAAAAAACTCTTTTCTTGCTATCTATCCTTTCGACGCTATTTGCGTCTTGGTCACAGATATACTGAAATGTGAAAACTAGTAACAGACGCATCCAACACATCCACAAAACCGAGAAAGAAAGAATTTAAACTTGCTAGACTTGTCATATGGAATTTTGAACTGGTTTACAATATTTTGAAGATTTATTTTGGTTAAATTTAAACATTTACGTATTTTCTAGAATTAACCTATAAAACTATAAAACGGACAAATTAATGTCCGATCGTTCATTAACTGCCTTTTTATTTTGTAATATTTCAATTGATTCTAACACACATCTTGCTTTTAAGTTTTTCCTTCTGTATCACTTGGCCTGTGTCTTCTTGGTGTTTCTATAAGGCTGTGATGTTTTTTTGCGTATTTATGCCCATTCAACCTTTCTTCGACTAATTGTTCTGTTTGACCTATACACACTTTTTCACATTCGTTACAAGGAATTTGATATACACAATGCGATTGCTTTAGTAGAGGTGTTGGGGCTTTTAGTCTTGTGTAAAGTTTCGTGAGGTTGTTTGTGTTTTTGTGAGCAACATTGATATTAAATGGTTTCATTATATGGCCAATTTTTTTCAGATTGGTTCTTGACATATGGTATTGAGATGTATCTATATGCGACTGGTTCAGGAATTACAGTCAGTTGTGTCATTGTAGCCAATTTGTTGTCACCGTTAAGTACTTTTTGTCTCGTTGTTATCTTGTTAATCAAACTTTCAGGGTAGTTGTTTTTCTTTTGTAAAAAGCTTTCTGCTTTTTTTTTATAGCCTCACTACGATATTCCGGACTTGATAGTTTGATAGCTCGATCAGCCAAACTTTTTATCACGCTTATCTTGTATGATAGTGGTTGTATTGAATTGTAATTTAAATATCTGTGGGATGATGTTGCTTTTGTGTACCACTTTTGTTACAATATGGTGTATGTTTAGTTGTATAAACTGTAGGGGTTAAGTTAAGGCATCGGATACCAAGGAAGAACGACTTTGATTTTTATACGGAACTGTCCGATATATTTTACACACACATTTTATGTATCACTTTGTCAAGAGTTTGCATTAAGTTTAGAATACACAAGATTACTACAGTATCCATCGCAGTATTTTATTCCACGAACCTACCCAGGAGTTCATCCCTACACCTACAATTACAACAGTGGCGACGAGGAAAGGTAATAAACTGGATAATTTGGCAATTACGGCATTCAATTGCAACGAAGTTAGTGCGTCATTAGGCTTAAAATGGAAAAAAAATGGAAGAGAAGCTTTGACACATTCGTATGTGCAAAGTGCAAAAATTTACCTCTACATTGTGCTGGGCATGAAGTCCAAGATATTTTCTTTACGCTTCCTGCTTCCGAAGATATTACATCTACCGATCAATACAAGGTTACAATGAAGGCTCTCGATGACTAGTTAGCACCAAAATCGAACACCGACTATGAACGATAGATATTTAGAAGTTTTAAAACAATAGAGCAATTTATTACAAAATTGAAGGAACAAGGCAAAAACTGTAATTACACCGATATGGATGATCAAATATGCGACCAGGTGATCGAGAAATGTTTGTCATCTTCGCTACGAAGGAAATTTCTGGAAAAAGGAGACATAAAGTTGGACGTAGTACGGGAAGTCGCCAAAGCGTTCGAAGCCACGGAATTACAAATGAACGTGATGGCAAGTGCTACATCTGCAGAGGTGAATGCGATAGGCTGGAAAGGAAAAACTAGAGTCCAATGGTCAAATTCGTATTTCTGGGGATTATAAACCAACGCTTAATCCAAATTTAGTTGTAGATGACTACCCGCTTCCAAGCATTGACGTTTTATTTGCGAGTATGACAGGGGGAGACAAGTTTTTGAAGTTGGACATTACAGAATCCTATTTACATCTCGAATTGCATCCTAAAGATAGAGAATTACTTACTTTAAATACTATAAAAGGTTTCTTAAGACTTACACGTTTGATGTATGGAGTGGCATCTGCGCCAGCTATTTGGCAAAATACCATTGAAATAATTTTACAATGTATAGAAGGAATTGCAGTATTTTTTGACGATGTTGGAATTACAGCACCTAACGATAAATTACATCTTGAAAGGTTACGTCAAGTTTTGGAAATATTTTATAAATATAATGTTCGAGTTAATTTCGAAAAATGTACATTTCTTGCAGAACAAATAGAATATTGTGGATACATTATTACAAAACATGGCATACATAAGTCCCCTAAAAAGATTGAAGCCATTCAAAATATTCCACGCCCGTCTAATCCAGATGAATTACGTATTTTCTTAGGTCTTATCAACTATTACGGAAGATTCTTTAAAAATCTTAGTTCTTAGTTAGTAATTTGGGACAAAAATTGTGAGCAGGCTTTCCTAAATGTAAAAAGAAAGATGGGCTCTGATAGAGTTCTGATACACTGCAACCCTAGACTTCCCTTAATACTTGCTACGGATAGCAGGTCAGTAGGAGTAGGAGTGGTACTTTCACATTCATTTCCGGATGGGAGTAAACGCCCTATCCAATTTGCTTTACAGACTTTATCGGATACTCAAAAAAGATATTCTCAAGTTGATAGGGCAGCGTACGCCATTATCTTCGGCGTTAAAAATTTTTACCAATATTTATACGGTAGTAAGTTTACCTTAATTACAGACTGTAACGCTTTGATTCAAATTTTTAATCCTCATAAAAAATTACCAATATTTTCAGCTGCTAGAATGCAACATTATGCAATCTATCTACAAGCGTTTAACTACAATATTCGATACAAAAATACAAAAATACAAAAACTCATTCTAATGCTGATGCCATGTCAAGATTACTACCCACATCTCAGAGCACTAATGGCAGTTTCGAGCAAGCTGATGTATTTAATATCAATCAATGTTCTACCAGTTTCTGTCAAAGACTTGAGAGAGCATACAAAAGATGACATTGAAGCAACAAAAATTGTCAGAAGGGTTGAAATTGGGACAAGTGGTCTTGCCACAGTATAGATTTAATATTGATCAAGATGAGTTTTCACTTCAAGACGAATGCATAATGCGTGGTTTGAGAGTGTACATTGTAGGTCATTTTGGGGCAACTAAAATGAAAATGCTAGCACGAAGCTATGGTTGGTGGTCAGGGATTGACAAAGATATTACAGATGTAACTTTAAATTGTTCATGTTGTTGTAAAATAAGAAATAATCCATCAAAAATACATCACCCATGGATTCCTTCAACTGAACCATTTCAGAGAGTGCATTGCGATTTCACCGGTCCTTTTCTGGGAAACTATTTTATGATTTTGGTTGATTCATATTCTAAATGGCCCGAAATCTATGTAATGAAAAATGTAACTGCAAAGGCAACTATTGAAAATTGTTTATCAATATTTGCAAGATTTGGTGTATTCGATTATTTTGTTACTGATTGCGGGACACAGTTCAAGTCAGAAGAATTACAGACCTTTTTGAAGTCATATGGTATTACTTCAAAGTATACTGCACCTTATCATCCGGCTACAAACGGACAAGCGGAACGCTATGTTCAAACTTTAAAAAGAGCATTACGTGCAATGTACTATGAAAATAATAATTTGACTATTACTCAGAAGGTAAATTTACTCTTAATGCAATATAGAAAGATGCCACACATTACCACTGAAATATCACCTTCCATGTCAATACTTGAACGACAAATTAGATCAAAACTGGACAGAATTAAACCAGAGCTAAAAGCAATTCAAAAAGGGAATAAAATTATTACAAAACCAAAAACAACAGAACACTTGAAGTGGGAGTGAGAGTTTCTGTTAGAAATTATAATGGTGATAAGTGGTTTGGTAGAGTTGCTAAGGTATTGGGTATATTGCACTATTTGGTAGAGCTAGATAATGGAAAAACAATTAAAAGACATATCGATCAGATAAGGACTGTAGGTGAAAGCATTCAAAGAGATAAATGTACTTCAGACATTCTTATTCCTCCACCTCCAATTCTAAATACTACCACTGATCCGTTGCCTGTAAAAACTGTTTCTGTTTGTAGCAGTGCGAATGTTGAACATGTAATAAATAATAGCAATCATTCACCGTTACGCGTTAGAAAATCTGAAAGGATTAGGAAGCCGATTGAAAGGCTCAATTATGTTTGAATAATGTATAAAATGAGATTTTTTTTAAATTTGTATTTGGTTAATTGTAATTGTATGTTTAATTGTATAAACTGTAGGGGTTAAGTTAAGGCATGGGATACCAAGGAAGAACGAGTTTGGTTTTTGTACGGAACTGTCCGATATATGTTACACACACATTTTATGTATCACTTTGTTAAGAGTTTGCATTGAGTTTAGAATACACAAGATTACAACAGTATCCATCGCAATATTTTATTCTACGAACCTACCCAGGAATTCATCCCTACACCTACAATTACAACAACTTCGTATATATCTTGTTGTTCTTGTGTATCAGCGTTGTGTCTAGAAAGTTTATTTATTGTATTTGTATTGTGCATTTCCATCGTGTATTGAAGCTTGTTATTATAGCTATTAAATACATTTAATACTTCTATTTCTTTCTGTTTTGGTATAGCGAGTATGCAATCATCTACATATCTTTTAAAGAAAGGTATGTCGATTGATATTGATGAAAGTATATTTGCTTCCAGTTCCTCCATCACGATTTGTGCGCCTACGCTCGATACCGGTGAACCCATAGCACAGCCCTATATATCTGTTTGTAGAATTTGTCCTTAAATTGAAAGTATGTGTGAGTGGGTGTGATTTCTACTGCTTCCAGAAATTCCTTTTTTGGTAAGAATGCTGTGTCTTCCAATTGGTCCCATCCTTTGCTTATGGCATCTTTTGTCAGTGATTTTGGCACATTCGTATATAACGATATTACGTCTAATGAAATAAGGTGGTATGATTCATTTAATGAGATTTTGTCTATACATTTTTAAACTTCCATGAATCCTTGACATAGTATTCGTTATTTCCTGTTATGGCTGTTAAATTGTTAGCTAGCTGTTTCGCTAATTTATAAAAAAGTGACTCAATGCATGATACTATTGGTCTGAGTGGAACATTTGTTTTATGTAGTTTTGGCAATCCATATATTTTAGGTGGTTGTGCATTGTGTATCTTTAGTTGGGTTACAAGTTCAATGATACTAGTTTCTTTGCTAACCATTTATTAATCATATCATTGTTCTTGTTTTGATATATTTTGGTTGGATTATTACGGAGTATAGTATAAGTGGTGTTATCTGCTAAGAGTGCGTTCATTTTTTGTTCATACAATGCCGTGTCCAGTACAATAGTTTTATTTGTGTTATCGGCTCTTAAAACACTTCATCTGTTTGTTGGCTTTCATAAATATCTTTATCTTATTTATATCTTTCATAAGTTGTCTGTTTTGTATGTTTAGACTAATATTTTTTGTCTTAAAATTATGGATTATATTGCTGACCTTGCTGACCCTAATACGCATCGCAATCTGAACAGTGTAGTCTGTAAACAACATTTGATTGTAAAAGTGGTGGAACCTTGTCTTTTAACTTTGTGTAAATATTACCTACTACTTTTATTGGCTTCTTAATTATTTTGATGTTCTCGTTCTTAAATACTTTCATAATGTTGTTCGTCTGTCCCTGTGTGTCTATCAATATACTAATCCTCTTTTGTTCTTGCTGATCTTGCGTCACTTGTCCTGTATCCCCTCCATCGGCTGGACTGATCTGTGTTTGATGTTCCATGCAATAGATGTTGAATGAGTGTTTTTGGATAAGAATTTTTGAGGAGTATAGATTCTAGTGTCTTGATGTTACGTATGCAATGAACTTACTATATGAATCGTTGATTAACTAATTATTTTTGTTGCGTCTGTATTATACGTATCTGTATATTTGTATCTGTATAGGATTGAATTAAAATCTCATTAACAAATATTAGTTACGACGCTCTCCGTTGACGCCCCCGCCTCGTTGTGCCATGAAACATTGAAGTAAAAACTAAATAAGAATACTAAAACCAATAAGAAGTTTAATTATTCAAGTTCTCAAAATATCTACAAATGTGTGCGTGGATGTGAAAGGGGATCGTTGTCCGTTTCTCGTTACGCAGATAATCGCAAATAGAGTTAAACTGGTTCAAAATACACATTTATGTTTTATTCGCTAATGAGTCTCTCTATTGTTTTTTTTTTGTCAGATGTGTTCGAAACCCGTTTGCGGTTGGTAAACGCATGAAAAAATGTGTTTTTGTTGCGAAAGAAAAAGGGAGCCCTTGTCGCTACGCTACGCTCTTGCGCATTACTATATTTTAGCTACTTCCCAGTGTAAAATCGAGTTGAAATTTTGCATATGAGATTTTGCATACAGATTTCTGGTGACAATGCATGAGTCAATATAAAAACTGGAAACTTTTCTTTGAAAATTTGCCCAATTGTGTTGAAGTTTTGCATGTGGATAGATTCCGGTGACAGGCATGAATCAATAAAAAAAATAACTTTTTCAAAATTTGCAACAGTTGTGAACATTTGTCCAATCTTTACCTTGGTTAGACTATTTTGTAGCCCCAGGCCCATGGCGCTATAGATTAAAAAACCTATAAAACCTAAACGGAATACTAAAATAATAAATTCTACTAAAAATCTTAAAACTAATATCGAAATTGTTACAAAAATGTTGGAGTCGGTTGCATAACTTACAAATATGCGCGAAGTTATTAACTTTTAAACTTTGTAAAAGTTTGAATCGTCATAGCGCAAAAGTTTACTTTTTGCACAAGCAACTTAATTATATATTTTTTGCTATTTCCCTTTATGATAATAGGTTTAAAATGTTGGAGTACCTTCACCATAACTTATTCTACCCAAAAACACTTTTATAAGAAATTGAGTTATCTCAATTTCAGACAAACGGGTCCCTTTGAGATGGTGCCTTCCACATCCAGGCACACAAATTGTCATCGTTATATACAATTATTTCTAATTATCGTAATGAAACTATAAAATATGACTTTATATTCAAGAATAAATAATGGACTTAATTTCAAATATAGGACAGCACTATGTTTTACGATTAGATAGAAATTTGCTTATAATTGGCGACGTAAGCTGATACATAGTGATATGAATTTATCCGAGCGTAACTCTTGAATCGGAAAATTGAATTTTATTCCAATATTGATTCGGCGTATCGGGCACTACCAATGTTTAACTCATGCAGAATAGTCTACAGTACTGCATGCAAGGCGTAAATTTGGATATGCTGGCAGTAAACACCAAACGCAGAATTGAATATCAGCACTAGCTGTATTACATGTGAATGAACGGTAGCATCACAAAAAAATCTTATGTGGCCAGGCACATGACTTTATCATACAATATATAAAGTTAATAGTGTAGCTGCATGAGAATCTATTTGATTGAGATCAGTCGTGTCTGCATTAAAATAAAGCTAGTTAACCAGGATTTGACAGATAAATAGATAATTAAATAAATAAATATGTAATTCCTTTATTAACATAAAGCAATATTAAATGCAACAAAATAATATTTATATTTAGGGCGGAGATCAGCATGCTTGTTTCCAAATTGCCTTGCTCTTCCACTCAACCCCTTACGCAAACTAGAACTAAGACATAATTGTACCAATAATATAACAATAATTCCGAGAACATTAAAACAAACAACAAAAATACTCTAGAGTCTAATTACACGTAATTGCAGCAAATCCAACTCAACAAAACATCGCACATTCCCATAAAAAAATAAAATTAAAACAGCTTTCTATGTGCGTCCAATGCCTAAAGTCCCCTCTGTTGAGCAAACAGACAACACTTCACCTTCCCCCAAAACTGTTTAACGATAATGGTTTCATATCTTCCCCGATACCATTGTATATGTGACTGACCTGGTAAGAGAATGACCGTTTATGCACCTCAGCGCGATGGGCAGGTGGAGCAAACAAACCCCTGAATCTTAAATGAAGGTTATGGACATCCGTTCTACAGCGTATCTTCCGCATGAGGTATTGCGCGATCCTCTTGGAGAGCAACTTGTGATATAATATTATATGATATAATAATATTGTTCAACCACCCCAAGTCGCCCAGCCCATTCGATACATGATCATACTTCCTCAAACCAAAAACAAACAGAAACATGCATTTTGGACACGCTGAACACGCTGCCTATCCGACGCCGTCAGACAAGCACACGGTATCACAATATGAGATCTTTTTACTATTGACAGTATTTATTGACATCAGCATTTGACACTACCGGTACTGTCATTAGACTGAAAATATTTGGAAAAACCTGGCTCAGTATACCGGGTGATTCAATTTCGAGCCTCACCATGGAGATCTCGCTTATTAGTGGAGATAGAGCCTATGTTTAAATTTGGCAAACTTTCCTATTTTTGTGCTAATCAATTATCTGAAAAGAAATTTAAGCTATAATTTTTGATTTTGAAGCTATCCACAAAAACTGAAATGTTAGGACATCGTTTTTAATTTTTTATTCAAAACAAAATGTAGCTAGATCTTTGAAACAAAAACATTCTACAGGTACTTTTTAACAAGGAATGCAGTGTCATTTTTCATTTGAAATAACATCAAAGATGGCGGCGTAACCATGGCCAACTTTTGTTTTTTATGGGCGCCATGTTGAATTTTGGCATTTTCCGATAGTCGTGTTTTTTCTCATTTTCGCAATGTATAACATATTACCATTCTTTTTTTTTAAATAATGGTGTAATAATCAAAAAACTTTCAGGTAACCAACTGGTGCTTTGTTACAGACCGCCGGAGTCGTTGCCATGCAACGCAAACAAAATGCACTTGGATCAAGCGGCACCCTCAGCGTCAGGTTTGCCATTTAACCAAATAGACCTTAATTGTGGTTGATTGTGGATGTAAAATGCCGTTTACCAATAACGAAAAGCGTGATATATAAGGGTTTATGATTGTTCTCTTAGAAATGTCGCATCGTACAATATTCCTAACATTGGACGGAAATTTAGCGGGCCAGGAATCGTTTAGTAAACCCTGCAATTCTTATAATCCTCATGGAAATGTTGAAACTGATCAAAGAGGTATTTTAGAAATGGTAAACGTCAAATTACCATAATTTGCAATGCTTCAACTACTTGTTTTTAGATAAATGACGATCCTCGGATTTCTAAGCGGGAAGTAGCCCTTAATTTGGTATTGCCGCAAACACGTGTTTGCAGACCATTACGAACAAAGAAATTGAAACCGTACAAACCCCACACAAGTCAAACTTTGCAATTGTGCGAAATTATTGAAATCAACAATTTCCCAATCGCTGGATTGGTAATGGTGGAGTGGTGGATCTCCTGATTTAAGTCCTCTGGACTATTTTCTTTGGGGAACTGTGAACGACGAAATTTATCACGATACTCGCAGAAATATCGACGATCTGCGGGATCGAATAACAAATGCGGTCAATGCTATTCCGGGAAGAACAGTTAGAAGAGCACAACAACATGTAGAAAAGCGGGAACGCTTTTATGCCTTCAAGAAAATAGCGGCCAATTTGAACATTTACATAAAAAATGATCTTTATGTTGTATAAACTTGCTTCTTAACAATCTGAATGTTCTTAATCCCAAGCACTCCTGGTCAGTCCGGGGCCGGCGGTCTGTAACCAAGCTGCAGTTGGTTACTTGATAAGCAGGACAAACAACAAGAAAAAGAAGAACGTGTTTTTTTTATTATTAAACCATTGTTTTAAAAAATAATGCCGAAGTTATACATTATACATGAAGTTATACATTTCGAAAATGAGAAAAGACACGACTATCTGAAAATGTCAAAATTAAATTAAACTCTCAACTATAGCACGCTTTTCGTTATTGGTAAACGGCATTTACCAATAAATTTGATTATGGATAATTTACATCCATAATCAACCACAATTAAGGTTTATTTGGTTAAATGGCAAACCTAACGCTGAGGGCGCCGCTTGATCCAAGTGCATTTTGTTGGCGTTACTAGGCAACGACTCCGACTGATTATTACACCATTATTTTAAAAAAGAATGCGAACATGTTATACATTGCAGAAATGAGAAAAAACACGACTATTGGAAAATGCCAAAATTCAATATGGCGCCCATAAGAAAAACAAAAGTTGGCCATGGTTACGCCGCCATCTTTGATGTTATTTGAAATTAAAAAAAATGACACTGCGTTCCTTGTTAAAAAGTACCTGTAGAATGTTTTTGTTTCAAATGTCTAGCTACATTTGGTTTTGTTTAAAAAATTAAAAACGATATTTTAACATTTCAGTTTTTTGTGGATATCTTCAAAATGAAAAATGACAGCTTAAATTTCTTTTCAGATAATTGATTAGAACAAAAATACGAAACTTTGCCAAATTTAAACATAGGCTCAATCTCCACTAATAAGCTAGATCCCCATGGTGAGGATCGAAATTGAATCACCCTATAGTATTATATCAATGCAAATGCGACCGATCTCGATCAAATAGAATTTGCTCTTGCAGCTAAACTATTAATTTTACCAAAAAATGTCGCAGACATAAATTATTCAGATTTTCGTCTACTTTAATTTAGTATTTAACTATTTTGAGGAAATTACAGAAATGGCGGCTCATTTGCAATATCTTTGAAAAATGCTAAGAGGAAATGTCCAGTTCCTTTGGACCCTTTTGAACCAAAACCTTTCAGCTCTTGAAGTTTAGTCATGCAACATCTAAATATGAAGTTTCGTCCCGATACCTTCAGTACTTTCTCCGGAATTGTCTCCACAAAAATCGAGTACACACATACACACACACATACATACATACACACACACACACACACACACACACACACACACACACACACACACACACACACACACACACACACACACACACACACACACACACACACACACACACACACACACACACACACACACACACACACACACACACACACACACAGATTTTTTTTTGTACCTTGGTCAAAAATGACCAGTGGACCCAAAAAGACCTATTTCCGCTAAAATCTCATTTTTTTCGGCACGATTACAATACTTCATCATACTGCGTATGATAGAGTAAAAACTCTTTATGAAAATATCAAAATGACAGTGTTGTCTTGAAATTTTTGTTAGAGGGTGAAGTAATTTGTCATTTCAAATAGCAAAAATTTAACAATAGGGTGTGAAATAGTATTATAAAAATTACTAATGCAACATTTAGGCCTCCTCACTTGTCCTAAAAATAAGTAATTTTTTTACAAATTAACTTATTTTTATAATAATATCCATACATGCATATATTTGAGGATTCAACATTGTTTCATTAATTCATTACTTAGCATGACATTTTTTTTTTTTAGTTTAAGAGCTGGATATTCTTTTGTTATTTGGTTGCTGTCTAGTTTTTGTTAAAAACGAGTACTACCAAATATATGAATCTGCATTATCTGCTGTACTAAATTATTTTTTAGTAATAAGTTAACAAACGGAAACACAAGTAACTTTACTAGTGATATGACATGTTTTTGTTATAATAAGCGTTATTTGATTAATGTTTTGTCGACGTATGTTATTATCTCTGCACTTATGAATCGTCAGAAATTGTCACCACAGGGTACTTGGTTAGTGCGCGTGCACGGCGGTGTAATTTTGACTAATTTTGATTAAGAGCTTATAATTACAAAATGATTTCTACAAAAAATGCTTAGAATTAAACTTAGAGTTCTATTTAAGGAGGAAAAGTTACTAAATTTTCATAATAAAATGAATACATTGTATATTAAAAACATATTTCTACGATAGCTTCGAAAATATTTTTGAAATTTTTCACGATTGGAGACTTAATTAGTTATTCCGGTAATTTGGACGCCGTATGCAAGTTATCTCGCGGAACATGGTGTACATGGGGATCTCGGAAACTGTCAGAGCTACGATGTCGGTTATATGGGACAAAAGTTCCGTAGGTATGGACCCTCTTCAGAAAAGTTTTTACTTTGCAAAAATTTGGCATGGATTACTAGATATTACAGAAAAGTTAACACTCAAATCTGTTTTCTAGAATAACTCTTTACTACTACGATAAATAGAAAGTCAAAAATTTGTACTTTGAATAGGATACTGTGAATCCATGTTACCAAAAAATGTTTTTGGTTTGTCTGGACGTTATTCAACTGTTTTATTTCTTATGAACGCCATATTGAATTTTTGCAGATTTAAATAGAATATTGAAAAAGGTTTACAACCATGCATAACAAATTTATGAAATTATCACAAACAATGCCATTAGGTGGCCTGCCAGACTACCCGACCAACGGATGTTATTTTTAATAAATAAAATAAAATAATTAAATAAATACATAAATGCTTATTAACTCATAAGAAAGGACAGAAACAGCAGTTTAATAATAAAAGTAAATTAATAAGGGGCCAAGCGAATGTGGCTATCTAGGGCAGTATTGATTTTCATTAGCCCCCTTAGCGAGAAAAGTATCAAATCAAAATGAATAAGAAGAGTACAAAAGAAAACTAAAATTACAATATATACACCATAAAGAAATATTTTGCCGCCACTCACACATCTGGTATAAAGGTCACATAAATTAAATATGCCAATTACCAATTAATGATCGACCCCCAGCAAACTCAATATATTTTTCTGGTCTATTTTTATGTCATCTAGACATATATAAAAATGCACCCGCCAAAATTGTCAATAATAGAAAGTTTCCATAAAAGAACATTTTCCTTCAACTGTTTACAATTTTTTATATTTGAAAGTATTTAATGTCCCGGTTTGGAATTTCAAAATTTTGGTAAGCCTAACTTTGAAGGAATATTGGAATCCTGCATAAAGAAAGGAAAGAAATTATCACAATAATTACCAGTATTACCACCTTTTAATATTTAAGCAATAATATTTATATATTATTTATTTTAAACTACTCTATCAAACAAATTACCCGTTAACATTTGTTTGTGTGCGGCCGCACACTCTGTTGTATAAAATATATTTTTTCGTTCGCAGTTTTTTGTTGAACTTGATGCCTACAATTTTGACACGTCACTAAAGCAGAAGTTTCATCTTTAAGAAGTAGGGTACTAAGTAAATAAGTCTGTTAAAACATAATTGGGATCGTAATGTTCCACATATTAAAATAAACTACACCACTACAATAATAATATAGCTAAGATGACGTTGTAACACATACACCGGTCTATTGATATAGGTAACACTGATCACTAACCAGAACTTAGTACGCACGCAATTGCATTACGTGCGGTCGGTGTATATATCAATTCAACACTGACAACTAGTCTACCATATTATGCATCTAGATTTATATGTCAAAATTTATGAAGCTTGAAAATGTATTAAGCGGATATAATTTAAATTTAAAATTAGATTTTCACCATACAGTTCTTGGTAAAAGGAAAAACTAAATATGATAAATTCACTTTAATTTATTATCTATTAAAATCTTATATTACATATTAAATAACTTAAATAAATAAATATGTCCGTGAATTAAATTAGAGTCCTGAGGTTTGATCATGAGCTTTTTGGTGCGTATGCATTATAGGCTAAGTTTTGTGGGTCTTCTTTGACGTAAGACCTAGCGTATCCTGAGCTGTGGCCTCCAACGTACACATCAGCTGGTTGTTGATGTCCGGTACTTCCTCCACTGAGTAATTTCTTCAAACCAATGATTGCAGCCAAGACCAAAGCCAGCTTAGACACAATTAAAGCTTTGCCAGCTAGAAGGGCCAAAGCACCCAAAGCCAATGGAACGAGCGTACCACCAAGAATCAAGGGAATCAACATGAGCCCTCCCATCTTCTTCTTCTTGCCTCGCCCTTCTTCGGTGAGAGATCTTTGGAATTCGGAAGCTGATGGAAGTTTTACCTTGAAATAATTAAATTATTAGAATGATCAGATATTGTTTAATGAAATTATTCTTACTTGTAGAGTGTGCGTATCAAAGAAGCTAACGATTTTATCGAATATCAAATTATTCAAGGCATCGTTCTTCTCGGTTAAGGCTCTTGGTAGGGTAGATTCGATATCTTGTGCTGGTTCAGCAGCAGGAGCGTCGCCACTTTTGATGAAGGTAACTCCTTCCATAAGCTGGACGTTGTCGTAAGATTTCGCTACACGATCCATAGCTGTGATGAGCTTCAGTTTCAGACAGGAGGTGAGATCGGTTGCCGAACATTCCTGATAAACTTTGTAGATGTACCTAAGGTCTCCCAAGTAGGAAGTTTCTTGAGACCTAGGCGCTTCTTCATCTAGGATGGCGTTCTGGCTCGTAGCTGTACTTCTAGCGCAAGCGAATGCGATTAAAACCGCTAACACTAAGCACCTGGATAACATGTTTCCGTTGTTCTTGTGGTCACCGTCGGTTGACAGAAATAAAGCAACTGATACAGATCTAGTTGAAGTAAAGTTTATATACACGCACGCATCATCGCCCCCCTTCTTTGTGGTGAGTTTAGTGTACACACAATGGACGCCCCACCAACCCACAGGGGCTCCAATGTCGACAATGAGTATCGGATAGAAAAAATAAACAAGATTTCTATCTGTTTGTCCAGATTGGGGTACTAGGCGGTTGCAAATTCGTTTCCGGATAAATTACATCGATTAGCGGTTTAAATGCGCAAATAGACCCAGTTCCTCTTGAGCGAAACGACACAGTAGCCGATAAGTGGCCCAAATAGAGGAGTAAACGCCCTCAGCCAAGGCCGACTTGATCCTGTACTCCACCCATCTCGTGTACCGATACCGATTGACGCAATAACTTTCTTTCTTGAGACGACGAATTGAAATTTCTAACGCTGCGGTACCAAAACATTGCTCACGGTATCTTGTTCTCTTTTGATTGAACTTTTTCAAATTGAATTGCGACAAATATATTAATTTGTTGTTATCACTTTTGCTGTTTTGTTTGTAATTGCTTTATAGGTGCTTATTTGATTTCATTTTGTATTACGCAATTCAATTCAATATTAAACAAAGAGAAAGCAAATCCTCATTCTGATTGACGAAGTTTGTAGTGCGATTACATATTTGTAGGTAATGCAATTTTAACTCTTAAAAAAACTTACAAAAAATAACGCCTAGTTACATTGTAAATAAGTTAATATATCTGATATGTCAACGAGATCTGCATCGTAGTTCACATACCTACCTATACATAATATTACATATATACCTGTGGCAATTTTTATGTTATTAGTAATGTACTTTACTTATTTAGAGAGATTTTGCAAAATTAAATTATAATGGCTAAATTATTTTGCAATTTGAAAATAATGCAACCTCTGTTTTTTTGGCGATCTTGGCATTTTACGGGCACAGAATTTAACAAACGACATTCTGCGACAATTCTCTCATGTAAAGGAGTAATTTGCCGACGCGACGTGACATTCGTTGGGCGTTTCTGAGGAATAAATACATATTGTTCTAAGTGACTAATATCACGTTATCAAGACAATGCGCAAAAGAAACAACCCGTAGAGTGACAGGTAATATTTTGTAATCAGTACAAATTATTTGCGCAATATATAAAATGAAACGTGCATTTTTTGTAAGCATTTGATAAAATATTTGACCAATACAAAAAACATTTGACCAATACAAAAAATATTTGAGCAATGCAAAAAATGCCTCGTGCATTTAAAAAAATAAATGTGCAATATATTTAAAATATGTGCATCAGAATAAATAATTGTCCGTTTATATATTTGAATGTTCCCTTCATAATATATTTGTGCACTTAAATAAATAAATGTGCAATACAATCGTTACCTCTATAAAAATATAATGTGCATCTCAAAAAGTAACTGTTAATTAAAAAAAATATACGTTCAATAGTTTAAATAAATCAGCATTTGAAAATTTGGTAAGAGCATTCAATAATCTAAATTGTGCCATGAAAAAATTATAATGCGCCCTGGAGAGATTATAGTGTGCATTAAGTTCTGCAACCCGTAGCGCATTTACGTATATCGTACAGCTTAGTCCTGTCGTTGCTCTGTGGTGTTGGTGTCAGCTAAATAGAACTTTATAACTGAGTCATAAAAATTGGTTTGACAGGGAAGTGAACTGTTTTATTTTCTTTGAATAAATCAGTTCAGAGTGTAAATATAATTCTAGTTACAATCACAACCTCAAATATACCAAATCGCGCGCGTTTGAGAAAGGCGATGTTAGTAATAGTTTAAAGCGTCCCCCAAACCGGCGCGGCCGCGGTGGCGGCCACGGTGGCGGCCGCGGTGGCGATCAGATTCAACAACGACGTTAGATCTACACGTTCAGACAGCAACGATCTGGAGTTTACATGGGTGCATCTGATCGCCACCGCGGCCGCCACCGTGGCCGCCACCGTGGCCGCCACCGCGGCCGCGCCGGTTTGGGAGACGCTTTATATGTGAGAAAATTACGAATATGTATGTGTTGTATCATATGTATCCTACGTCTTGTTCTAGTGCTGGTCATTATACTTGTTTATTTTTTATTGTTTAAGAAACTGTCGTAATACGACATATAATAAAAATTATTTTTGCACACTTATTTAGTAGAATTAGATGCTGTACAATTGTCAATATTTCTTTTCTTTTGGTTGCTATGATAATCAATATTGTTTAATAGTAGTACGTTTTCCGCTATATTTTAGTAGATAAGTACTACTATGCCGTATGTTTAGTTTCAAATACGGTTATGCCGTGTACAATTTTAACTTGCTATTTAATAATTATTAGTTTTATAAAATGAAACATACATAATACCTGTGCGGTGTTTTAATACATACAAAACATACATAACAACCCAAAAACAATGTAATATTTTTACAATAAACAATTAATGAAAACGTTTGTTTTCTAATGGAAAAAAATTCTTTTCTAAATTATATAAAGATTGGTTGGGATTTCTTGTAAAATGGATGTTTACTATTAGCATTTTTTAACGAATTTTGTCAAGATAGTTAGATAATAAATTAAACTACAGGAAATGTTGTATAACTTATGTATATAAAATGTTTTGCTAATATTCATAGTTTAACCGTATGAGCAAATTCTATTTTGTCGAGATCTTGTCTGCATTAAAACTAGTTAGCCAGGATTTGACAGATATTTTGATTCTTTTGACGGTATTGTCAGAACATCAGCTTTTGCGTAGCACGCGAATTCGACCCGCAGATGCGTCGAGATTGCCATGACAAGGCACTGCTGTATAGTATGATAAAGTAGGTAATGTGCTGGCCACATCAGATTTTATTTAATTAAAATTATATTTTTTGGGTTATGTTCATAACACCACGGTTTATCCATGTTTTATTTTATGAATCCGATAATAGATATAGAACCTACAAATGAAAATATTATATTTAATATCGCTATGTTGACGTTAAATTTAGTAATACAAAAACAAAGTTAGTTTCGATATTTTTTCTCCTGATTGTGTAATTAATGATTTAAGTTAAATTTTACCAATTTTAGGGAAACATGACAGACATTTCTTCAGATATTTCTCATTTTAATATTTTTTATGTAAGATATTGATATTTATTTAATGCTCAGTATGTATTATTTTAATGCACGAGTCAGCCATTCTAGGGCACAATATGAATTAAATATTGCTCATTATTAAATTTTTTATGTAACATATTCATATTTATTTAATGCTCAGTATGTATTATTTTAATGCACAAGTCAGCCATTCTAGGGCACAAAATGAATTAAATATTGCTCATTATAAAATATTTTATGTAACATATTCATATTTATTTAATGCACATTATTTCGTTATTTAATGCACAAAGTATCTATTTTAGTGCACATATCTATTTAAATAATGTACGCTTAAATCGCACCCTTTTGTAATATTTACTGTATATTTAGTGATGTAAAATTGCCGGTAATTTAAATAATGTTATTATTGCCGGTAATATTTATTACCGTAATAGTACCAGGAATATTACCGTGATGATAAATCACCCGTAATGGAATAGCTTAAAATATAACCGGTATGTTACCGGTAATATTACCCACAGGTCATATCCATACAAACCTAATAGCGCGGCGTGTGATAGATAATAGATAGATAATAGTGTAAAATCTTGTAACTATTTTATTAATATCAAAGTGAGAAAAATAATATTTAATTTTAAAAATACACTTTTGTATTACTTAAATTACCGGTTATATTGCCGCGGTAATATTACCAACACAAAAATCTGTCGTCGGCAACTTTACGTAATATTACCAAAAATATTACCGGTAATATTAACATTTGACATCACTAAAGTATATTAATATAAAAGAACATCAGCTACATAATACTCTAGAAATAAATTGATTGTGTTATACAGGAAAGTTGTATTAGCATCAGAACCCTTATATTACTTTAAAATATACCGTAAGAACATACCTTGCAGTGTACCAGCAGTTGTACTAGAAATCAATTGTTATATTGTACAAGAAGTAATAAGCATATTTTTATTTTTTTGTTCTTTGACACTACGGAATTTCATGCGATTCGTTTATGCGCAGTGGGAATGAAATTTGATTATTTTTGCTTCAATATTGGCAACACTGATGCAAGAACTTTGTAAGTGACTTTATTGGTTTATTGATTGTGTGTTTACTACGTTTATTTCCGCAAGCAACCAACGTTTATTCTGTATAAAAAAAGAAACACGAAGTAAGCCATAACGTTGTTGTTAATCATCCGATTGATGTGAACCAAAAGTCAATATGCTTATTGGCTTATTGAAAGCATACAATGAGGAGATCTGGAGTAAAAATATTATTGCAATTTGATATTTTCCCCATTAAAAGATTTCAATATAACGAAAAACGCAAAAACATAAATATATTTTAACTTTACAAGAGGGTCTGACATTGTCCGCCATCATGAACATATTTTAGACAAAATATTTAGTATTATTAAGTTGGTTTTCGGCTTTACGCATCAAAGTAACAATAACAAGATTATTATTAAAGGATGAGTTAATACTATACCATAATATAATGCTTCGACACGGTTAAATCATTAGTGTCTCAGTTTTCATCTTTAGCGATAGTTTTGATTCTGGAATATTTTGCATGTCTTTAACGCCCTATAACTTCCTAGAGAACAATTTTTTATTAGGGCATATTTTTTGTTGCCATTGTTGTTCGATTACAGGAAGATATTTTTATTCTTGCCCAATTCTTTCGAGACACTCTGTATAGTTTTTGTACTAATCGCTCTTGTAATCAGAAAGTTAAAAGAAATTGCAAAGGGTGTGTTAAAAACGGTACTTAGAAAATTAAATAGGTACCAATTATTTTTAGAGCTTCTAAGACAGTAATCTTGGTAAACTGATATTACGAACTAACTACCACTATGTATATTCACACATAATTACTATCTACTTAGTAAACATAGAAGGGTTGCACAATCTTGTTGATAAAAATATCGATGTCAAATTATACAGGGAGAGTCACTAAAGTCGCGAGGGAGATAGAAAAATAGAGATAGAAAAAGTACTTTATACAACAGTTGTTTGGCCCATCATTTTCTACAACGGAAATTAATTTTACTTATGCACAATATTACATTTAGATTTAGGTATGAAGAAAAAATATATTTTTTGTAACGGAATGCCCTGTGTATCATACCATATTGTGAACACTAAATATGTTGGCTACGTAAATACTAAATTTATACAGCTATTGTTCTAAACATTTTATGAGGTAATAACCAATATCATAGCTAGAAATTTAACGCTATACTTGGCGATGTGTAGCATGCAGTAATGCTTTACCAATTTCAAATGCCTTTTTCTAGACATTTTTAAATTCAATTCAAATGGATTAATTTTTTTTCAGCGTCAGCGTCTGTCTACTGGTTTTGGTGATTGTAAAATGTGTAAGATGCAAAAGTGTATTTTTTACATAATTTTTAAAATATGCTTGTAGCCATATTTTGGCAAACAATTGAATATCTCAAAAACTATTTACTTTACATTGGTAGTACGATTAATATTTAATTTAGTAGATAACAGTTCGAAAGACAGCGTCCTTAGTATTCATAATATGGTATGAAATATAGGGAATTCTATTTAAAATGCATAATAGTTTCTTAATCACGCCTAAATGCAACTTTTTCCATAAATGAAAATAATTTTCCGTTGTAGAAAATGATGGGCACCAGGGAACGGCAATGACTTTATTAAAAATAAACTTTTTGGTGCCACTGTTATAAGCTCTAGCACAAACAACTAACTTGCGCTTTTACTTCTCTACGCACTATGTAATCATGAACAGGATTATGTTCAACTTGACCTAAATTCTACTACGGATTCTGTCGTATAGGTGAACAACCCCAAGTTCGAGGTCTATTCGTGCATTCCAAACTTTATTATTCCGTATTCCGTCAAGTTATCTTTTAGGGACCAGTAAATACAAGAGTTGGATCCACCTCCGGGAAAGTTGCTTTTAATTATAATTCTAATATGACAGAATGGAAAGTGGTATACATGGCCAGTCTGATGAATATTACGGTTGCTGTACAAAATATTTAGTGCCTGTTAATTGCAATTGTTGCCGGCGTAAACCTAGTTTCATATTGTACGTTTTTAAAAATTTACCTGACGGTGAACACGCGGTCTGTTTTACTTCTGCTACAAAGCTGTACGTGTTTAAGATCGCCTACTCTAGCTTCAGCTGTTTTATAAAGTAAATCAGCACAAATTATAATAACAAATACTCAAAGAATTGCCGCTAAACTATTTTAGTGATGTAAATAATTCTGTGGATATACCAATGATCATAAACGACAAATACCTGCTCTAAATATCGAATGTACCTGTCAGTAAAAAGACAGTTTATTGTCCAGAATTTACCATAAAAATTGAACACAGATAGCTTTCTTGCTTTTAAGAAATTTATTTGTTTGAATTTATTCTTTTGGGTCAAAACATATTTCTTTAACGCCTACAAAATTTACTTCATTGAATACTCGAGTTTATTTGCTTGTAGAGAATAATTTATTTGGAATATTTAATTACGTTAAATAAGTATAAATATAGTCATTGTATCCAAATGGATACAAAGAAAAATTACTTTCTTTTAAAGCAATATTTTTGTTTGATTTAAAAAATTGTTTTTTACACCAAAGAAATCTAATTTTGATTCACCAAATACATTTTTTACAAGAAGAGATAAATTTCCTTTAAAGTAATATTTTTGCTGTGACTTAAAACTAGGTTTACATCCGCCAAAGAAATCATATTTTGATTCAAATAAATATATATTTAGTGTGAATACATCATCTACCTGTATTGTGAGACGGCGCTGTAAAGTCTCTCGCAATTTGGGCATACATTTAGTATAAAGGCCGTGTGATCGGCAGTATAGAGCACAGTAAATGCAGGTTCAATTTCCGATTCCAAATCAGAGTACAGTTACTAAGCTCACCTTGCCTATATGTATTAGGGCTGGGAAGACCAACCACTGGTCGAGGATGTGCGACATCCCAAAAGAGGGGTGACACGTGGCGATTTTGCTCTACTGTACCTACCAAAAAATTCTTGTGAACAATAGGTAGATATTAATTCCTTCAAGAAACTAATAACTTCTAGGGGCGGAGGTGGCCGAGTGGATAAGGCGAATGCCTTCCACTCAAGAGGTCCAGGGTTCAAGCCCAGGTTAGGCAGGGGATTTTTCAAATACTCCGTCTCCCCGACTGCCGCACAGACAAGCCACTGGCTTTGTGCACATGGCAACATCCCCCAAAAAAAAAAACAGCTATTGCAAACTTAAAATATCGCATGTTAACTCAACGAAGAATCTCGTCTCGTTAATTAAAAAAAAAATTTTTCGTTCAACACAATCATAATTATTTGAACTAAATAAATCTTGTTCCAATTAATATATAAATCGTAAATTTTACATAAACAAAGGCGTTTTTATCAGCAAAGAAATATTTCCATGCCTCTACTGAAACAATGCAGAGTCAATGCATATTTATTTGAAGTAAACAAAAATTTACATCTGTGTAGTAGCAGTAACACAGTGTTTGAAACTGACATTTAACTACTATATTACGACAGTTATTGTATTAGCTTGGTAGTTAATGATATTATTATATATGTATGTTTATAATAATGTTAGTACATTACCTACTTTCGATTGTTTTGCAATATAGTTTTTCTTTTATAAATTGGCACTACTCAATTTAGAATGATGTATCAATCCATACAATGTGAGTAGAAATTTATAATTTGAACTATCCATTGAAGAAAATTATAGAAATAAATGTTTATAATGGTGTATATTACATACCGAGCGACCCACGGCATAGGTACTCACGTTTACTTTTTTTGTTTATATAGTTGAACGAATGAAATTTGGAAATGTCTTAATAGACAAAAAATGCCGTTCAAGATCGGGATACTCTTGAGGTTAATATGACTTCCGGCTTTTTCAGAAAATGACTTCATCATTGAAATTTTAAATGGCACCCTATATTCTTTCTGTGATATTATTAATCTAGGTGGCTAGGAATTGGCGAAAATAGTCGAAAATTGTCAAATAAACACTAATTCGATTTTGGCCGACATTGCATTAGTTGTGCCCTCTAGCGCGATTTAATTGTTTTTTGGCGAGTGAGTCATTTTTTCACGGGTACTCAATGGCCACACCCTGATTATTCGATAGAAAACATTTTTCCGATTACAATGATACCAAATACGTGATATTTTATTGAAATTCTTAGCGTACAAGCGGTGTTAGAAGCAAGGAAATGGAGATAAATATTGCCCTAATGATCTAAGTCAGCGCACAAGTCAAAGTCACTCAATGGACTACCCGATGGAAATACCCTGATTATGCGAAAAATGCTTTTATGCCACCATGATACCAAATTCTTGATTTTTTAGTAGTCCATTGAGTGACTTTGACTTGTACGCTGAATTTGATCATAAGGTCAATATTTTTTTCGAATTCCTTGCTTCTAAGAACAGTTTTACGTGAAGAATTTCAATAAAATATCAAGTATTTGGTATTATTGTAATCGGAAAGATGTTTTCTATCGAATAATCAGGGTGTGGCCATTGTGTACCCGTACAAAAAATGACTCACTGGCCAAAAACCAATTAAATCCCGCTAGATGGCGCCAGTGATGCAATGTCATCCAAAATCGATTTTGTTAGTGTTTATTTGACAATTTACGACTATTTTCATTAATTGCTAGCCACCTAGATTAATACACAAAAAAGTTAGTTTTGCGTTACCTTGGTGATAAAAATTGTGTATTGTATTGATGTATTTATATTGATCTGCAATCCATGCTCTTCAAGTTTTTCGAGTACGGTGGTTAAATTTCGTTTGTGTTCTTCCACAGAATTAGATGCGATCAGGATATCGTCATGATAAGAAAATGTAAATGGAAAATCTTGCAAGATATGGTGCATAAATCTTTGAAATGTCTGCGCAGCATTTCTCAGTGCAAACGGTATCCTGGTAAATTCGTAGAGCCCGAAAGGAGTTATTACGGCTATTTTTTTGATGTCTTCTTCAGCAACAGTTATGTTATAGTGCGCCATTACTAAGTCGAGTTTGCTAAATATCGTCTTTCCATAAAGCTCTGAGTTGAAATCCATGATGTTTGGGATTGGATATCGATCTGGAATGGTGATATTGTTGAGAGCCCGATACTCACCGTAAGGTCTCCACGTCTGGTCACTCTTCTTCATCATATGCAGTGGGGATGCTCATTGGCTTTTTGATGGTCTACAAACACCATCGTTGCACATCGTTTGAAAGGCACATTTTTATTCCTTCAATTTTTCTGGAGAAAGATGTCGGGCCTTGGCAAAAACGGGTTTACCTGTAGTTTCTATTGTGTGTTTGACTCTAACAAGTGATGTAGTCGATCCTGGTTGTCGAAACAGCGAAGAAAACTTTGTTAAAATATTATGGTAAGCGACACTAGGTTGAATTGTGTAGAGACTGTTATTTATTGGAACATTCCTTACTTGTGCACGTGAACTTAAAACAGTTATTTCCACCAATGATTTGTTTTCCTCGAATGTCAACCAGTAAGCTGTATTTTCGAAGGAAATACTTCAGCGATGATGAATACCCTTGGCATTTCTCGGTGTAAACCAAAATTTATGTTTGCAAGTTGTGTGCCATAGGTATAAATTTTGATTCCTGACGTATTGTACAACGGACCAGAGGTTCTTTGTGAAGGCTTTTGCACCATTCGGACTAGTAAAGTTGATATAGTAGCACCAGTGTCAATCAAATAACTTATGCTAGTTTTCACGTCTCGTAAGTATAAACATGACTGGTGGCTGCTACAATCGTCAATTACCACCACTAATGATGATTTTGGTCGTTTTCCTGAGTCGTCGAACATGGAAATATACATTTTTACTTTATCATACGCAGTATGATAAAGTATTGTAACCGTGCTGAAAAAAAAATTAGATTTTACCGGAAATAGGTCTCTTTGGGTCCCCTTGAACATTTTTGACCAAGGTACAAAAAATGTCTGTGTGTGTGTCTCTGTGTGTGTGTAAACGGTTTTTGTGGCGACGATTCCGGAGAAACTACTAATGGTATCGGGACGAAAGTTCATATTTAGAAGTTTCATGACCTAACTTAGAGCTGAAAAGCTTTTGGTTTAAAAGGGTCCAAAGGTACTGGTAGTTTATTCTAAGCTTTTCTCTCTAAGCTTTTCAAGGATTTTGCAAATGAGCTGCCATTTCTGTAATTTCGTCAAAATAGTTAAATAATAAATTAAAGTAGAGGAAATTTTCAATAATTTATGCCTATGACATTTTTTGGTAAAAGTAATAGTTTAGCTGCAATAGCAAATTCTATTTGATCGAGATGGATCGCATCTCTATTGATATGACACTACATAGTAGCCAGAATTTTGACAAATATTTTTTTGTGCTGTCACACTCGAAAACAGCTGATTACATCAGAGGTTGGAGAATCGCTAGGGAACATTGCTCTAGTGCGGCAAAGTACAAAATACAAATTTCAAATAAAATAAGATTACCAATTTGATTGTTTGTTGATAAGAAATATCAACCCGTCTTTATATCTAATTCTAAAAACGACAAATTGAGAAAATTGTAAATAAAGTATAGCGATGAGTGTAGTTTTATTTTAGTATGTTGGTACGGATGTGACATCTACACTGTTATGAACAAATATAAATCTGTCAGAATTTGAATTAGCTTTTAAAACTTGACCTTTCGTCAAAGTGGTACCAAATAACAATTAATATTTCCTATACAGAAAAATAACAATTTTTTAATTATTTTTTTAAAATACATATTTCTCAAAAAGTAACACAATAACCATTGATGTCACTCCTGCCGAAAACTGTAGTTTTCGTATAGTAGTTCTCTGTATAGCGACGGCGACGCTCCGCCTTCGGTGACGCGCCGCATCACCGCTCGTCGCGCTATTCCGTAGTTTCGGCACTTGTGACATAAATAAGTATTATTCTAATGATAGTAGGTAGTGTCAATTGCTGATGCTTTGACAATACCTACTGTCAATAGTATCAAAATATCTGTCAAATCCTGGCAAACTAGTTTCATTTTGATGCAGACACGATTTATCTCAATAAAATAGATTCTCATGCAGCTAAACTATTAATTATATATATATATATATATATATATATATATATATATATATATATATATATATATATATAGGGAATATGACGTAAATAGAATCCAAGAGAGAAGTAATTTTTAAAATTAATTAAAAGGATACGGTCTCAGCTCGGATGCGAACCGGGGCCTTCTTCCTTGCCGGGGAATTGCTCTACCGCTGAACTACTGAGCCCGGTCGGAGGATATAGATTTAATTCGTCATTTCAAACGATAGTAACAGTACGGGTTGCTGTCTAACTACTATTATCATGACATCTATTGGACACTGGTGGAAATTGGTTCAATGGTATGTCAAGTTTATCGCAAATCTTGCTAGTGGAAAGTAGGAAACTGGTTTAATCGGTTTAAATATGCTATATAGGGAATATGACGTAAATAGAATCCAAGAGAGAAGTAATTTTTAAAATTAATTAAAAGGATACGGTCTCAGCCCGGATTCGAACCGGGGCCTTCTTCCTTGCCGGGGAATTGCTCTACCGCTGAACTACTGAGCCCGGTCGGAGGATATAGATTTAATTCGTCATTTCAAACGATAGTAACAGTACGGGTTGCTGTCTAACTACTATTATCATGACATCTATTGGACACTGGTGGAAATTGGTTCACTGGTATGTCAAGTTTATCGCAAATCTTGCTAGTGGAAAGTAGGAAACTGGTTTAATCGGTTTAAATATGCTATATAGGGAATATGACGTAAATAGAATCCAAGAGAGAAGTAATTTTTAAAATTAATTGAAAGGATACGGTCTCAGCCCGGATTCGAACCGGGGCCTTCTTCCTTGCCGGGGAATTGCTCTACCGCTGAACTACTGAGCCCGGTCGGAGGATATAGATTTAATTCGTCATTTCAAACGATAGTAACAGTACGGGTTGCTGTCTAACTACTATTATCATGACATCTATTGGACACTGGTGGAAATTGGTTCAATGGTATGTCAAGTTTATCGCAAATCTTGCTAGTGGAAAGTAGGAAACTGGTTTAATCGGTTTAAATATGCTATATAGGGAATATGACGTAAATAGAATCCAAGAGAGAAGTAATTTTTAAAATTAATTAAAAGGATACGGTCTCAGCCCGGATTCGAACCGGGGCCTTCTTCCTTGCCGGGGAATTGCTCTACCGCTGAACTACTGAGCCCGGTCGGAGGATATAGATTTAATTCGTCATTTCAAACGATAGTAACAGTACGGGTTGCTGTCTAACTACTATTATCATGACATCTATTGGACACTGGTGGAAATTGGTTCAATGGTATGTCAAGTTTATCGCAAATCTTGCTATATTATATTGCTATATAATAGAGAGTATGTTTGTATCGTCCTAACCTACGACTACTATTGTAGCAGTATTTTACGTCTGTTTTATCATATTTATTGAATCTATTTATTATTTTAACAGTGTTTTAAAGTGTTTAAAGTGTGTAATGTCAAATGTACGAAGCAAAAATTCCTTTTATGTATGTGACGCTATGAACAATTGACGTTTGTGACTGAAGACGGGGTAAAACCCGAAACTAGTATCGCAAGATAGCTATTAAATAAATACTTCACCGAGACTCTATTGGATTTTAATTTATTTATACACCACTCGGTGAACATGGAGTTATACCTAGCTAATAACCAACCGTTAGTCTTAATTTATTCTATAGGTGTTAAAATTACTTACAAAAAATGGCTGTTGATTGTAGGTGGTAATGAAGGCAGTAATCGACATAGGTGTTACTTCTTATCAACGTTAATTAGGTACAGCGAGAACTAAAATATCTTGTACATTGCTTCGTTCGGTTATTATAGCCAAACTAAAAGTTATATTTTTTTGGCATGTGTTCAGGTCAGAGCGTATGGATAGGTACTAACAGGTGTGATTATTTTTACTATTCGACACTGGGGAAGATTCAAACGGTGAGCGGGAACATCATGAAATTATTTGAATATTGTTATGAGAAGTGGTGGGTTCAGAATTACTTATGGGGCACTTCCAATTGTTATAAGGTGATCAAATTCCTAGATGTTGACTACTCCAGACCATATTTTAGAAGCATCTAGGAATTTGATCACCTTATAACAATTGGAAGTGCCCCATAAGTAATTCTGAACCCACCACTTCTCATAACAATATTCAAATAATTTCATGATGTTCCCGCTCACCGTTTGAATCTTCCCCAGTGTCGAATAGTAAAAATAATCACACCTGTTAGTACCTATCCATACGCTCTGACCTGAACACATGCCAAAAAAATATAACTTTTAGTTTGGTTATAATAACCGAACGAAGCAATGTACAAGATATTTTCGGTCTCGCTGTACCTAATTAACGTTGATAAGAAGTAACACCTATGTCGATTACTGCCTTCATTACCACCTACAATCAACAGCCATTTTTTGTAAGTAATTTTAACACCTATAGAATAAATTAAGACTAACGGTTGGTTGTATTTGTTTTAGTTCTTTTGAAGATGCTAAAAATTATTAGCGAAATATTAGAATAAAATAAAGGCTTAATAAATAACAGCTCCTTTATTTAACACGACTTTCACCCTATTAAAGCAATCTACTAATTAACGAGGTCGAATATTTTCATACCAATTATATATATATATATATATATATATATATATTAAAATAAAACAACATGCTTGTTTAAAACCGTGTATTAATTGGGGTTGCTGGCTTAGTCACTTTAACAGATTAAAAAGTTAAAATAATACAATACATCTAAGTATCTGACGTTTCGGTGGTGTACTCCACCTTGATCACAGTAAACTAAATACATAGATAATACATATGGTCGACGTACCCCCGCTGACAGAATTTATAACTGGCAAGGTCAACACGTGCAATAAAATGTGAACATACAAATTTTTAAGTTTTGTTTTGGTTTATAATTAAACTATATGTTTGCAACAAGTTGTTATCGGATCGGTCATTAATCGCGTTACAATTTTTAATTATTTCTATTGCTTCGATTACACTCCTGTTACTAAAATTCTTTTCTTTTCGTAGAACTTTTACTTGCTTAAAATCAAATTGATGTCCAGTATCGTTTTGATGTTTTTTTAATGCTGTAGAATTTTGGGAGTATTTATGCCCTTTTAATCTCTCTTCCAATAATTGCTCGGTTTGCCCTATGTAAACTCCATTACAGATTTTACATAGTATTTCATAAATGCAATGTGACTGTTTAAGCAGTGGTGTGGGTGCTTTTAATTTTGTGAATTTTGTGTTTTTGTGTGCAATTTTAATGTTTAGGGGCTTTACTATATTGCTTATTTTCTCTGAGAGACCTTTTATATATGGTAATGCAATGTATTTGTCCTCCCTAGATGTAGTAGGTGCATTTGTCTCAATTTCCGTGGTATTTCTTTTTTTATTGTGTATGCTAATTCTGTCATTAATTATTCTTTTAGTAATATTTTCTGGATAGTTGTTTTTATGTAATATTCTCTTAACAGTTTCTATAGCTTCTTTTTGGTGTTGGGGACTGGTTAGTTTGATAGCTCGGTCTGCAAGTGCTCTAATCACGCTTATTTTATATGACATTGGCTGGCATGAATTATAACTGAGATATCGATGTGAAGAAGTAGGTTTTATGTACCATTTTGTATGAATTTTGTTGTTCTTATGTATTAAGGTGGTATCTAGAAAATTGATTGCACCATCAATATTAACTTCCATCGTGAACTGCAATCTATCATAGTAGCTGTTAAACGTATCTAATACTTCAGTTTTTTTTCCTTTTGGTACTGCTAAACTACAGTCATCGACATACCTTTTAAAAAATGGTATTTCAATTGGAACGGATGAAAGCACTGAACTTTCCAACACCTCCATCACAATCTGTGCCACAACAGATGAAACAGGGGAACCCATTGCGCAGCCAAAAACTTGTCTATAAAAATTATCTTTATATTGGAAGTAAGTATGTGTTAGTGTTATTTCCACTGCATCCAACAATTCTGTCTTTGGTAAAAAAGCATGATCTTCTATTAAATGCCATTTTTCGTTAATGGCATCTAAAGAAATTGGAAGAAATTGAAGAAAAGAAATTGATCAATTTCTCACCGAAAAACGATCAATTAGCGCTTTCTTAATTGCTTTGTATTCATTGTTGACAGGTGGTGCGGATAGGATATAAATAAATAAATAAATAAATAAATAAATAAATAAATAAATAAATAAATAAATAAATAAATAAATAAATATCGACTTTATTGATCACGATACATGTAAATTTAAAATAAAAAATAATTACAAACCGTTCTAGATAAATAAAACGAGAAAAAAAATCAAGGAATATTCACAACAAGGCTATGCATCGCGATCACCTCACGGCGAGGTCCAGATAGAGAAATGGTTTCCCTCCTGCTCAGTCTAACCGTGTGTAACCTATACACCCATATGAAATATATGCCTAACCTAACTGAACATAATAAAACTAAAACTAAAAGACACAAATAATTAATTCAAATAATATAAAAAAACAATTTATTCCACAATTTCCATTCTGCGATGCACCCGTCGAACCAAAAATAAACACTGTAATAGTGCATTATATAGTACCCAACATAAACCCTGAAACAATTTGCAGCTCCACCGCTACCCAAGTAATCCGACCGTCTGTTCCTCAAACAAGCGCTTTGACATGACACGCCTAAATTCACTCAATCCAAATCTACGGAAGTGATCCGGTAACGAATTATAAGACTTGTACAAGTGATATGTAAACGATCTTTCAAATAATGAGTATCTATGTGCCGGAGGAGAAATGGCCGCCCTGAATCGAGTAAATAAGTCGTGTACATTAAACCTGAACGTAATCTTCTCATATAAGTAAGCCGGAATTCCTGTTTTAATTATTTTATGATATAGGACAAGGCACTGCAACCTACGCCTGTTTTCCATGTTCAGCCAACCAGTGTCCGTCAATTTATGTGAGATCCGGTCAAACTTCCTGATACCGTACATAAACCTGAGACAAGAGTTCTGGACTCTCTGGATCCTGCGAGCGCACTCCGCATCCAAACATGGATGGTACACGGGCGTACAGTAATTAACACTGCTGAGGACAAATGACTCGCACAGCAGCTTCTTAACACGCGTAGACAGAAAGTGCCTATGCGGATAGAGCCTTCTGAGATTGGCATATGAAATTCTCAAATAGCTTGCAATTTGTGCTCGATACCTGAAAGTATTATCCATTACCAAACCCAAATTCCTTGCACTGTCAACAAAAGGAATTACATTATTGTTAACAGTTATTGACAATGACTCCCTCAAAGCGACGCACACCCTTTCCCTTCCAAAAATCAACAATTTTGTCTTGTCTGGGTTAACAACTAAACCATGCCTTCCAGCAGCCTCACAAATCAAACTCAAATCCGCAGAGAATTTCCCCCCAGAGACCAGCCAATCAGACGGACGGAATGAATAATAGAGCTGCGTATCATCCGCATAAACATGAACAGACGAATGAGACACGCTGGCAAACAATTTTGACGTATAAATAGAGAACAAAATTGGCCCGAGAATGGAACCCTGTGGGACACCACTTGTCACCGGAAGGCCAGCAGACAACTCGTCCCCAACCTTTACGGACTGGGTACGATCTGCGAGGTAATGAGACATCAACTTTACAGCCGCCGTAGCCAAACCCACATGTCCCAGCATTCTCCTCAAAAGTTCGTGGTTCACCGTATCAAACGCCTTGCTAAGATCCAGCAATGCCAGCAATGTCACCTGCCCATCATCAGTGGCTCTCAAAATGTCATCGGTTACCTTCAGCAAGGCAGTACTACAACCATATCCAGACCGAAAACCCGACTGAAAAGTCGGCAGCACCGAGTGCAGCTCAAGATGTTGGGAGAGCTGCGCTTTTATTATTTTCTCAAATATCTTGGACAAGGTCGGGAGAATGCTTATAGGTCGAAAATTACCGAATTCTGTGGGCCTCGAAACTTTTGCCAATGGGAGCACCACCGCTGTTTTCCATACTCGCGGTACAATGGATTCCACAATGCAAGTGTTAATGATGTGTACAATATAAGGCAGCAGTCTCAACCCACAAAGATGTAGCATTTTTAAATTTATCCCATCCGCGCCCGTAGAGCCTGAACTAATGCTGTTCAGTGCTGACACAACATCCGCCTCGGTCACCGTTTGAAACACGAACTCATTTTCCCGCGGCTCATCAGCATATAATCCCATATCCGGCGATATGGACATACTGTTAACGGCTCCCACAAAGAATTTATTGAACCCACCAGCATCTCTAAGATTTAATGGGATCTGAGATACATTCTTCCGTCTAACCCCTACGAAATCTAAACCCCTCCACAGATCCGCGCAACTACCTACTCCCTCCAATTGTCGAAAAAACGCTCGCTTTTCGTTCCTTACGCAAAGTGCACGAGACTACAATTCAAATTGTCGATAATCTTTCATTGACGAAATTCTATGCAACTGAGTTCCCTTTTTCACAAAAATATTGCCGTTGTTAGTAAACACATTTTTGTTTGTAAAATGAGTCACTAGCGACTTCACCGCTGCTGCACGCTCGTAACCCTAGTAGGATCCGAGATCAACTGGGTACCACCCACTGACTCAAGCAAACCATCAAACGCACGAACCGCAATGTCATCAACCATCAGTAAGTTTATACTAATATCTCCGCCACAAATTATCTGATCCGTAAGACACACCTGTGAAGCAAGCGAATTTTCTATCTCGTCTAAGAAGGTCATATAGTTCATCAACGGTTGCTTATATACAGTACCAAATATCAATCTATCACACCCCGATACAATATTAATCCATAATTGCTCAAATGTATCGCCCGACGGAATCTCAACATACCGGACACCGTCACGAATGTAAATAGCAACCCCACCGCCTCTCGTCACACGATCTCGACGAATTAAACTATATCCCTCTATGCACACATCATCATCCAAAGTCGACTCACGCAGCCAAGTCTCCGTGATTCAGAGCACACCGATATTATACTTGTACAATACATTTTTTACATCCAAAACCTTAGGCAGCAGCGAGCGAACGTTCAAAAAGGCACAAATTAAATTTTCAATTTTCATTAGGTATTAGAAACAATTAAAAAAAATGCCATCATACATACTACACGTAAAAATTTAAGAAATTAAACCAATACAATGACCATACCCACAAATCCAAAATCAAGTTCGACAGGTGTACACATGCCATGGAATCCCAAAACTCGATAGGCAAAACCACCTAAAAACAAACGAAAAAGACACGTATTTATTGTAGAACACAGGACCGTACCACGAGACTACAATTCAAATTGTCGATAATCTTTCATTGACGAAATTCTATGCAACTGAGTTCCCTTTTTCACAAAAATATTGCCGTTGTTAGTAAACACATTTTTGTTTGTAAAATGAGTCACTAGCGACTTCACCGCTGCTGCACGCTCCCTCGTCAGGTCCTCACGAACGACGATTCCTGAGTCCTTGAGTCTGCGTTTAGCACTATACACTGCGATCTTTTTTGATCTTCTCACTAATTTTACTATTACAGGTCGAACCACCCCCTCTCGTCCTCGAAGTCGGTGGCAACAATCAATATCCTCCTCATTCAAATCGACCTGAAGTTTTTTCTTTGCCAGTGATATAACCGCCTCAGTGAGATTTTCGTTTGGAGTTTCCTTCATACCAAATATTCGAAGACTATTTAATCTAGAGTATTGTTGTAATTCCTCCGTACGGTCTTCAGCCGCTCTGAGTGCTTCCCTGGTGTCTTGGAATTTCTGAATGACTTCGGCATTGACTGACGTTACCTCCAACAAATTGGCCTCGAGAGCAATAATTCTCTGTTCCTGACCTTTTATAAGATCTTCATATCGCTCGGACACTAAATCTGTTATCACCTTCAAGAACTTTTCATTCACGATCACTTTTTCTATTATTCTCTGAACTAGAGATTCCTCGTCGGCTAACGACCGGGTAAATCGCAGATCATTTTTGCTGGACGTCATGTTTTAATAGAATAAATCGATATATTAAATGATAATGGTTGTATTAAACGTAATAAATGATATTTTATATATTAACACGTGGCACCGGTCAGTCTGGGTCTACTCGTGACAACGGCACATCGCAGAATGATCACTGATATGATCCAGATGATCCAGATTCATACTTGAGATTACGTAATTAAATTTGGTGGTATCTGCAGTAATGTTAGTTAGCTCAAAATTACATTCCACCTGAGTAAACCAAAGTTCTACGCGGTCTTTCCAAAAGGGTGGCAGCTTCACGCTGACTTTTAAGATTTGCGGCTGTTGTTGTAGTTGATTGTCAGCCTCTGTCATTATGACTATCAAAAGTTAAATGAAGATGATAACAGTCTTCCTATGTTCTGTGTTCTTATATCTTACGTTCGGGGTCATCAATTGTTGTGGTTAATGTATCAGTTCGCTAATCACAACTAAACTCATTTAAAACTACTATTATAAAAATACTACAAGCTCTGGAGATTGACAAGAATCAAAAAGATATATTATTACTTAATGTTGTTTCTTTTTTCGCTCCAAGGATCAAATGTTGTGTTTGTTTAATGGCGTTGGGAGCATTCGAATCAAACAAAAGCCATTTCATCCTTGCTGACGTTTCGATTTATTTAATTATATTCATAGCTACAAAATACAACAAGTTAGTACTAATTACACCAAACAAACAAACAACCTACCTCAGAGGGAAGGTCTAAAACTTAAATTAAAACTAATCAAAATGCGCATTTGCTTAGGTGGACAGAGATCACAGAATGACAAAATACGAACAAGGCACGAATCAGTCAGGTTATTTCTTATAAATCTTTTCTAGTTTTAAACAATGTCACATGGGTTGCCTATCATAGCGTACAAAATTAAGTTGGTAAAAGCGAGATCATATTTGAGTATTTATTGCTCAAATTATCCGTGTCAGTTCTTAGATTACAGGTATTTTCAGTTTTTTTTAATATAAATCATTTCTTTTATACCTCTCTTTCTGTAATTTGCCTCTCAATAAAAATCTTTAACTGTCTGGGTGTGAAATGTGTGACTATTGGAAAATGCGTGGAGTGCAAGGGTGGTTTTTCTTTTTTATCCGTATTGGCATCTTTACAATCATTTTAATGCTGCTTCATGCTTCTTTAACAACTGGCTTGTCTGCCCTACAACCCTACTGCCTTTATTATTTTTTGTAACTGCAGTAACGTATCACAATATGTATGTAAATTTTATTACTATGGTGGTTGTGGCCTACTAGAGTAACGTATCACAATATGTTGGCCACGACACTATATATACAGGGTCCAGCAACTCAGCTCCCGTCTTCTGTAGCGCAGTTACCAATTAAGCTAAGAGTTTGACATTTTGCAGGCTAACTCTGTAGTCTGTACTTCAAGGTACATTTCAAGAAATTATTTTTGATTAATTTAATTGCATACTATATATTTATTTACACATTTGGAGCCTTTTATGGTTGCCTACATGCCACCAAAATTTTATTGAAATCGGTTGAGTGACTTCAACGCAAAAAATAAAAACAAAAAATCAATTTTGCATCGTGGTTTTAAATATCAATAAAAACCACAAATTGCACCTCGTTAATTTTGCGACGTGCTTATTAAGTCAGATCTAATAGTCTCGTTAGCCAAGTGTCATTGATCCAAATTATACAGGGTGGCCAAAATCTAGTGTCAAACGTGTCAAACTTCAAAGCGTGTTATTGTTCTTATTTTAGGTGAAATGATGCAGAATTAAAAAATAAATATTGCTGAGTTGCAGGACCCTGTATATATAGAAAGATTCAGCTTTTATTTTAAATTTTAATTGAATACAAATATTCTTGTTACCACATCGGATAAATGTGTTGTGACAGTTCAAGTAGATAGAGACACAGGTAGCTCTTATACTTAAAAAATGTTGATTCCATTCATGTGTTCAATTTTTGCAAAAACAAGCAAAAATTAGTAACATTTATCTAAAATTGTAAAGTCTCAAAAACAACATTATTCAAAACATCATCAAAATCATAATTGAAGATGAAGTACTTTATGTCATTAGATACCTCGTTAATGTGCAATGTATTTGTTACAAACGTCCAATTACACTGATTTTGAGTAGAAATAATAAAAAACTATGTTTTAATTGTTTTTTAATTGAGTAAATAATATTGGAAATACAAGTATGTATTAAAGTTTTGCACCGTTCTTTTACCCACAGTCTATAGCACAGATTATCCAGACACGCTACTCGCAGGAAATCACAATATCACAATTTCCATATCATCAAGTGGGATTCAAGGTCAAAAATTTAGGTACCGCCAGATCAAAGGTGCCAATACGAAGTTACGCGTCTGTATAGTCTGTGGTAGCTTGCCCACACGGTAATTTTTTTACCAGGGCCCTTCGGGTTTGGCGACCATTCTCCGAGCTACGGGTTTTCAGTTAACTTCTCCGGGTTAACTAAAGGTAATCATCGACCTTTAGAGAAACTGTAACGACACATTAATATTTTTAAAAAATTCTGATAATACAGTAATTGTTATTCTAATCAAACAGCAGCGATTTCACCTGAAGACAAAGAATTTTCTCAAAATAAGAAGCACTCTATTACCCAATCTTCAAAACAATTGAATTTAACTTTGTGAGAGCATACGAGAAACTTTGATAGTAGCAATTATAGTATTTTTAGATTTTGTCACATGTCTAGTGAATACAGTAGGATTTCTGTAGCGGAACGACTAACGCAGAAGATTGCATCCTGCCTCGATGATCATAGACTGAGACACATTTCAAAAAGACGGGTATTATTTAAAAGTAGGAATTTTCTATTCAAAAATCAACATTCGATACACTAATTAACAAAATATGTTTTAGCTAGACAGTGGCGCAGCGGTAATGCGCTTGGCTATCAGTCTGGGGGGCGTGAGTTTGATTCTCACGCCCTGCTTTCATAATGAAGGTTTTTCTGTGGTTTTTCTTTACTCCTCGGCAAATACTGAAAGCCAAACATCTTAAGACGTGCCACAGACGAGACGCGACCCATAATAATGATAATTCGGGCCTGCCAATGCCCCCGTAGTGGCGAAAGTGTTAGGGATGTTAAGGCGTGGATTATTATTATTTTTTATTGAAAATCTCTGATACATCTCATTAAATATTTGAAACCTAGATAATATAATTTAGATACAACATATAAATACTAAAATTACACTAATAATTTTGAAATGTAATAAAGAGGATCAGGGCAAATTGGAAGTACCGAGCTTCGCCGAAGCCTAGGGTACTCCCTTTGCGGGTATCACTGCAGCTCTACCCAATTTTGAAAAATACAAGGCCATTTATGCTTTGCAAAGAAAAATTTCATTTTTCTTTGCAAAGCAAAGGAAAACTGCAGAATACCCTTGCAGCCTTGTGCAAAGGTCATTAAAAACACACACACACACATTTATTAATAGACAATATACATTAAAAGAAGGTAAAAATGAAATATTAAGCAGCAAATTTAGAGTTCTTTATGATATTTATTATTATTATTATTATTATTATTATTATTATGTTTTGAACTTTTATTGATTATTTTAATATGTATGTTGTTCAGATGGTAATAAATGTCCCAACAATATGTTTGAGTTTGTCCAAGGCAGTTCACAGAATAGTATCATACTGGTCTGCCATAAAACAGTATTCTTTAAATCATGGAGATGACGACAGCGATACCTTTATTTGAAAATTGTATAATTAGTTGGACTATATATTTACAAAGACTGAGAGATATAGTTAGCATTTTTGACTAGAGACACATTTAGTATGGGGCTTTATACAAAACGTCATTATTGTTGTAGGTAATTTCTTCAAGCAAAAGCACCTCATATATTTTCAGTTATTTTGGTTGAGCTCTTATTTGGTAACGGATACATTTTCTGGCCTTTTGGCAAATGAAAGATCTGGAGAAAAACGCAATCGAGAATTTCAAAATATTGATAACACTGGCGAATATGGTTTTTGTAAATGGAAGATTAAAATGCATTTTTCGTCACGTAATAACCATACTGTATAGTTTCAGCTAACCGGCATAGCTGTATTATTTTTTTTTTTTCGGCAGGAGTGGATGGTAGTTGAGGGAGTTTAGTATGGTCAGAACATGTCTGACCTGGCAAATCTCTCTATAAGCCAAACAGTTTAACTATACACCAGTATGCAACATTTTATACTAGGTTATGCGAACGCCCTGAATATTTTGTTCACAACGTAATTAGAGTTTTGCCAGTTATGATCTCATCAGCGTCATCAATCATAAATAACAAAATACACAACCCAGATTATTATTTGAACATTAACTGTCTCGAAATAATAAGGAGGCAGTAAATTGCCAAGTAAATTATTATTACATTGTTTATAACTATGAGATCTTATTTACATTTAAAACAATATAGGTATTTGTAATTTCATTGTCAATCATTATTTTATTGTATTCGCTTATGTTTAATATCTAAGTATTTGATAGTAAAAAATATTTGTAATATTATATGTAACCATTTTTGTTATCAGGTACATACGTTTTGAGGGTTTTGTAGAATGACGTACTTTTTTACTAACTGGGTCCCTTAACAAGCAGGGAGCAAATACCTCTGATTTGTATGTAAAAAGGAGTCACTGAAACATATTGTTCGATGTACTTGTTACCAAGTATTCGGAACAGAACAACAGGCATCGATGAGTAAAGTTTATGTAGTACATGATGACTGTGCTCCTTGAAAATTGTGTTTCCGGAACAATTGGATTCATAAGATTGGACCTCCTGCATGACACATATTATTCATGGTACACATCTTGATGTAAAGTATTCTTGATCATAATAGAACCTCATAAACAAAAAAAGGTAAACAACAAGTTTACATCATACTTACACGGTTGGAAATATTAGCAGTTATGTTATAGCTACCAATGATAAACAATGTGTCCCGTATCATCATGTTCAAACCGTTTAGTCACCGTTTAGTAACAAAACAATAAAAAATCAAATGTAGTAGATCTGTCTTTTATTGCTATCAATTATTAACTAAATATAATCTTTAGGTCTCTCTAATTACGATTAATAAGAATAAGACCTGCTCAACTTGTCAGTGATGTTAAATTTAAAAGAAATAAATGCTAATTTGTGTTTAGAAAAACTCTGATACGCATGAAATTTATTTGTTCCCAGCTTAAATCGGATGTGAGATTTTTAAATTCTAAAAGGCCCATCCAAAAATGCAGAAATGACTAAATGGCACAATTAATGACAAACAAGGAAAAAAGGAAATAAAATAGACCTAATTGCAAAAAAGCGTAAAAAAGGAAGAAAATTATAAATAGGAAAAACATGACAAAAAGGTGTCGTTAAGGATGCAAAGGGCAAACAGGGAAGACAATAGAAACACCACAAAAATTACTTAACAGGTCGACAAATAAGAAAAAATTACATGCACCTACAATTCCGTAATGAAAAGACGCAATGGACAAAATGATAAATAAAACAAATAGACCAAATAGAAAACTGCACAAAGAAGGAAATGGATAAAGTTGAGAATTATGATAGAAAATCACGTAAAGGAAGAAAATTACAAATAAAGAAAAAATCACAAAAAGGACGACAAATGCGACCGTCACATAATGGAGTTTCTATTAATAGAATACCTAACTGATATTTATTAAAGGTCTCGTATTTGAAATTTACATCATTATGGCCTGTTCCAAGGATAGGGCATTTGTACTTGAAATTATGTACTAATTTTGAAGTCAATAGTAAATAAATAAAAAATGCTGGCATGCCATGGTTTTTGTGCGATCATGCGTGTATTTGCATTGCGGTAAACATTGTAACTGGAGTCAGGCAGGTGTTTGTCTTCAGGTACCTACATATAAAACTAAATATCTGACAGATGTTTTAGCTATCCGTGTCGATTCGTTGTGTTTCGTAGCGGCTAGATTTGCGCGTATTCTGTGATACGCATCGTGAGTCTCGTGGCCTACTCGATTTCAATGGAATGCCAAATGCGGACGGCTTTGCGGACCAGCCTACTGTTTAGCGTTCGCGATTGTCTGACCGGGCGTTGCTCTTGTCTGCTGGTGCGACGTAAACTTGAACGGGATCTCGGCGAACCCTGAAATACTTTCTCCGCCAGCAACGTCCGGCCCGACCGCGAACTTCATACAAGTTCATGAGAAACGGCAGCGGGAAAGAGAAAAACGGAAATGACTGGCATTGGAAAGTGATCTAGTATGCAAGACTCCAATCTGACAAGTGCTAGTCTACTGACTTGGTACTATACACTTGATACGATTATCAGGCAGCAGAACAATTGACTATATACTTTTGATTCATCGCATATACTGAAAAACACGTTTAATTTCCACACAGTACGGTAGGTACACTCAACAATGATCTCAATGACAGTATACACTTTTTATGGCTTTCCAAGAAACCGTCCGAAGAAAATTATTGATCTAACGACAACTGAATATGAATCCAAGTTCTCATATTTCTAGAATCATCGTTAATTGCAAAAGAAATATGATTTTGGCATTGTATACCAAAGTGTCAATTACCTAGCGTTGAGTCTATTGTAAATATATAGATAAGTAACAAAAAGTACCATTTAAAAGATGGATATAATACTATTTTAAAATTATTATCTTATTTATTAATATTAAAAGTCATATACCATCTTTACCGCTCATTGAACTTTCCACAATAAATGTATGAGGAAGATCACAAATAGGTCAAGTATTACATTAACGCACCAATGCGTCATCAGTTCAGCTGTTAACGTATAGATGGCGCTTACCATAGTGGACATTTTATGAGTGTTTACTTTTGTTTTCATATCTATGACTAAAATATGATAGGTATTTGTCCAGAATATGTATAGTTATATCAAGAATTTACCATCGATGGTATATTTTCTTAAATCCTTAGGATGTTTTAATCTCTATTCTGCACACTGTTGGTTGACTTATTTTTCGATCAGGATATTTGTAATTGGAAAGGCTATGCACTACTTGATGAGGGTTTGTTGCGGCTAGCAAGGACTCGATATGAGTAACCATATAGAAACGTCGCGAAATTAGCGTACGCGTCCAATCTGGCCTTACTATTTCTCTATTGTCATATACAATTATCATAAAGGCATCATAATTTCTATGTCATGAAAGATATTTTCTTCAAAGTGAGGCCTGGTGCTCCATCCGTTTGAAATATTTAATGGGAGTTGGCGATGGATGTAAAATAATATAATAATAATAATAATAATAAATGGGATTTGCAATGGGATTTGCATTAGAATAAGCCGAACCTTTTTTGAAAAAAACAAAAACAAATCACATCTAAACACATAGCACATACCTATGTATGTTTAAATTTATTGGCACTTTTAATTTGTTCTGACATTGACAGATACCTACTTCAAACCTGTGTAACCATAACTAACTTTGAGTGTATTTTCGATTAAATTTTATAAATTGGGATGACTATACGATTAAGACAATTGATCCATTTGTACATATTTTATACATCATGTAAGCCCGTATTTTAGACTTACTCTTCATATATAAATATATGTACTTCATTAGTTTAGCATAAATAAACCATAAATAGTGGTAGAATTTCAAAAACCTATTATATTTATTGCGTTGTATAAAAGCACCAGCAGTCAGGAAAATTGTAAATAATGTATACTACCTAGATAGTAAAATTATTCAACTAGCAGTTATCTAAATCTCTGATGCTCTAGTTACTGTACTTTTGTATAGAAGTTAAATGGCTTACCTGGGAATCTAACATCTCCATTTCGTTATGAACCTACTGATTGCTGTGGTTCGTTCATTCATTGATCAAGTATACTCGAAGAAATGTAGGTCAAACATTTTTAGGGCTTGTGGTATATTACCATCGGAATGCACGAGGTTTATAACCCACCTGCTGTGCCCCAGAGATCTCAACGGAACTGGTTTCGGTACTAACGATTAAATATTACTTGGTTAACCTTGACAGTGGCTTCCAACGTAGCGCCTCTCTGATAAGTAGGACAAAGAAATCTTGAACCCTTGATGTTTTTCTCTGGGCGTATTGGGTTTTAGATTTCTTTTCTCGTGGGCATTGAACTTAAATACCATGGGAAGATTCTCAAAGACTGCGTGATGACACACTTTACGCTGTGACCTCTTGATCTTGAAATGGAAATTGAAGTAAACAAGGCAAGTAAATTTTTTAATCGTTTATTTTTTTACAATATCTTACAACAGAAAATGGTACATAAAACGGTAGATTCTTGCGATCGACAATGAGACTTAAAAATAAATAATTGCAAGTAATAAATTAATTCGAAGGCCTATTTCATTTCTCATTGAGAATTACAGGTACTGGGCCTTTTAAGACTAGTTTTGGAAACTATTGTTGGGTGTGACCCCTGTAAGCTAATTGTTGAGCATCAAGGGATCGTTGCCAGCCACTTCCATGTCCAGAGGAACCGCCACCATAGCTGCCGCCGCCAGCGTCTCCGCCGTAACCACCACCGGAACCACCATAAACTGTCTCATGGGATGCGACATGACTGGATGAGTGCTGTGGATGGGCTACTACTTCATAGGTAACGTGTTTTCCAGACCCACTGAAAAGTTTTTTCAACCCTATAATAGCCGAAAGTACTAAGGCAATCTTAGCGACCATCAATGCCTTTCCAGCAAGAAGAGCAATGGCGGCTAAGGCGATTTTTCCCAAGATAGCCATCTTAAGACCGGCGATTGACATGAGTGGGCCTAACATCTTTTGTGCCTTCTTCTTCTTGCCACGGCCTTCCTCAATAGCGTTGTCGTCTTCGCTGTAAGTGTCCAATGCATCTCCAAATGAGCGAGCGGTAGAACTGACTGCGCTGACTAACTCGCTACCCTTTAAGTCGACTTTGATTGTATGAGTGTCCAAGAATTTTTGTACTCTATACCAAAGTAATGATTCGATGCTGTCATCTGGAGAGATGGCCCTTGGTGCGCCTTCCGGTTCCCCATTTTCGGTTTTAACTATCTGTACTCCCTCGGTTACGGTTATGGTATCCCTAGCACCCAACATCTTGTCGACGAAGGAGAATAACTTGTATTTAACACAAGACATGGAGTCTTTCCGCAAACAGTCTGAGTAAATTGTATCCAATAAGTCGTTTTCGGTTTGGATTGCATTCCTGCTACCCCTTGCTTCTTCCTGGGCTGGTAAGGCGTGGATAGCAGCCACGAGACACACGAAAGTTATCACTTTAATCATGTTTTGTTTGTTTACTTTTTAACGGTGTTGATCGATGTGTGAATTCCGTATGGTCGCCAGTGGGATATATACACAATATCCCTTCTACCGCCTGGCTCACAATTCGGGTCCAGAGGCTTTCTCACCGCATCGATGAGATGATGTTTAACCTCATTTTCGCGAAACTCTTTCCTGCGCTCCTCTTCGTCGTCAACCTGGTCGACCGCGTGCAATATGCAATTTCCATGCCGCTTCTTATATTATTATTGAATCACACGGGCCCCTGGTTCACAGAATTGCTATAGTTTACCTGTATTGCGTGTTTAACTGGATTAGGTTACTACCGAGGATTAAAAAAAAAGTAATAAAGGACAATGTGTCGCACGGACGAGAAAAATGTATGGAAAAGGTCAAATGTGAGAGTGCGAATTGTTGGCCCACTTGATGCTGGATGGAACGTCCCGGCAGACTTTTACCTTTTTCGGCTGTTTTTTCCTTTACGATAATTTTAAAGCAAAAGCGAACCCGTATAGAAAGCAAAATTCACGTCTGAGTCTGCTGTTTTGACATAACATGAATAAGTTTTGTATTGATTTTCCTGCACTATTTCTGATAACGATTTTGAGTTTTTGTTTGTCTCTGAAAGCGTACACTTATACAAAGAAAGATTGCCACTGGTTTTATGCAGTAACTAAAAGGTCAAGGTTTAGATTTATAATTAAAAGTATCTAGAATATCAGCTCTAACCGCTATAAATTCCAAAAATGACTAGTAATGTTTACAATCATGGTCAATCAATCATCTTAATATTCATGTTGTAGATATCAAATGTTTTTGCCTTTTATTAATTTTACGTTTTAAGTGTGCTTCATCTCTAGTTTCGCTCTTGATATAATATTCTTTTCTGTCGCAAAAGCCTAGATCAATGAGACCTGTGGTACCTAAATATGGTGGATAGCGGCTTAAGGTACAAAAAGTATATTAACTAATATATTGGTACGGTGATAAGCTTGGCCCAAATATTATTTGATTGCCTGTAGTAATAGTTTGAGCACCTTTAGCGGTATCAATTGCATAGCTATCTACTTTACCTCTGATCCTGCACCTACCGCCATAGACTAAATTTGTCGACAAATTTTTCGAATATTTTCGAACAAGGACTTCAGACGTTTAGATTTTGGTAGATACACTTTATAAAATTATTGCAAAAAATTGTTTCGAAGTCTAGGAAAATGTTTATAGTTTCATGGTATGGCATGTGCACAACATTGTTATAAATACTTACGCTATCGAGTTTCTAGCTTCTCAGAAATGCAAATTGTTCTCCAAAAATATTGTAATAAGTGTAGTATTAACACATGCGTTTTTAAACAATTGAGACGCGAATAATTAGTTACATTTCCACAAGTTATTAACAATTATTTTAAGCAGATCAAATTCATGTCAAAACTTAAAATTAGGTAGCCGATAAATGTCACCGATAAATTTATTTTTGCAATGGTGAGCATATTGTCTACTATGGGGTACGAGGTTACTATAATTATAAATATATGGATTAAAAATTGTAAAAAAGTTAGCTTTCATCTTCTGGTTGCAATAATTTGGCTCAATAATATAATTTTTTATACAACATTTTCACGTGGCTACCGATCTATATTAAGTTAAGGCAACCTCACAAACAAGGGTGTAAAATAGTATTTGATAATAACAAAATGCAAGATAAATTTCATTAACTGTACTGTAATTGATGTGCGAATATGGATCGTATATTCATTGGTAAGAAGTACTTTCTTCTATGTAACTTTAAAACCAATACTCGCGCAAAAATAATAATCATATTCCTCCTAATTGTGTAACACATACATGTTGTATGATGACTATTCTTACAGCACAATATTTTGATGTGGCTACCAACTCAAGTCAACCCCAAGAATGCGTGTTTTTAAATGACCACTGATTAGCAATCTATTGACACCAGTTTTTTAAAACATTATTTTCGCGACCAGATATGTCTCAGGACCCCTAAATTCGAACAAAGAAAAAACAAATAAACCATTTGTTCTAAGTACTATAAACTAATAGTTGTTATAAATAATGGCCTCCAATTACCAAACACCATGTTCCTCGGCGTTATTACCATTATCAAATTCGATAATTGCATTTTGTACTATATAATCTTATATATATAATCTTGTAATGTGATAATATTTTATGCTGCCAAAAGAATAAATAAATCTGTGTGAATCACAATAAAGGACATAGCCGTGTAAAACAAAACGATGAGATGTGCTATGCTTTTATTTTAGTACGAATGTAGGTATATATTCTATTGTGTGTCATTCCACGTCGTGAATATTACAGTGCGATAGTTTGATACATCTTGTGAACAATAAAGGTGTGTTCCGATTGGTGGTAATGGCGGTGGTAGCATACGAAATTATAGTATTTCTCACATCTCGTGATAGTGACACATATTAGTTTGCATGTACATAAACATGAGTCACTAGCAACTCTCTATTAGAAATACTATAATGGCGTCTGCTACCACTGCCATTAGCACTAATGCGAACGCACCTTAAAGTAATAAACATCTAAAGTTGTCAAAACTTGACTTGATTCCATGTATGACCTTAGGACGATCAAACAAAATGTCTCATCATACCTACCATGTTACTTGAGTTTTACCTTCCCGTTGAACTTGTGTTTCAAATCCACTGCTCTGAAGTGTGACTAGTTTCAGAAAATATTCGTAAAATCTTTACCTTGGATAATAAAATTATAATATTCAACGTGATGTAAATTTAAGTTCAATCGTTGCCTATTACAGCAAAATATAATTACAATATTGGCTTTTGTTAAGTCACGAAATACAACCATAATTCAGTAATTTTGGGAGCGCAATTGGTATCAGTTAGTGATTGAATTACAAATTGTACATATCGGAGTTCCTTTGTCTACCACAAATAGTTTTAGAATTGATAGATAATTCATATAGGTACATCACCGGGTGCTCATAGCATTATAGAATAACAACTAACAACAATAGCTAATTAGCCAGACTGTGGCCGTGTGGTAGCGCGCTTGGCTATCAGTCTGGAGGTCGTGGGTTCGAACCCCACGTCCTGCTTTCAGAGTAAAGGTTTTTCTGTGTTTTTCCTTTACTCCACGGCGAATGCTGAAAGCCAAACAACTTAAGACGTGCCACAGACGCGGGCCATAATAATGATAATTCGGGCCTGACGATGCCCCCGTAGTGGTGAAAGCTGTTGGGGGATGTTAAGGCGTGTATTATTATTATTATTATTATTATTAGCACTATTCCATTCCGCCACTCAAATATTGGATTTGTTAGTTAACATATAGCACTGGCCATCCAGATCCAAAAAGGTAAGGTGTACAGTACAGTGAGAGCATAAAGTATAGAAAAACAATACAGGGTTAATAAAAAAAAATCTGCACGGTTACAATACTTTGTCATACTACATATGATAAAGTAAAAAAAAGTATATAAAAGAACCTCGAAAATATGGATACGATTAGTGAAAAATTAAATTTTCGACTTTAATTATTACTATAAGCAATCATCATAGACACTTTAAAAAAAACCCTTATTTTTTCGTTTAGAGATTGGTATATCGTTCAATTGTTCAAATAGCTGCGAAAACATTTTATGGCCCTACAGAAAAACATTTTTGAGTTGAGGACTATTGTCAAATATTGATAAATTTACGGAACATAAATTTATGAATTGAATAAGAAATTGCTCGTTGGGTAGAAGAAGTTGCCCTGAAAGCGAATCCAAGCTACAAAATATTGTTCAGGTTTTCGAGAAAAGTGTGGTCTAAATGTAAAAAACGTGAGGTTGGTGATTTTTGCAATTTTATACCAGCTGAACCCATTGTCCTACTAAACCTCATAGTAACCCTTAATTTTATATAAGTATAAGAATAATAAGGAAAGCTGTAATAATAATATGTACACAAATTTTTTAGTGCAGACACCTCCATACAAGGAACGAAAAAAAGCGCAATAACCTGACGTAGTATGCAATTTTAAAGCTCGTATTCGGATTCAGCAACAATAAATCAATCGAAAACGCGTTCCGTAAATAAACAAATGTAAATTTTTCTCGATTTTTTTACATAAGGCCATAAATTTGGATAAATTAACATCTATCAATGTCAGACAGAAAATATGGGGTCGCTATTTTAAAAAAAAAGATGAGGGGAACTTTCCCGACGATGGGAAGATATATGGAATAGGAGGCTGTGGCGCGAAGCGCTGGGCCCAATACGGCTTTTACTAGAAGGGTAAGATTTTAGCCTGGTTGATTTAAATTAGTATGTTCATTAAAATATATACCTTTTACGCTAGATTTAGTAATTAGAGCGTTAATAGTATATTATTTGACGAGCACATAATTAAGGATATAAATCTCGAGCATGATGTTTACAAGCGAGCCGTAGGCGAGCGTGTAATCATGCGAGCGATTTATATCCGTTATGTGCGAGTCAAATACGACGTTTTATCTACGACTCACAAATTCAATTATATGCTAAACATTTTAAATGTATTTGTCAATGATGGCGAGGCGAACTGTCAAATAACTGTCATCCACGTTGGTTTTGACAGACTTTGACACTAGCGTTGTATAATGATGACAGTTCGTTCAAATAATGAGGTCATTATTTGAACGAACTGTCACTATTATACAACGCTAGTGTCATTATAATCATTGGCGCGTATAATGATGGGGATTATATAGTCATAGTTAAGTATGCAATGAACTTATTATATGTGAGTCGTAGACAAAATAATAAATAATATGAATATGTTACATAAAACTGTTACTATGAGCAATATTTTATTCATATTGTGCGCAAGAATCCATAACTTGTGCATTAAAATAATTCATATTGAGCATTAAATAAATATGATTATCTTACGTAAAAGATGTTACAATGAGCAATATTTTATTTGCCCTCAGATAACTTTCAATGATATTCCACCTTACTACTTAGTAATAAATGTTCTATCTAACGAACTGAAACCTGCGATTAACCGACAGCAAAACCACATAGCACACCTATCTGCTAACTACGACTACGCTATATTTCTGAAAGTAAAAATCCTCGGACTAGTTGATTGGTTATTATCAAAGTACACATCTTTATATCAAGCTGAATTTTCTATAGCTTTAGATCAGCAAACTTTAGAGAAAAACAGATGACATTAGGGTATTATTGATAACTTTATGGAAACCGAATAGACTTTGTCGAATGATTTACTTTCTCTATATAGGAATCCAATATAGAAATTGTATATCACGTCAGGTTATTGCGTTTTTTGTTGTTTCTTTTAAGGACGTGGCCGTGCAGCCGCTAAAGAAACGCTGTATGTAAATGCTGCAAAAGATTTGTGAACGAGGTTTCAGTTTTCCAGGTAAAAGTGCGAAGATTTACTATGAAATCATTTTGACCTACCATTAAAAGAGTTAAACACGCAATAACCCAGTAACAATTTATTGAGGATGGAAAAATTAAATTTTGATCAAAATATCGGAAATCGATCTTATATCCTAAGTTTATACTTCAATGGGTACATCTAAGTCTGAAGAAGCAAACTACATAGTTTGTTAGCACTTGAGTTTTAAGCCAGGACATCTAAGCGAAAAATATATTTATTTTCTAAATAAACATAGTAATTGAATAGATGGCGTTGTAATAAATAGGTCAGCAAACCGCAAAAGGAAAATAAATAAAATCTCAGTGGGACGTACTTGACGAAATCCTTTAATTAATTGAATAAAGCCGATTATACTATGGTTTCCACGTCTTTGTTTCCTCTGGTTCCCAATTAAGGTATCTCGTTCAGAAATCAAATTGTTATAGTCTAGTAAATTGATTTAATTATAAATGGTAACGTCATTGTTCTATATGCTAGTGATGAGTCCCGAACATTACTAGCGATATACCGGAACTGAGACTATAATAATTGTGTTGATTTTTTGTTTGGACAGGCAATTATAAACGTAAGTATTTCTTATATATAATGTAGGTTTTAGGTTAATTGTTAAAGTTGGTCCTTAGTGTTGGTTTAGTTATTGTTGAGATATGTTTCATGAAGCAATTAATTTACATGAAGAATAGAGGTCAAGTTCAACGGTGCTAAGCATTAATTAACTTTATGTTCATTTGCTTAAGTTTAGCACAGCACAGCGATATTTTTAATACTTATACATTTTAAAATAAGGAAAGCTAAAATCTTCATACTTTGCAATAAAAAAAAAATAAATTGGCTTACAGTATGTGCTTTAATATAGGTATTGCTATTTTAGGTCGTGGTCATACTTTGCCAGTGCTCTAGTCTGTATGGTGTAAATACTGTATTCACTTAACAAAATCAAACAATTGATTTATTTCAATTGTTTGATGTATTTCTTTTTATTCCATTCGTTTTAAATACTATTAGTCTTTACACTTTCTCCATTACTGTATCAACATATATTTTCATTATATATTTCATATATTTGTGTCAATTTGAGTCAAATGTAATAGACATTTTTTAACGCAAAAAATATTTATAGAAATTAAAAAAAACGTATAATAAAACAACGATGGACTAGTAAAATATTTTATTTCTCGTTAAAATTACAAAAATATTTTTTAGTCAATTCAAGTTTGTAAGAGGGCAACATAACGAAGATGAGTAAAGACGCTAAAATACGGAAGATGAATGCTTCAATATGTACATAAATAAATTAAATAAAACAAACAGAAACAATAAATATTTAAATTACAAAATATAAACGAAAAGATTTCTAAAGTCTAAATTTGGCCTCTTAAGCTTCTGTCGGTTGCTGCCCCCTGTATGCCAGCTTTTGTGCATCAAGCGACCTCTGCCAACCACCGTGAGAAGAGGAACCATATGAACCACCGCTGACGTCAGCACTGTAGCCAGCACCGGATCCACCATAGGAAGTGTCATGTGATACGACATGGCTGGAAGAATGGTGTGGATGGGCTACGACTTCATGGGTGACCGAAGATCCTCCTGAGCCGAAAAGTTTCTTGAGACCAATGATGGCAGAGAGGATCAAAGCTAATTTGCCAATTATTAAAGCTTTTCCAGCGATCAATGCTATGACAGCTAAAGCAATCTTGCCTAAAATAGCCATCTTAAGACCGGCAATGGCCATCAAAGGTCCCATCATTTTCTTGACTTTCTTCTTCTTGCCGCGACCTTCCTCTACTTCTTCTTCTTCCTCAGTTTCAAATGCATCTCCCAGGGAACGAGCAGTTGAGCGAGCGGTATCGACTAAGTCTTTTCCTTTCAGTTCAACTTTTACTGTGTGGCTATCCAAGAAAGAAGCGAATTTGTCGAAAATTAAAGATTCTACTGTTTCATCGCCCTTGATAGCCCTTGAGGTAGTTTGGGTTGGAGCACTTTCGTCTTTCACTATTTCAACACCGTCGGCGAGTGTGATGTCTTTTTGGCCGAGCATTTTGTCTACTACATTGTATAATTTGTATTTGGCGCACGAAATCGAGTCCTTTTTAAGACAGTCGGCGTAAACACTATCCAAGAGGTCGTCTTCCGTTTGTATAACATTGCGAGCACTCCTCTGGTCGCTGGAAGCAGGCACGGACTGTACTACGGCGGCGGCGAAGCACAAAACCACTACAACGCTCTTCAACGGTGTCATGGTTGACCAGGTAAGATCGGTTAATCGGTGTGTGAGTTTGATACTGGCTTGTGTCGAGCAGTCGACTATATATAACTGGGCTGCCATCCCTACTTTTTTTCCAATTGTCAACAAATTTGGACAACGGTCACCCTACCCATGATTCACACATCTTCTTCTTCTCTTTTCTTTAACATCTAATAATTATACGGTGGTCCGCTGCACGTGTTTAAAAATTTACGACATGATGTCATGAGAATCGGTCGCAAGCACATATGAATTACCTACATATTTTTCTCACTCTTCTTCTTGTCGGAAGATCGCCCGATTCTCCATTATGCTAAATAGTAGAAAACGGCGGTTTTATTGGAAAGTAATCGATTCTGAAAACCAAGGATCGTTTCTATTTCGACCGATGCGTGAACGATGTGAACGTTAAGTTTTTATGAATTAATACAGAATTATGAATGGATATGTACTTTTTACAAATACATACTATATATATATATCGAATAATTATGTATCTGTATAGAGGTTTTAAACTAGTTTTTAATGCAAGAACTAAGTCATTATTCAAGTAAAGGAAATAAAATAACGTATAACGTATAAGTATTTTGGACTATTCTGAAATTTATTTTGTCATTTTTTATTGGGTTATGTATTTTCTCTGCTTTTACAATAGCACAAAATAAAACAACAGACTTTTGTCAAAGATACAAAACGGTCCATTTCGAAAAATCAACAAATGGCTTTTTGATTAAGTTTTAGGAATTTTTGGTTTGCTAATTTAACATAATTTCACATTTAGTTTAACAAGGTTGAAAGTTGGAGTCTAAAAATACAGTACCGATTTTAATGTGTTCAAGGTATAATAAAATAAAGTTGTAGTAACAGCCCGTCAAAAAATTTAAATATATAATTGTTTAAAGAAGGTATCAAAAGTTCCATACTATTAACAAAACTACAAAATAAGCGTACTAGAAAACTATATAGAGAATATATAAAACCAAAGTACTTTGTACAAACTCTTGGAATCACATTTATCTCATGAGATACTAAATTGGTATATTTATACAATGTTAGTTTTTAGGCTAAATAAATATAGACATTTACCAGCTATCTTGTTTTATACAAGTTATAATTAAGATATAAAGATGGCTGGGTGAATCGTTACTAAAAACTCCAAAGAGGCAGAACATCAACCCCTTATCGAACAAAATCAGGGATGTGGATCCAATACACTTAGAAGGGGTAACCAAAGCTTTCCAAACGTAGGGCGGTTTTTATGGCGAACAATAATACTTCAGGGACGACTTTGGCCACATGAGAGAGTAAAACAACCTGAGATTGAAATTTCTGACTTGTGTAAATGCTTGCAGCAAAAACTTTTACTTCCTTACTTACTTTAACTTCATGGTGAAAATGTGTTGGTGAGCGAATCATTTTTTGCATTTTGTGTTATTTCCACATAAATAATAGAAAAACATAAACGTCGACGATGCAATTTTGATGATTTTATTGCCACAGCGTAAGAACGTTCATTAGGATTACCACGTGTTTTTGAAAATTTAAGGAAAATAGTCGTAGAGCTTCTTATACCGTAAGAATCAAAATGAAATTTTAGTAGTCAAACTATATTATTAAAAAAAAAATCAAAGCGTTTTTCTTTTTTCATTTTTTAAAGGCTTGTGATAATTTTGATGAGTTTGTTTTCAATGCGTCAAAAAATAAAAATCGGTAAATATTACAAAAGCTAAAATTGCAAATTTTTGCTCTTAACTGTATCTTTTACAAACATTAAAAAATTGGGATAAATCAAAAACTAAATGTTGAGAATTGTTATGAATAGAAAGCAGAGTACAAGGGAACCTGGCCAAGTTCCATAATTACAGTACACGATGTGTCAAACTTTGACCACCAAAGCATCATTTTGGTTCTTCCGATATAAAAACCTTTAATATCTTTTTTCAAAATTTCAAAGGCCAGTCTTCTTAATGTGTTTTCTTACACAATAGTCATCACAGTAATCATCAAAATCGATTTAGCATTGCAAAAGACCTTAAACATCAAAGCCAAAATTGAACAGTTTTATTTGTAACTCTGTATCTTTTACGAACATTCGGGGTATGGTAAGTAACCAAAATATAATGGTTGTCCCGGTATAAGATGGATTAAGCATTTCGTTTTTCAAAAGTTCAAACTCGTATGACAGTTTTGATGAATATATTTTGAATGTCCTGATATAATCTTCCAAATCAGTAAAAGATTACAAAAGTTATGGAACATCAAAGTTTGGCAAAATTTTTGGTGTCACGTTTTTCTTTTGTCGGTGAGTGAATATTTTTCAAAGGTAAGCTTTTGCATTACAAATTTACATTTAAAATTTTAACACTAATAAAATAAAAAAATAACGAATATTTGAATAATATAGGCAAGTGCGTGAAGAGAAGATTTTTTAGTTATGTTTTTCGGTTTAGATAAATATTTTTTTTCATTATGTTGTAATAACTAATATTTCAAAGTTTATAAAGCACATACAGTTGCACAAATTCATATTAACGAACCTACCATTTAACGAATTAACTCATTTATTTGCTTGGAATTATATTTACTATATTTAATAAATATTATTATTACATGTAATAAATTTTAAGTTTAATAATAGTATATTATTTGACGAGCACATAATTAACGATATAAATCGCGAGCATGAAGTTTACACGCGCGCCGCAGGCGAGTGTGTAATCATGCGAGCGATTTATATCCGTTATGTGCGAGTCAAATACGACGTTTTATCTACGACTGATAAATTCCGTTTTATGCAATATATTTTAAATATATTTGTCAATGATGGCGAGGCGAACTATCGCATAACTGTCATCCACGTAGGTTTTGACAGACTTTGACACTAGCGTTGTATAATGATGACAGTTCGTTCAAATAATGAGGTCATTATTTGAACGAAGTGTCATTATTATACAACATTATACAACATATTACAATCATTGACGCGTATAATGATGGGGATTGTGTAGTCATAGATACAAATGCAATGAACTTATTATATGTGTCGTAAATAATAGTATATTATTTGACGAGCACATAATTAAGGATATAAATCGCGAACATGTAGTTTACAAGTGTATTAAAATCAATGGGTAATGAAATTTGCTTTGTTTTGGTAAAAAAGGCGCACTAGCATCGTATACAGGGTGATTTTTTAATCTACAGGGTTATATATTTAAACAATGTTTTTTGATTGTTGTTAGTAAAAACCAGTGGAATATGACGTTTGTAACAAAAACATTTCAATGGCAAGAGATATCTAAGTGTGTGCGTGAGTTCTTTAAAGATCGTGGAAAAACCATTGGTGTTGTTATAGGCAGCATGTTTGAATTTATCATTTTAGGTCGTCTTTTCGTCAGTTTCAGTTATGATGTATCACACTTGTTTTTTAGCTGTAAATTTAAGACGTAAGTTACTTGTTCGTGTTCTTTTGTTTGTTTTTGCTATGAGTAAATCCGAGTTGGAATCGACGTATCTGAGTACTTTAAACCAAGTCTTCTTTTTTATTTTTATGTCATGGTTAGCACATAAAGAGCACTTCCAAAATCAACCTGAAGCCAGCCTGAATACATTGTGTTGTTCCTTTAGTGAGATATTATTATTTGAAGATGTTATTTGTACGTGAAAAACAAACAGCAAAAACCTGACAGTATGACAAGTGACAGCATACTGCCAAAATTTCAGTTCAATCAAAAACAATGATGATCTTAGTTCCAAGTCACTGCAAAAGCAACATTTTCTGTTGTTGCAAAAACATAAGAATTTGCAAAAATCTACAGCTCAAAAGTTGTAGTACAATATGGAAAACAGCTGCAAAAATTTCATAAGAAAACTAAACGTTGGCCATAGTTTCTCCACCATCTTTAAAGATAACTCAAGTTCGCAATTGGACTTTTCGTGCCTATGCAATGGAATCGTTTTTTATCTATGCAAACGTCCAATACGACTGCTTTTTTGAGTAAAAACAGTAAAAAAACGATACTAATTTCACCCTGTATACTAAAAAATCACCCAGTATACAATCCTATAAAATCTGTAAAATACTGTTCCTTTTGACCAAAAGAGAACAGATGACATTACCTACTAATTTCATTACACCTTTCATCCCACATTAAATTGACCCAATATTATCAGAAATGTTGCATAGCCATACATAAGGCAACATTACGTTGGATTAAAAGGTTCAATTATTGCAAATATATTATTATATTTAATTATATAATTAAATTTAATTATTATATTTCACCTACGATACAAAAATATTGCCATAAAAAGGGTAGGGCGTAGGGCTGGCGGAAGGCTACAGGAGAAACAGCGAAACATAATACGAAAACCACAACGAAGTACTCGTACTTGTGATTAGTGTACAATAAACATTTCAACACGGAATAGTTTGATGTAAAGCACGCAACAGTTTAGAACGAGTAAGTAAATATAACATACCTATCTTGTTAATTAGCAAATAAAAAACGTATTTGTGCCAAATCCTTTAAAATTCTTACATCAAGTAGCTAAAAATATTTACCGGGAATAAAAATATAAACTTCAATGACTGTTCTTACTGTTTTCTTACGTCACCAGAGTAACAACTTTCTTAAATCTAGTAGTTTATCCAAGAAATAAAATTTCTTGGTTGAAGTCTATAATCTCTTGCGTATATACGAACCTACCAACTATTTCATCCAAGTAATTCTCTCTTCGTTCGAGATATCACGTTTCTGTGTGATCGTCGACTCTCTATTTTGTTGGAAAAGCTTATAAGACAGCAGATAGTTTGAAAATACTTCAACCCGTAATATTTGGAAAGCAGTCCAGTATGAGCATTTTGTTAAATGTGCACGTGGTTCCAATAAAACACAGAGGCTTGCAAATTTATTTTTATTATTTAAGTGTGTTATGTCCTGTGTAGATAATAATAATTATTATATGTAGTGTGCAATAATAGAGCTAGTGTAATTGTATATATCATCCTGGTTGAATACATATGGAATACGTGTCGCTTCTCCCTCTAACTTCATCTGGGGGCGACAGGTGTACAACCAGATTTTAATGTTATTTCGGATTTTCGGGTTGAACATAACGTACAGATAATTTGACATGCACATAATGTTATATGTAATACGGTTGAATATTAATAAATACTTTCTAAAAATGGTTACGTCCTTGAAACTCAGTCAAGTCAACTAAATGATTATTTTTTCAAACAACATATTATAAAACTATAACCTTTTGAACGGACAACATTTCTATTGCACACGCGTAGAAGAAACGACGGTTACTCCGGTCGAACAAAGTTATTTTAACCTTTAGTCGAAAACGAACCACATATTTAAAAATTATTAGTTCGTAAAAACTTAGGATAGCTTGGAATAAATACCTAGCAGTTTTCCGTAATTTCAGGAATTTGGAAAAGTCTAATACTTTATGCATCTAGGAGACCGAACAACAAAATAATCCCACATTTGTTGGGTTCAGTCTGGCTATGTGGAACACCACTAATCTGCATACATGGTAATTTGAGCCATTGTGGTTGATCTAAGGAATGCGAATGTGTGTTAAAGCTATTCGCCGAGCGTTAGATGATGCCACCGGTGTAGCCACTGCCGTCAATTTTATTTATCGAGAGTTTTTTCCCACTTCTATCGGAAGTAGGACAACCAATATACACTTTGTCTTTGAATAATTAACTCGAGAGAAGAATACGAATCAGCATTTGCTTCAACACAGATAAGTTTCGTGAAAAAATATCCTTTTAGAAAGTGTTCCGTTTACACATGCAATAGTGTGTAATAAAGCTATATTTAATGTAAGAGAAGCGTAGTGGTGGTTAATCCCGCTATGGCAGATTTTTCTGGAAGCACAACGCTCTACAACAACTCCCCAAAATTTGTTATTACGAACAATTACGTACTGAGAAGAAGGAAGCCAAATGTAACTGATGATACTAATTTTAGTTATAATTTATTATTACTCTCTACAAACCTTGTATTATTTTCTGGTACAGATATTTCAGCAGATAGGATCAGGTTAGTAGTATAAACAATTGGACAACATATTGGACTAAATATTTATTTTTAATTTAATATTTTGTAAATACACAAACTGTATGTAAACATTAACATGCACATCACAATTATACTACGAGGGCATACTCCAATATTCGAACCCACAAATCTGATGTGGCCAGACACATGACTTTATCATACTATTTAGCAGTGTTTTCCAGCGCAAACTGACACAAATACTGATTTTGTGACAATACTGTCAATAATATCAAAATACCTGTCAAATCGTGGCTAACTAGTTTTAATGCAGTACGATCGATCTCGATCAAATAGAATTTGCACTTGAAGCTAAACTATTAATTTTACCAAAAAATATCATAGACATAAATTATACAAAGTTTCCTCTACTTTAATTTATTATTGAACGAAATTTATTTTGTCGAAATTACAGAAATGGCGGCTCATTTGCGCAAAGCGTCTGGTAACAGGGACTAAATGCTGACGACGGTGTAGAGGGAATCAGATGACCTTCCTGAGAAAGCAAAAAATCCCAAGGAATTGTACTGGCCGTACAAATCTGCAGGCCAGGATAGTATTTTCCCTACGCTATTGCAAAAGGAGGTCACACCACACCTTATAAGCATCTTTCGGGCTAGTTTTTCACATGGCTACATACCAAAGGTATGGAGAGGGGTAAATGTGGTGTGCATACCAAATGCAGGAAAGCTCCTCGCTGCGCCCACGTCATTCTGCCGTAGAAGACTTACGTTTTTTCTCCTCAAAACGATGGAGAAACTCATCGTCAACCACATCCGAAGCACGTATCTTCGGCTACATCTGCTTTACAAGGATCAATTTCCCTCTCAGGCAGGCAAATCTAGAGTCAATGCTCTACACAGTCTCCTATTGCTCAAGCAAGTAATTGTGCATTCCTGAGTATTCAAGGTACTTAGCATACACAACCTATGAATCCATACACACAGCGACGAATGGCCATATCAACCATTGGTTGAAATCATGGACGCGATGGGCGATCATAAACTTTTCAATACAGGTCAAATACCTGACGATCTCCTGAATCATAAACTAAGCTGTAAAACTCACATTAACAAAGCTAAAACTAGAGACAACAGGGCGACAGTTTTGTTCCATTCTAGCCAATTATCTGGTTCACGAACGGATAGATTGACTGGTGAGTACGTATGGGGCAAGCTGTGCTGACCTTGAGACCGCGAACCCAACCAACAACTTCCGGCCGGGCGCATCTGAACCTAACATTACAACTCCCGGTCGGGAACTTAACTTCCCGTCGCAACTTTTGTCACTTCCTATAGGTAACATCTTGTGGGGTGAGTTCGGACGATTTTTGCGGTTTTGTGTTGATAATTTGTTAACCCCTGACACAAGCGAATCCTAAAAAATAATGTAGAATCTCTTATATTTCCTACATAAGACTTCATAAACAACTGCACATCTATTGACTTTTTCAAACATTTTTTTCGGTTTTATTGTGTCCAGATTCGGTCCTATATGTGGGGCAAATCCGGACGCACATTTAGTTTTCATTAGAAATTACATTAGGCTGTAGGCATGGGTGCAATCGCTCAGAAAAGCTCCTAGCTGCGCCCGTCGTGCCCAAAACAACTCAATTTTCGTCTTATAAAACTTGTATTAAAATGTACTATACAAACTGTATTGGACCCAGCGATCCGCGCTACGGTCCCCTTTGCCAGATGACTACCCATCGTGTGAGGAGTACTACCCCCTCTCGACACCCCGCAAATCAGACAAACTGCATCGGCAAACGGTGGGAAGTCATACGGTATAGGAGGCCCGGGGCTGTGGTCAACTCTCTTCGCGAGAGAACGTTGGGGATGGTGATGGAGGGGATTTAAAGGGAGGGGAGAGTGGGGTATGTATCTGCACACGATGGGGCGTCAAACGGTATAGGAGTCCCGAGGCTGCGGTCAACCCTTTTCGGTCTAGAGGGGTGGGGATGGTGAGGCATGTTGGTGGGAAGGGAGGGTTGCGTGGGGTATGAATCTGGACAAGAATGGGAGTCATATGGTACAGGAATCCCGTCAACCATCTTCGGTAGGGAACCTAAACAGACAGACGACAGACAAACCATAAAAATAAAAAAGTAACAAATGGTCATAGTGATATAACAACGCGTTAGATCCTTCACGGTAAGGCCTTTTAAAATTTGAGACTCATCAACACTTTTTCGCATTTTGCACATTTTCTTAGGTGAAATTCATCTAATGTAATGTAATTAACGCCAACCTTTTTCTTATATTGCCGCACCATGGTGTCCGAGTTCACCACACCTAAGGACAACGTTCTGTTAATAAATATATATTTTTACTTTATCATACGCAGTATGTAAAGTATTGTAATCGTGCCAAAAAAAAATTTGTATTTTTAACGGAAATAGGTCTTTTTGGGTCCCCTGAACATTTTTGACCAAGGTACAAAAAAATGTCTGTGTGTGTGTGTGTGTGTGTGTGTGTCTGTGTGTATGTCTGTGTGTAAACGATTTTTGTGGCGACGATTCCGGAGAAACTACTGAAGGTATCGGGACGAAAGTTCATATTTTGAAGTTTTGTTACCAAACTTAGAGCTGAAAAGGTTTTGGTTCACAAGGGTCCAAAGGAACTGGTAGTTTATTCTAAGCCTTTTTGAAGGATTTTGGAAATGAGCCGCCATTTCTGTAATTTGGTCAAAATAGTTAATTAATAAATTAAAGTAGAGGAAATTTTGAATAATTTATGCCTATGACATTTTTTGGTAACATTAATAGTTTAGCTGCAAGAGCAAATTCTATTTGATCGAGATAGGTCGCATCTACATTGGTATGAAACTACATAGTAGCCAGGATTTTGACAAATATTTTTTTGTGCTGTCACCACAGAAATGTCTATGGCTGTCACCGCGCTGTCACACTCGGAGAACCGCTATGGAACGTCATCTACAGTGTCATGAACGAATATAAATCTGTCAGAATTTGAATTAGCTTTTTAAACTTGACATTTCGTAGTGGTATCAACCTAACATTTTCTATACCGAAATATAACCATTTTTGATTTTTTTTAAATACGTATTTCTCAAAAAGCAATACAAAAACGTTGATGTCACTCCTGCCGAAAACTACATAGCGCGACTCGCTCACATGCGACGACGACGCTCCGCCATCGGTGACGCACCGCATCACCGCTCGTTGTGCTATTCCGTACTTTCGGCACTTGTGAGATAAACAACTATTATTCTAATGACAGCAGGTAGTGTCGAATGCTGGTGCTTTGACAATACCTTCGATTGATACTATTGACTATCAAAATATCTGTCAAATCATGGCTAACTAGTTTAATTTTCATGCAGACACGATTTATCTCAGTCAAATAGATTCAGAATTTGGAATAGTCTGAAGGGGCACAAGACATACTCCTCGAACAAATGCTGTCTTCGAAAGGATTCAACACCGAACGCCATTGAAGTATGAGGGAAATACAAAAGACTTTCTAGGTCTTAGTATATTGACGGGCGCAGATGCCTTACCACCCAACGCAACCGTACCATACCATCCGGTGAGCGAAAAAGCTAAGCAATAAATTCATTAAAATTGAAACATTCAAAGTTATTATTAAATAAATCGGGGATATGTAGATTTTAAATTACCGGAATATCAATTTAAACCAAAAATGCATTATCATGCAAGAATTGCATATCTGCAATTCTTTATCTACTTATGACATAATCGTCATTTTTTCAATGGCTGTCATAATAGTAGCATATATATTTAGTCGTATTACTTGAGCATATTAGCGAGAAAAAGACAATGGAAAATCGAGAAAAAGAGAGAAAAAAATACAGATGTCGTGAATGGAAGGTGAACATGCGTTTTGTTTATTTGGTAGCGGATTTGCTTTGATATGCATACGAATCCAGACTCAAACGTTGATATTACGTCAAGTTTTTGCAGTTCTATCGTGTCTTTGGTTGGGAGAGCTTGCCACTTAAGGAACTGCAGTCGATGTATAAAAAACAATAAATCTTTCAAGAATTCTGGTAAAGTTGCAACGTTTAATAACTTGTCCAAGGATGTTACTTAAATAGCTAACAGCTTTAATTTTAATTAATGCTCACCATTTTATTTATATGTATATACAAACCGTTAAAAACAATATATAATTTATTGACTATGAATACTAATGACCAGTAAAGTTAACTAAAAATAGTAAGTCGCACGCTACAAGTTGCCTACTGTTGACCATTAAAATTGAAATTGAAATTGCTTCTCACGCATCTCCAATTTTCCTATTCTCATATCTGGCACATATTTTATTCCTTATAATGGACTCTATATGCGTCAAATTACCTTCTGTTTATAAATATTGGAATAGCAGTTTGAAAAATTTGTAAGCCATTATGTACGTATATCCAAGATGAATCTGTATATTTCTATTACCGACATGACAAAGTCTACATCTTCTCAAGATCATAAGAACAATAATGAACTATAATTATTATTGGACGTACCCATGCAATAAAAAAGAACATACATGAACATGCACAAAATCGAAATATTTCCAAAGACATTTCTCGATATTTTTTTAGTATACCTAACCCAAATACTGAAAAGATACGTAATAGTTCAAAACTATGTTTTAATTCTTGCCCAAGAACAACGTATAAGTATTTATTTATTGCTATTTCTTTGGTTGACCTATATGGAACAGCGGGACGAACAGTTGTTGTTTTTGATTTATTTTTATCGTGCGGAATTGCCTTATTTACAATTTATATTTTTAATTTTGTTCCTATCACATTTCTGCAACCAAAGACATAAAATAAAAGTGTTTAATCAGTTTCATTAATCACACATTGTTTAATTAATTAATTCATTTGTGAATAGCACACACCACACTAACATTTTATTCCGGATTAAACGTAAACAGCATACAACGTAAAAATGCAAAATCTGTTGTGTTGACCTGAATTGCCGTTAAGAATCCCAAGTGTATCCCCAGTCCCATGAGTACATATTCTATTGTGTACGACAATGTCGTTCGTACCCAGTTCATCGTGTTGATTACATAATTCGTCCTGCAAAAATTGCCATTGCTGATAACTAATTTGTCAAGACAAAAAGACAATTTTTAATTATCCTAATTTCAACTAATATTTAGTCTATTCTTTAAAAAAGAATAGATATCATACTTTTAACGTAACAATTGAAAACATACTATTCGCAGTGACAGAATATTTCAAATCAATGTTATGTTACCTACTTTATGAAATCGGGATTATTTAATGGGAAATAAAAAGTGTCTTAAAATCGTAGGTGACATTTATCTTATCTTGGTCAAAAATGACTGAGGAGATTTTAGAGCATCGTACTCAGGGTGGTATTTTGAAGTATTGTTTTTTATGGTGTTCACTAACAAAAACAGCGGAGGTGGACGTTTGTAACAAAATGATTTCACAGGCACGAAAAATCTAATTGCATACTTGAGTACTTGTTAATACTGCCAACTTTTGGTATTCTTATGAGCGAAATATTTTACTTTAGAATTTTCCGTGGTTATCTTCAGTTTTAAATGTGTTGTATCTCACTAGTTCAGCTGTAAATTTTAGACGAATGTTAATTTTCTTTTGATTATTTAGCAAATATTGAAAGGGAGCTGGAATCAACGTTTTTCATATCAGATAACTTCAAACAAGTCGTTTTTATTTTTTATCGCATTTTTAACTTTCCTATATTTCCAATTCGTCTGAATACATTGTTTTACTCGCATTTTTTCGATATTTTTCAATTGAAGATGTAATTTGTACGTAAAAAACAAAGAGCCTAACAGTCAAACAAATGAATTCTCATAATTTTAGTTCAGTAATAAAATAAGTTGAATTTAGAAATAAATCTATATATAGTGGCCGCTAAAAAGGCTGCATCATATAGGATTTTTTACTTTATCATACGCAGTAGTAAAGTATTGTAATCGTGCCGAATTTTTTTTTTGAGATTTTAGCGGAAATAGGTCTTTATGGGTCCCCTGAACATTTTTGACCAAGGTACAAAAAAATGTCTGTGTGTGTGTGTGTGTGTGTGTGTGTGTGTGTGTGTGTGTGTGTGTGTGTGTGTGTGTGTGTGTGTGTGTGTGTGTGTGTGTGTGTGTGTGTGTGTGTGTGTGTGTGTGTGTGTGTGTGTGTGTGTGTGTGTGTGTGTGTGTGTGTGTGTGTGTGTGTGTGTGTGTGTGTGTGTGTGTGTGTGTGTGTGTGTGTGTGTGTGTGTGTGTGTGTGTGTGTGTGTGTGTGTGTCTGTGTGTGTGTAAACGATTTTTGTGACGACGATTCCGGAGAAACTACTAAAGGTATCGGAACGAAAGTTCATATTTTGAAGTTTGATGACCTAACTTAGAGCTGAAAAGCTTTTGGTTCAACAGGGTGCAAAGAAACTGGTAGTTTATTCTAAGCCTTTTTCAAGGATTTTGCAATTGAGGCGCCATTTCTGTAATTTCGTAAAAATAGTTAAATAATAAATTAAAGTAGAGGAAATTTTGAATAATTTATAACTATGACATTTTTTGATAAAATTAATAGTTTAGCTGCAAGAGCAAATTCTATTTGATCGAGATCGGTCGCATCTGCATTGATATGAAACTACATAGTCGCCAGGATTTGACAAATATTTGTTTGTACTGTCACACTGAAAAGCAGCTGATTTCATCAAAGGTCGGAGAACCGCTATGGAACGTTGCCGCTCTAGTACAGGAAAGTACAATATACAAATTTCAAATAAAATAAGATCATTAATTTGATTGTTTGTTGATAAGAAATATCAACCCATTGTTATATATAATTCTAAAAACGATAAATTGAGAAATTGTAAATAAAGTATAGCGATAGTTTTATTTTAGTATGTTGGTACGGATGTGACATCTACAGTGTCATGAACAAATATAAATCGGTCAGAATTTGAACTAGCTTATTAAACTTGACGTTTTGTAGAAGTGGTATCAACCTAACATTTCCAATACAGAATTATAACCATTTTTTAATTATTTTTTTTTAATACACTTTTCTCAAAAAGCAACACAAAAAACGTTGATGTCACTCCTGCCGAAAACTACATAGCGCGACTCGCTCACATGTGACGGCGACGCTCCGCCTTCGGTGACGCGCCGCATCACCGCTCGTCGCGCGATTCCGTACTTTCGGCACTTGTGACATAAATAACTATTATTCTAATAACTAGTATCAAAATATCTGTCAAATCCTGGCTAACTAGTTTAATTTTAATGCAGACTCGATTTATTTTAATCAAAATGATTCACATGCAGCTAAACTATTAATTTTATATATTGTATGATAAAGTCATGTGCCTGGCGACATCAGATTTTTTTACTTTATCATACGCAGTATGTATTGTAATCGTGCCGAATTTTTTTTTGAGATTTTAGCGGAAATAGGTCTTTATGGGCCCCCTGAACATTTTTGACCAAGGTACAAAAAAATGTCTGTGTGTGTGTGTGTGTGTGTGTCTGTGTGTGTGTAAACAATTTTTGTGGCGACGATTCCGGAGAAACTACTAAAGGTATCGGAACGAAAGTTCATATTTAGAAGTTTCATGACCTAACTTAGAGCTGAAAAGCTTTTGGTTCAACAGGGTGCAAAGGAACTGGTAGTTTATTCTAAGCCTTTTTCAAGGATTTTGCAATTGAGGCGCCATTTCTGTAATTTCGTAAAAATAGTTAAATAATAAATTAAAGTAGAGGAAATTTTGAATAATTTATGCCTATGACATTTTTTGGTAAAATTAATAGTTTAGCTGCAAGAGCAAATTCTATTTGATCGAGATCGGTCGCATCTGCATTGATATGAAACTACATAGTCGCCAGGATTTGACAAATATTTGTTTGTACTGTCACACTGAAAAGCAGCTGATTTCATCAGAGGTCGGAGAACCGCTATGGAACGTTGCCGATCTAGTACAGGAAAGTACAATATACAAATTTCAAATAAAATAAGATCATTAATTTGATTGTTTGTTGATAAGAAATATCAACCCGTTGTTATATATAATTCTAAAAACGATAAATTGAGAAATTGTAAATAAAGTATAGCGATAGTTTTATTTTAGTATGTTGGTACGGATGTGACATCTACAGTGTCATGAACAAATATAAATCGGTCAGAATTTGAACTAGCTTATTAAACTAGAAGTTTTGTAGAAGTGGTATCAACCTAACATTTCCAAAACAGAAATATAACCATTTTTTAATTATTTTTTTTAAATACACTTTTCTAAAAAGCAACACAAAAAACGTTGATGTCACTCCTGCCGAAAACTACATAGCGCGACTCGCTCACATGTGACGGCGACGCTCCGCCTTCGGTGACGCGCCGCATCACCGCTCGTCGCGCGATTCTGTACTTTCGGCACTTGTGACATAAATAAGTATTATTCTAATAACTAGTATCAAAATATCTGTCAAATCCTGGCTAACTAGTTTAATTTTAATGCAGACTCGATTTATTTTAATCAAAATGATTCACATGCAGCTAAACTATTAATTTTATATATTGTATGATAAAGTCATGTGCCTGGCCACATCAGATTTTTTTATTATCGTTTTATCAGAAAATTTTGTTCTTCATAAAAGTTCTTGCTTTGTTCAAAACCAGAAATTCAATGATTAAATTTCAAATAGCGTGTGTCATATACGGGGTAGAATAGAAAATTTGAATTTGACATTAGAGTAAAGTACCTTTGTTTGAACTATAATCGAAAAATATTATTTTTAAATATTACATATTTATAATTCAAAATAATATTAAAATTTGAAATCACAGCCACCTATCGTTAAAAATGTTGTTTTTGTTTTTTATTCTTAAACCCGTTATTCACGACCGATAATTCTAACGAAAATAAGAACGAAATTAATAGCCAAAACTATCGACTATAAAGTCGGATGTGTACGAGCTGTTTTTACACGACCGAGAATTCTAGCAAAAATAATAGCGAAATTATTAGGTAGCTATGTTTATCTATTGCAGATACGTATGTAATTTTAGGTTACGAAGATGTCAGATGTTTTGAATTTGAGACAATGGCGCTAGTACGCACGCACATGACTAGAATTATAGCGAAATTGTTTGATGTGTCAAATGTCAATAATTCTCACCAAAACGGTAGTGATAATTTTCCCTATTATTTTCGTTAGAATTTTCGGTCGTGTAAAACGGCTCTTCTCTCATAATAAATACTCGCCGCTATCACAGGTTCTTAGGACTCATTTCATCGTGTCCTCCTTCATTTTCAATACACAGTATTGTTCTTTCACACGTATTTCTCGATCATGTGTCAACACGATAGGCGACACTTCAGAACATTCTTTAATAGTATTTTCAAGATAGCCAATATCCCTGAAAGTTCTGTGCTTGTGGACCTAATTTTTTAGGTATCCCCACAGGAAAAAGTTTCATGGCGTTAGATCCGGAGATCGAGGCGGCCAGGGATTTTCCGCAAATCTTCCGATACATCTATGGGGAAAGAGATGATCAAGAAAATGTATATTTCAATGTATATTTCTATTATACTGTGCGCTGGAGCACCGTCATGCTGAAAATACATTATTCTGCGCAGATCTAATGGAATATCCTCTCGTGCATTATAAAAGTCATGTTGTAGAAAATGCAGGTTCCTCACAGAATTAAGATTTCTCGGAAAAAATGGTCCAATAATTTCATTATTCAAGCTTCCACACCAGACATTAGTTTTAAAGGAGTATTGATCGTGTGGTTCCATAATAAAATAGGTCGCTGAAGAGCACATATCTAACGAGTGATCAATTCGCTTCTATTTCAGCTTGAATTAAAAAACTAAAATACATCCGCGCATCTATATCTCGGTTTTGCAATTTGTGGATAAATTTCGCCTTGTTAGCCCGGTATTTATTTGATTTTAACATTTTTCTAGCCGTTGTACTCGATACTGCGTTCACCTGCATCATTTCTCGAAGAGAAGTTCCTGGATTTTCGCTAACTGTCTGCATTAGCTGAAGCTGACATTCTTCAACTTTAATCCAACCAGTATGAGAAACTTTAAACTTATTATCAACATTCCCCAACCCTTTAATTTGTTTAAAATCCCACTGACAGTTGACTGGCAAATACGTTTGGTGGGGTGTCGCTCGCTTAAAATAGTTGCCGCATCCCTATGGATTTTATAATTGTCGCCAACAATTAATACAATTTCTATTTTATGTTCTTTAGTTAAATAATTCATTTAGATGAAGTATTATTAATAGAATAAATTTAATTTCAACGGACAGGTGCTGAACTTAAGAAGTCAAAATGAACGGTGAAACTTGAATTTTTTTTTTGTTTTTTTAGAATTAGGATTTATAAAACAAACTACACTCCATAGCCATCTTATAATCGACCCACTTAATGAAGTGCAGTTTGCTTTGTAAATCTAACCTTATTATATTCATGTTATTCTAGTAGTTAAAATAATTTTGATTACAAATTGTTCTTACAGTTACAGATTAAGTGTAGATTTAAAAATGATTCTCACTTTTGATATCAAGCCACATATTTATTAGCCACTTGTAATAAATATTGGTTCAACAGCCGCTTATTCTAGCAGACTCATTTTGTATTTGATTACATAAATTCTTTATGCGTTTCGTGGTTTCGGAAACAAATGGTCCAATAATTTCATCATTAAAGCTTCCCCACCAGGCATTAGTTTTAAAGGAGTATTGATCGCGTGCTTCCATAACAAAATTGGTCGCTGACGAGTACATATCTAACGAGTGATCAATTCTCTTCTATTTGAGCTTGAATCCAAAAACTAACATACATACATCCGCGAATCTAAATCTCGGTTTTGCAATTTGTGGATAAATTTCGCCTTGTTAGCCCGGTATTTATTTGTTTTTAACATTCTTCTAGCCGTTCGGATCTTCGCTAACTGTCTGCATTAGCTGAAGCTGCCGTTCTTCAACATTAATCCAACCAGTATGAGGAACTTTAAACTTATTATCAACATTCCCCGACCTTTTAAATTTGTTCAAAATCCCACTGACAGTTGACTGGCAAATGCGTTTGGTGGGGTGTCGCTCGCTTAAAATTCTTGCCGCTTCCCTATGAATTTTATAATTGTCTATTTTATGTTCTTCAGTTAAATAATTCATTTAGATGAAGTGTTATTAATAGAATAAATTTAACTTAAACAGACAGGTGCTGAACTTGAAGAAGTCAAAATGAACGGTCAATGTTGAAAAAATTTAGTTTTTTTAGGATTTATAAAACAAACTACACTCCATAGCCATTTTATAATCGACCCACTTAATGAAGTGCAGTTTGCTTTGTAAATCTAACCTAATTATGTTTAAGTTATTGTAGTAGTCAGTAGCTTTAAAAATGATTCTCACTTTTCATATCAAGCCACATATTATTAGCCACTTGTGATAAATATTAGTTTAGCTGCCGTTCATTCTAGCAGACTCATTTTGTATTTGATTACATAAAATCTTTATGCGATTCGTGGTTTTAATTAGATTTTACCTTGCAGATAATTAATATCATGGCATAACTAAGGAAAATTACTAATTTGGTAAGGGTTCTCAAAAACCCTTAAATATCATATCAAAATCATGAATCATAGAAGAAGTTTACCTAAATGTTTGAAAAATAAATAAAGGTGAGTCCTAAGAATCAATGGTAGCTACAAATATTTATTAAGACGGTGTGAGTAAAAAAAAATTAAAGATAGTCGGCTGTGATTTTAAATTTGAATATCATTTTTAAGTTTTAAACAATATTACAAAATAAAATTTTTCGATAATAGTTAAAACAAATGTACTTTAGACTTATGCCGAATTCAAATTTTCTGGGTTACCCCGTATATGATACACACTATTTAAATTTTGATGATAGAATTTTTGGATTTGGACAAAACAAGAATTTTTATGAAGATAAAATTTTTCTGATGAATCGATAATCTTTTTGGACGTGATCCAAATAGACAGTTGTTATCATTACACTAAGATATGAAGTTCATAAAAAGTAGTATACAAACAAACTATTGCACTAATAAATAACAAGCCGTGCAACTCATCATAAATATCTCAATATATAATCAAACAGTCATACAGATCAAAAGCCTAGTGGCAAGTAGCAGCAGTATAAAAACACTGCATCAAGAGAAAACTCACAAGATATTCTATTCACCAGAGGGACGGTATTCCCTTCGGTATTCCCCAATTGTATAGAAATAATGGGAAATCAGATATTTCTCTAACTCGCCTTGTTAAATAATGCCAAAGTTTGCCCGATCGACATCATCGACAGCCCTACATCGACAGACCTGTCTAATAAGAAAACTAAAAGTTGCCCATGGTATTGGTCCACCATTTTGAAGGATAATTCAAGTACGCAACTGGATTTATCGTGCTTCTGCAATGTTATCATTGCAAACATCCAACTCCACTGCTGTTTATTAGGCAAAAAGAGTAAATAAAACAATGTTTCAAAATTTCACCGTGCATACTAAAAAAATCACACTATATATTTCTATAAAATCAATGCCGTTCTTTGACACCAAAACCAAACAATTACTTATTAATTTTAATACACCGTTAATTTTGCATTAAATTAATCCAACATTATCAGAAATGTTGCATAGCCATACATAATATACCATCTGATTGGATTGAAATGTTTAATTATTGCGAATATGGTATGATTACAATCTTCAGTAAGTTCATACTACAAAGCACCTTTTTACGTTATTTAGCTAAAATAAATTCTCCAGCATACATGTGACAATTTCCGCTATGTTATACAAGTTTGAAAACCAATACCTAATGAAAAAATAAAAACAAAAGCAAGACCACAGCTATCGACGCGTTGTAAATGCAATTTTCTATCCTATTACGAGTGCACGAGGTGGCCGGAGGAGACCTGCAGCCAGCTTGTCTGTGAGATCCGTTGTACCCATTTTATTTTGGTCGTTTTATAATTTTGCCCGGCTCACTTTTACTTGCAATCAGACACGGCTGTACACATTGGTGTTTTGCCTGCCGGCCACTCACCGTCTCTCATAGCTAAAGATTGTTACAGTTTTGCAGCTTGCTCAACGATAGTCGCTTTTTTGCGGGCCGCTAGATGCTGTAATTGTAAACGAAAATGAAAACACAACACGTAACTTTGTCTAGCATTATAGAGAGTGCTTCTTTGCTACTATTAATGCTGTTCGATGCCATTGATGGTCTCCTTCCTTTTTTGTGCTTTTGTGTGGCATGGATAAGGTCATATGGGCATGGTGTTTCTATTTGTTAATCGTATTGACGAATCGTATCGTATATTTGTACCTAAGCTTTTTTAGTATTGAGCACTTTTAGTTATGAGCGTCGTCGTTGTCACAGTTATTCATTTTAATGCGTGTGTTATGGAACAAGTGATTAATAGGCCAATTTGAAAAGGGCAATATGAAAAGTGTCCAAACCGATCGGGTAAGATGAAATATTTGCAAATATTACATTTCCCGGTCATTATTGATAATGCCCTGTATCTATTGGGCAGGATGATTACCTTTTTATTCCGTTTAATTTCCTATATTTACAATCAGTACACCCTATTTACAATTTAAACTCATTTTCTCTAGTATTTATATCTTTCTGTTTTTTACATTTGAGTCTAAGAAAACGTTGTCATTTCCGGTAGTCCTGTTGTTGCAGTGCTTTTTAACTTCATGGCTAGGTCTAGGTAACACACACGAATGACATACCTACATTAAATATGGTGTAGAATCTAGTTTACTTCTATCGACTGTACTATGTTTGGTTGAGAGTATTTAATATTTAATATTTATTTCATAAGTCAATTGCTATTCATTTGCCGACGTTTCGCACAAGTTTCTTTGGCTTTCTCAAGGCCTACAATAATACATTAAATTTTTACAACATTACAATAAATTTTTTTATTCTAGTAAAAAACAAAAAGTAATAAGGAGCCTAGTAAAGAAACCCTACTTACTCGAATCAAAACGACTCTATAGTCTATAGAAATAGGGTCATAACCTTTGCATCTTTGCTCTACAAAACACATCAAGTTCGCTGGAGCTTATTTCCGCATTTTTCGTTCGTTGCTTTTTGCTCGGTAGCCGTGTAATGAACATGAATTTTCAAGCCTTGTTGCAAAACTAGTTTACACAACGTAAGCACCACGTGGTTACCGACCTGTGTATCCAATAAAAACACAACTTTCGATTTGTTTGGGCGTTTCCGTATATAACATCCATGTTGCTTATTTGTCAAACCAATCTGTCAGTAATTCGTCTTAAGAACCAAGTGAATTTATGACGACAATGTTGTATATGATACAAAATGTTGTGTGCACCACGCCCAGAAAGTGGTCTATGGGCCTTGAAAATCTCCAGCCTTACCTGCTCGGCTGTGTATCTGTGCTCTCATCCCAAAAAATAATCCCTTCTCGGTTTGATATACAATACATTATTACAGATGTTTAATGAATGGAATTCTGAATAGAAAGTGTTGGTTAAAGCGGGAAAACTACTCTAAAGACATTATTTTGTAGAAACAGCTACTAAGTAAATGTTCAGATTGTGTAGATTTGTGTATCATTTAAGAGATTCGCATTTTCAATATCTAATGGAATAGATATCCTAACATTCATTGTATTATATTTAAATACAATTTGACCGTAAATAAACAAGTTCTTTCCATTACAATCCGTACGTTCGCTTTTGGCCTACCTAGAAGGAAAATGTCATCTGAAATTACACCAAAACGCAACGATGTAAATTAAATACTTTCTCAAAACTATTGAATTTGAACGGCAATTTATACTGCAACATTTTGGATTCATTAATACTTCAATACTTCATACTTCAAACTGGGAAAGGTAATGTAATTGTAACGGGCGATATGAACGGAAGAGTGGGTAACGATAATAAAGGAATTGAAAGATACATGGGACCGTTCGGAGACGAAAAAAATAAAATGATAATGGAAACAGACTGATTGACTTTTGCATAGAATACGATCTAATCATAGCCAACACAAAATTCATGCAAAACAATATCCACAAATTTACAAGAGAAATCCATTCCAGAAATGAATGGTCTATTATTGACTACTTCTTAGTAAATGCGGAAAGCTGGAAAACAATTAAAGACGTAAAAGTCGAGAGACGTGCAGATGTTGGCAGCGACCATTACCTGGTGAAAATGGAAAAAATATCTTACACAGGAGACAGGAAAGTTCAAAAAAGGAGAAAAATAGTAAAAGAACAAATAAAGAGCTATATGCTAAAAGATGATAATATTAAGTGCAGGTACCAACGGAACATAACGGAACGTGTGGGAGAAGCGTCACATACGGGGGTAACATTTAAGAAAAACCTACTTGAGGCAGCGCAGAAAGCGTGCGGAATAACACGAAATACCAATTCTTTCACAAAGAAAAGTATATGGTGGTCGACAGACATACAGCAAAAAGTTAAGGGAAGGAAAAATAAATGGACAAAATACTTACAGACGAGAAGAGATGAATATTACAAAATATACAAGACAGCTAGCGTGGAAGTTAAACACATGATCGAGAACATAAAGCAACAACCATGATTTAAAGATAAAATGAAGGAAAATTACTCCACCAACCAAAAACTATTCTTTAGTACACTACAGCAGTCGAAACAAAGCAAACTGGTCAGATTGAAGAACATAAAAGACAATGATGGAAAAATCCTAACGGAAGAAAGGCTCAGAATGGAAAGATGGAAACAATATTTTGAACTGACAGACCAGAGCCAGGAGGACAAGCCGGAATGCGTAGAGGACATGCAGACAGATGTCATGGAAAATAGCCAAATAGAAGAAATCACAACAGACGAAATAACGCTAGCCATATCCAAAGTCAAACTAGAGAAATCTCCCGGGTAGGACGGAGACAGCAAAAATGCTTAATTATAAGGATGATACTGGAACAAAAATGTATTTCTAAGTATATTAAATAACATACCAAACGAAAGAAAAATACCCACAGATTGGATCAGAGCAATCATTATGTCGATATTTAAGAAGGGAGACGCAAAGAATTGCTCAAATTACAGAGGCATTACGTTGACAAGCATACCAGGAGAAGTATTTGCAAGAATAATGGAGAGGAGATTGAGAGACAAGCTGGAACCAGATTAGAAGATACACAATACGGGTTTAGAAGGGGATGCACACGGGATCTAGTATTCATAATAAGACAGCTAACGTAAAAACTACTCAGAAAAAGAAAAGATATGCACATTTGCTTCATAAGAAAGCTTTTGACAGAGTTAGAAGAAGAGATGTTTGGGAGAGTTTGAAAAGAAGAGGAGTCACTATAGAAATGATCGAAGTTATAAAAGCCTTATACAAGGATAACAGAAACAAAGTAAGAACCCATAATGACGAAATAAATAATACTTCATTTAGGCTTCTTGGATTGGAAATGTCTACAATTATAGTAGACCAAATTAGTCAATATTCAATAGATACTGTCATTACAACAAATATGAAGATAAGTAGGCTCGGGCAAAATAACAAAATCCGATTTTTGACCGACCGGGAATCTAACCAGGGTCGGGGGGGGGGGAATTTTCCGTTTTAAGCCACGATGCTATGAATTTTATTAAAAAGTGTTTTACTTTAGTTTAAGTAATGACTTATTTTATTGGTGACATAGAAGTTACTGTTCCTAAATACAACAGCTAATAGAAATTTCAAAAAGCAGGTACTTGAGAGTTAAATGCAGAATAAAATATATTACCAAGAAGGAAGACGTTGTTTAGGATTAATGACAAATGTGAATGTAAATTTTCCACCATTCAAGTTTATATCTTCTAGATTCTAGACGGTGGAGCGGTATCGTAGAATATTTTGCCGTTTGGCTGCATTCCAACACATAGTATGAGTATGCTCATATAGGTTCGGCCTTTCCAACATAAAGCATACATACTTATTAATATTACATATTCCAAAAGATTTAGGGATGCTGCAAGCTCACACGATTCTCTTGTAGAAAGAGAACAGACCAGAGCACGTCAAGATTAAATTAAATCTTGGTTTTGTCTACTATTTATTATTCATCCAAAGATAAAAAGAAACCTAAAAAGTCAACTTAGCGCTATCAATAGTGTCTTAGATGTAAATTTGTAATTGTGTAAATGTATTGGAAAAATAGCGTTGTCAATTATTTCAATTTTAAAAGTTGCTGTCATTGCAATTACCATCGCCCGCTTAAAGTTAGGTATCTCTGCAAAAGTGCACTTCGAGCGGCTAGACTAGTGTTCGAACTAGTATTCTGGGCAAATGTTCATTACAGCTGATTGCAGTGTACAATCGAGAGCTATCGACAGGTTTGGCACCTACCTCCTAACAATTACACCGCATCGCTAGAGTTCTCTTTTCGCTGGTCGTATTTGCTTCGAACAAATATTGATTTCTCTTTATTATCGGGTAGAGATAACCGCCATTGAGTACGGATTTTCATTCCGATGACGATGAGCCAAAGCTGAGCCGTGCTGGCGGTCTGGAGAAAGTTGAAGTCGGCCGTCAAGTGCGACAAGAAAAAGCACACAAATGGTCGCCGCATCAATACCATGCCGCCTCGCAGCGAACCTGTTATCCTGCTTGAATAGTTCTATAAAAGTCTCGTCGCTCTGGCCAGCTGTAACTGAAACGTGCACATCGTCACTTCATGTATGTCTTTTTAATTGGGATTTAAGGAAATTGTCGACCAGCCATCAAATATTCAACATTCACAAACACAGACGACAAACAAAGTTACAACACTAATTGGCTCCCATTGTAAATCAAAAGATCAAAACCTTGCTCAATAACTTTAAAAGCTGCAATTGGTATATTATGTAAGTTGATATGTTGATATCTGTAGGTATATGACAATCGCCGAGTTTGTCCATTGCCTGATTTTTGCCCGATAACTTCGAGGCGATGTGGGTAAACCTGAAATCTTAACGTCTAAAACGCTTCTTGAGTAGTTCTGCCACAACGCGTTGGGGGTATTTTGAGTTTTAGCACAATTGTGGCATTTAAACATGTAATTTAGTAACGCGCGATTTATCACAATACGTGCATTCATTTTAAGGCGGTTACTGGATATGTGGAACAATAAATCTTCATAATTTATTTTAATTGAACTGCTACAAGAGAAAAAGTAAATTTATTGTCTTTTTTGTGCAAATATCAAGACAACTGTAACTTTTTATCAATTCCTTAAATTCTTACACCCGTTTTAACATTGATAATAATAATAATAATATACCGTTTATTGATTCCTTCTATAGTATACATAACACACACAAATCCAATACATATGTTCAACACAATGTTATAAGGAAGCTGAGGGTGTGGTTCAGGTTAACTGCCACTAAAATCAGAAACTAGAGAAAAATAACACATTGGCCTAATTATACAAACACACAACTGAAACAGGTAAACAAGTAATGATACCACAACGTACATTTATCCCAGAGAAAACGAAGAAAAAAAATACCATTATAGTTCACCAGAAGCAGCCACCCCTCAAGTATCTCGCGGAAACATATTTTACCATCCTCCCCTTAAAGTTCCCATGGACTTGCACAGTGCACACGCCAGTAGACTCAGAAACCTTATTATATATTTTGTAAATATTATAAGAAAAACTATTTTTATAAACGAATACTTAGCGTGTGCACGTCCCCCCTGAATTAAATGCTATGAAATAAGTACGTTGGATTATCCGTCGTTATAATTTTGTAGAAAACCACGTCAAATGCAGCAGTCTTCTACCTTGCATATTTAGCTATTTGAGCTCTGGTAGTTTATGGCTCACATGGTCTATTTCCATAATGCCAAACATTAGTCTGATACATGAATTCTGAGCCGTCTGGATTTTACTTTTTGCAGAATCAAGCGAGAGCGTGTCGCAATAATTAAATATGGACAACACAAAGGAGTCAGAAAAGGTTTGTCGTAATTTTTCATTTAAATAAAAACAATTGCAGTATACTCATTTTAAACTACCGTATGCTTTCTGGGCACATCCATTAACATGATTTATTTCCAGCGATTTGTTATTAATACTTACACTTATACGATATATCTTGACCTAAACCACCCGCCGGTATTCGTCGGCATACAAACAATATAGGTTCCGATTTTGTTGGATTCAGCTATAGCAAGTGCCCAAGGAAACATCAGCCAAACTTTTGAGATTCGATTCTGACTTGCCGCTAAACCTTATCTGCTCTAAATAAATGGCAAAGTTGAGTGTCATCGGCATAAAAATGGGTTTTACAATGAAAACTGCAATTGGCCGTACAAAGCGGCAACAGCAAAGGTGAAAGTATCGGATCCTGCGGGACTCCAGAACTCGCCATAAGTTCATCAGACTGCCTACCACCGCATATCACTTCTGCTCTAGTCAAAATTTGATAAGATCTCAAATTACGGCCAAAATAATTAAGTATAGGTGAAAATGTTGTGTTGATAGTAGCGAATGGGTTTGTGTAATCCAATAGGCAAAGCACTCTCAGATTACCCTTACCCGTCCCCCACAGAACATCATCGTCTATACTGGTCAATGCCGTCTAAAACCCGACCGGAGCCCTGACTGTGTTTGTGGGAGCAAATTATTGCTGTCCACAAATCCGCTCATCTGTTGCCAAAGATTTTTTTCTGAAACTTTAGCTAAGTATGGTACAATACATATAAGTCTAAGATCACTGAAATGTTTCGGTTAAGTTTTATACTTTCTGCCGTTATAACTACTTTCTTTCATATTGAAATTCCCCCGCTTCATTCCAGCCATTAATAATATTTGTGATGTGTGGTAAAATATGTGGGCAGATTATCCCTATGTGTTACACTTCCACTTCCACTTTCATCAATTCCCGCAGCAGAACATTTAATGCGTTAATTCACTGATGCTCAAAACGAAATATAGCATCCCCAAATGAATTATTATTATTGTAGTTATTGAGTAGATTCGCAGCCCGTGCAGCTGTATTAGAAATGAAGGTGACAAAATATTTGTTGATAGTATTCTGATCATCAAGGTGTGCGGGGAGGACGGTTGCGGACCTATGAAACATACCACCTTTCCTCAACGCTCAATTATTTGAGATTTGCAATTGACTCTGCGAATAACCTGCGCGTTCCCGAGTTTTTGAGGAATTTACCAAATTTCTTTCCAAGTCTTTATAATAATTATACTTCTCAATTGTATTGATTATTCGATAATCTTTGACTGCCTTGTCTCTAAGCTGCTGCATTAGTCTATTATCTGTCAGCCAAGTGGTTAGGTGGTTTATTAATTTTTACCCTTTTAATAGGTGCATGAAAATTTTGATTTTAATAACGTTAGATGTTAAACATACTGCCGCCGAGTTGATAAACAAAATATCAAATATGAGTAAAAATGATAAAGATCAAGCACAAAGTTTTTGCGTATATATTGCCGGCACTTTTAGAGATAGGTCAGAGGTCAGAGGCTCTGAGTTTACGTCTCCAATCATTTCGGTATTAGAAATCACAATTAAATCCAAATTAAATATTAACAAAACAAAGAAACATACAAAGACAAATACATATCACAACAATCCAGGTACAAGAGAAAGACATAAATGATATCCATTCCAACAATAAAGTAATGCAAATAAACAAGTGAACGAAATAAAACGTTTTACTGAGTTGATTCTGAGTTAAATCTGTGATCGGGATTTATTGGTTTTCTCAATTTCTTAAGAAGTTAGAGTAAGTTAAATTACGAACTTGGTAGTACTTTAAACATACCCACATACTTATGAAATATTTTACGCAAACAATATTGCAGGAAAAAGGGTGAAAAGCTTATCTCTACGAGAAGATGTTAATGGTTTGCAACAAGTATGGTCGTCTAAAATAAATTTCTCAAAGAGATCGCCCAAGTTTGAGACGTCCTGAAATAGATAACGGCCCAAGTTGATAGCATGCTCTTTTAAATAATATACATAGAGGGAAATGTAAACAATTAAGAAATACAACAAATATAGGAGCAACGACAACTCGACCACACAGAACTTGACTGCTACACGGGATTGGAAACTCTAACAGATTATATCTAATGGAGGAAATGGAGATTTACAAGAATAAAAACAAGAAGCCGGACAAAATATTGAATGAATTCATGGAAGTTAACACTAATAGATTCTTTCTGACATTTCCATAACACGACACATTCACGCCTAATCCCATCACACATTCACGCCAAACTTCACACGAGACGCCACCATTTTAAAACATTTACGCGGTGGACACAACAACGCCAAGAAGAAGTAGTTTAATAGACAAATTGATGGTAAATAACGAGAAAACTTTACGACAGTATAGTTCACGCAACAGCTTTACTGATAAAGAGACCACGAAATGGAGTACCAACGCGAGAAAAAGGGGGAAAAAGACGAATGACAGTTGATGACGGTAAATACCTATTTAAAGAGATAACATGTAATATACTCTATGTAATTAGCAGTTTGCATCTGAAGACGGGGTAACCCGAAAGCTAACTAATGCAAGATACCAATAAAACTGACTAACGGAACCAAGGTTGTTTTTATTATTATATTCAACTTCAGTGAAACATGGAGACCTTCCTGGCAAAAATATAGGAGCGTTAGTTAAAAACTTTATTATTTAAATTCTGAATAGTGAGAATGGATCGCGGCGCCATAACATATTGTTGTCCCGAGTCGCATCAAATGCATTCACCATGTCATTATGCTGTTGATTGATGTATGGTGGAATGAGTTTGTATTTTAAAACCCAATAATGCATTACACATTTCTTAGTAACCTTAGTTTCATTGATTGTTTGTGTGCCTGAATATGAAAACGGACCAGTTGACCGAAATTAAGTTATGAATGTTTTTAGATAGATTAAGTTATGGCAAAGGTACTCCAAAATTTTAAACCGATTGCCACAAAGAGAAATTGAAAAAAAATATGTTGCTGATGCACAAAGTAAACTTTTGTGCTATGACGCTTCAAACATTTGCAAAGTTTAAAAGTTAATAACTTCGCGCATACTTGGATGTTACGCTGACATTTTTGGAACAATTTCGATATCAGTTTCAATATTTTTAGTAGAATTTATTATTTCATTACTCCGTTTAGGTTTTATAGAGTTTTTAATCTATTGCGTCATTGACCTGGGATTACAAAATAGTGTAAACTAGGTATCTTCATCTCTCGAGTCTTAAGAAGACTTCAGCATTCCCGTTAGGGGTTTTTGGCGTCTCTGATTCTAAATATGAATTCGAATTTTTAGTATTCTAAATGGCGGATGTACATTTAAAAATTAAAACATATAATATATGAAGGTTTCGGACTCCAAATCTGTTGTTAGATGTACAAAATTCAAAATTGCGGATTCAATATAGCCACTAAATTTGTAATTAACTGAAGGATTTGGAAGAAACCAGAATTATCGGAGGTTAGATGAATGGCACCGAGTGCAATCTGGCAACCATAATAAATTAACGTGAATTTGCAACTTTTCTTTTTGTATTTCCTGTAACACAATTATGCTGCTGTCTGATTTCTGATTCATATGTGTTGTGATATCAGTTAAAAATCCAAATTTGCGAATTCAATCTGACACGTATAAAATACAAATAAATCAGATAGTATCAAATTAATTTAAACGTTTAATGATAAAAAATAAAGATAACTAGGTGCACAAAACATGGAAATACAATCATAATAAATTTATATAAAAACTACATTTTTTTAAACTGCGCTATATAAACAAAATTACCATATTTGAAAAAAAAATTATTTATGTAATTTTTTTTTTCATGGTTTGTCACTGATTTGTATGTAGGCAGATGTTCTCTACACACAAAATTTCAACTTAATTGAAAAAAATTTCCAAATATAAAATTTTTTCAAATTTACAAAATCTTCCAAATATAAATTTTTTTCGAATTTAGCAAAGTTTCCAAGTTTTTATTATTGCTTCATGCATTGTCACCGGAAATCTACCCACATGCAAAATTCCAACTTGATTGGACACTGGGAAGTAGGAAAAATGTCGACTAAAAGATTTTGGACGTAACAAACAGACAAACAAGTGAAGTTAAAATAAGCGTAGTAATTGTACCGGAATATTACATAACTTCGTAGCGTGGTATCGACAACTGGTCCCTTTTTCGTTCGCATTAAAAACGTATTTTTTCATACGTTTGCAACTGCACACAGGTTTCCGAAGGACACACCTGATAAAAATAAAACACAATAAAGCGACTAATTAGCGAATATATATTTTTTTAATTTTGAACCAGTTTAGCTTTATTTGCGATTATCTGCGTAACTAGAAACGGACAACTGGTCACTTTTCACACCACGCACACATTTTGTGTCATTACTGTTACGGTAAGAACATTAACTTCGTAAATCCACACACTATTAAAAAGTGAGCGCGTATGGAAATAGTAAGTAGTTGCAAGTTTAGAAATATGACACAAAAACGCAATTCAAGTCTCACAAGCTATTATACCTAAAATTATCAATATTTTACAGTTTCCAATTGTATTTTTTTGAAAATTTTCTTCAAATAAAGTGTTACCCAATTACAATTAATGACAATTAATGAGCTACCAAAGTAAGAAAAAATGCGGTTACCATTTAAAAAACGTTATCGATGACGTCATAACTCAGTAACAGTTGATGGTTGGAAATTGAACTTTTCACAACAATTTGTAATATCATATTTAAAAGTCGACGTGTGAATGTGTGTTTTTGGACAAACCCGTGTTGAGCATAAAGGAGTTTGTTTCTTCTAGGGTGATCAGATTTCGAAAGATCAATGCTAGAGGTCATTATAAATTATAGGTTACACCCTATGGGAATAACCTTGGATTTTGATATAATAGAATGTACTTGCTGAATACTTGATGACTGGTAGTGCTGCATAATATTTTTTTTTCATTTTTCTTTACTGTCCTTTAGAACACAAAGTTCTCGAAATAATTGTTGTTTGTATCAAATAAATATATTTTTGCCTCTACTTAAACAAGAATTGGTTTGAATCAAAGATAATTTTCATTCTGTCGAAGAGAGCGTGTAAAACAGAAAAATTATGTTTAGTGTTTTAAACATAATAATGTTTTTATTTTTTTTATTGTTCATTTCGATTTTTTTTTATTTTTATCTTCATATAATCATATTACTATTGTACACAATTTTATGTGATTCAATTTATTGCAATTATTCTACATATTCTATATGAACAGACCTAAGTTGGGGTGATTGAACTGTCACAACTTTGGTTTACGGTTTACGGTAATACGGCAATCTTTTTCCAATTGTACTAATGTTTCGTACACAAATGTCGAGGTTAACGTTTTTCTATAAATTATTTACGATTATGCATTATATAAACTAAAATGTGCATTCTCGATACTCATATAATAATATATGATGAATAAGAAACACACTTCAGCAATCAAAAAATGCAACCGGAGCATCACATTATTATATATCGCAATAAATTAATACATTTTTGAAGTATTTAAAATAAAATTGCATTTATAATCATAATCGTATTTCCATCCATAAATTATTTAAACATTTAAAATGCTTAAATGAATAAATGTGCAATACAATCATATGCTCCATGAATATATAATCAGCAGCTAAAAAATATTAGTTTAAATTAAAGTCATTTGACAATTAATTAAGGATAGTTCTGGTCAATAGTTTACAAACAACAACGACAAATTTTAGATAAATTTCAGGTGGAAAAACTAGATAACTATGGAAATAAAATTTTAGTGAAGAGTTTACAGCGAGAGATTAGTTAAGAATGAATCAGAAATTGAGAGTGAGTTACGTTAGTAAGCTAATGCATGGTCAATTCCTAAGAGTTGTAGAAGGTGATGGCATTTGAAAGGTCGGATCGTTATCTTGGCTTCGTCATGAGAACATAAAGGCTGAAACGGAATCCTCTTTCATAGCGGCTCCAGATCAGGCAGTACGTACCAGATGCCATGAGCAAAAGATTATGAGAGTTGCTCATGATAGGAGTTGTAGATTGTGTCATCAGGCTCCGGAACATGTCTATCATTTATTGTCGGCATGTTCAGTGTTAGCTGAGTCGCATTACATTGCTAGGCATGATAGGGTGGGAACATAACTTTACAATTTTTGTTTCCAACTAGATTTAGTAATGGATGTGTCTCGGTGGTATGACCACATTCCGTCACCTGTTGTGAGTAACGATCATATTACCATATTATAAAACAAGTCTATCGCCACTGATAGAATGCTTGATGCTAATAAGCCATATATCGTGGTTAAGGAATTCCAGAGAAAAGTGCGCCTCCCTGCATTATTGATTAGAATATAAGGATCTCCCAATGGAAGGTGGAAGTATGTGTGGGGAATCAAAGTCTACACTGTGTAAATCCGGTGGTCCAGGACGCCAAGCAATTGGTCCTCCTCTTCCAATCTACCGATTTCGGAAGATGTCGTTGAGCTGGTCCCTGACATGTAACGAGTAATGTGCTGGAGCTCAATCACGTTGCAGCCACATCCCCGTTAATCTAACTTAACAAGCACGTCGCAAAATTTTATTAACGAAGTGCAATTTGTGGTTTTTATTGATTTTTAAAGCCAACGATGCACAATCATTTTTTTTTGTTTATATCTTTTTTGTGCTGCGGTCACTCAACCGATTTCAATAAAAGTTTTGTGGTATGTAGGCAACCATAAAAGGCTTCCAAATGGGTAAAAATGTACAGCATGCAATTTAAAAAAATATATTGCCATGGCGTTGCACATTTTTGGGACCGCCTGTATATTGTATAATCAAAAATAATTTGTTGAAATGTACCTTGAAGTACAGGGTAAGCCTGCAAAATGTCAAACTCTTAGCTTAATTAGTAACTGAGCTACAGAAGACGGGAGCTGAGTTGCAGGACCCTGTATATCATATCAGACCAAAAATAAATTTACTTACTTACTTACTGAATTCAATATGAAAATACGGTTGCCTTGAATACAAATACGAACTCTCGCGTAACGTTTTCGAAAAAGTGAGACGAAAATGTCAAAATGAAGAACTCAACGTTCTAGAAACCTCAGAAGGGTCTCATAGTAAACCTTAAACTTTGTACTTTTACCAGAAATGCTAAAGGTTTATTCACAAATATTTTTAAATCTTTTACAGAGATAGTGTAGTGTAGTGTGGGACGCTGCAAGAAAAGAAGCAATAAAATTGTGATGTGAAACTTTCAAACCCGGATTCGTATTCAGTGGTAGAAACCTACATGAAGCTCCTATTCGCTTTTTATTCACAAACAAAAGTTATCAATATGCCATATTTTCGATAGTATTTTCTTCGAACATTTTCTAAAGTAAAGTCATAAAATTTGTTGCTACCATGATGAAAATTAAGATCTATCATAATCAACAAGAAAAATATGGGGTTGCAATATAGAAAAAGAGCCGATGACGTAATAAGACAAAACAGTGAAATTTTTTATTGCTATGTGTATTTAGATAATTGAAAATCGGCGGGTTCTACAATTTTTGTAAATAATAAACCGTTTCCGAGATTATGTCGTGTTTTCAAGCTTTGCGCGCTACTCAACGGTCAAATCCGCGCGGTTTCCACCGACCAAAATATAGTCTAAACAGCTACCGTATTCCGCGCGGATGGATCCGCAACGTTTCCGTCGACCTAAACATAGGCTTAATTTAAAGGTGACAAGCGAGGATACTCAAGTAAATTAAGCACTCCGATAGATGATTGGCGAGGGGACTCACGCTAATCAAGCACCCCTATAAGCGAGACGCGAGGGGACTCACGTTAATCACTCACCCCTGGGCTATGCTAAAAGTAGTTTATTTACCAGCTATCTAGATTTGAAAAGGAAATACATTTCAAATGTTTTGAAAAAAAGTAGATTTTTTTTTGCCCTGAATAATCGAAAAAAATAATATATTGTCGTATACAGCGCCGTCTATCATGAACCGTAAAAATGTTTCGAATAAAAGTTTAGTATTTGCAATAAAACCATCTGGTTTCCTATTTAAGATTAGAACGTTGCCCGCAGCAGCGTAGAAAAGGGGCTAATTTTACCACAAACGAATGTCCCCAAATAGTTAAAGAGCACAGGTTAGAAAAAAATCGCCCGGTATATTACTTTATACCCCTGAATAGGGGCGATCGCGGTTTGAGAACCACTGTATTTAAGAAAAGGATTAATTTTGTGCACAAATTAAAATTGCAACTGTTTTGCGGTAAAATACGAAAAACCGTAAACATGGATACTAGGGTTAGAATATTGAACCCATTTTCTCGTCGAATCCAAGAGTAACTGTATTGGATTTATTTCCCTTGATAAACCATTTTATGCTTAATTTCACTGTACACTGTCCGAACTATTTGATAGGTAATACAGATGTTTGTTCCTTTACCAAAGAATTATTTTCACTAGCTGTAATCGCTTATTACAGATCCACCTACAGTTTACCATAAAATGTATGACAGCTCATTTCGATACACTGCGTAAGTATAGACTTAAACAAAGCTGTACCGTTGTTTGTAGAAAAGGAAACAACATCAAGGGGTTAAATGTGCTAATAAAATATCTATTGTTTGTTCTTACGATTTAATTTTTGCTGATTTAACAAACATTATGGCTTGGAGAAATTCGAGACAGATAGGGCGTTTAACCCATTCAAGGAGACGCTTTATGTTGAAAAGTCATCAGGACGCACATTAAACTCAAATTCAAGCCACCGGCAGGGCACAAGATGCAGTTAATGGTGAGGTTAGTTTTCGGGCAACTCGGTGGAGAACTAACATTGCTAATGGAGAGTATAGGAAGTGGTGGATGGTAGTGATGGCAAGGTCACACTCAAGACCAGTCAAGAAAGTGCCGTGCTACGAAAGAAATACCAATCAATACGAACATTCTAAATCCGTTCCGCGACAATAAAAAGTTAAGTAATCGCCAATTCTCACGAAATAAAAGGAGTTAAAAAGACTGAAAACAACCCAGCGATTGCAACTCCCTTCAGATGGTTGTATAGGATATCTAAGGGACTATATTGTGACCAGATAGTTGGAAGAGGGTGGGGTAAGGTGAAACTTATATTAAGGAGGGGAGCATTGTCGAAACAAAACCATTGCGGTCAACTTCTAATCAAAAATAGGCTAAAGTTGAATTTTTATTTACACCTTTATTGAAAACTACCAGTTTTTCTATTGTACAATCAAGGTGTTGTATAATTTTGATATTTATGGTAACCTTTTTTGTTCCCTATAAACTTATATGTGGTGGGATTTCGTTTAGCATTAGAAATTCATCTTCCAAGTGGTTTTTTCTTAATTTATCCCATTTTGGACACGTGTTTGATCAGACTACATACAATATAATTAGGATTGGAACAACTGAAATTGTAAGCAGAATTTATTAGAAATAACATTAAGCTAACATTAATTTTTAGGTTGTCGTACGTCAAAGGTAGAAAAATAGTGGAACATTTATGAGATCACTAGTTCGTTCGACGTCATGTCTGATGTCACGGTCAATTTTCTCTGCACTGAATAAAGAGATTCGATATAAAAAATCTAAATAAATAAGTGACTAACGAATGAGTCTGAATAAGACTCATCAAAGATTGCCACCCCCCCCCCCCCAAATAATTCTTATGCGTCATGTCATGTGAGTCCTGTGGTAGATATTATCATTTGATTTAATGATCATGAACATATTTGCTTTAACTTTATGTTTATGTTACGTAGCTTACATTTTAGATTTTTTCCACCTCTATGCAGCTGGAATTTGAAAAAAAGTGATATTAGAAAAATAGTCAAAGTAAGCAGAAAGCTATTACGATGTCATCGAGCTATAGTTTTAGAGAAATTAATGATAATCATGTACTTAATATATACTAATATTTAGTTTGTAGGAAAAACTGCGTTTTTCAGTAAAGATATTTTTACAACGTATACAGGTGTCTCACAGAACATGTACATTAGAAGTTTCTCATGTTCTACCATTTCTGGAAACTTAAAATTTTGGAATTAGAATTTAATCGATCATTCAGCTAAAACACTCTAAGTAAGTGAACTGTCACGTCCGGTCACCGGAAGCCGGTATCAACTTTGTTATTTTAAATGGAATGATATAATTTTGTTTATTTTTAGTTTCTACGTATCAATATACATAATTTTTAATAAGGTTTCCCTATACCTAAATATTACAATTTTTTAGTTTTTTTGATTTTACTAATCATTTGGGAATTTTCGGGGTTACGTTTAAAATTCAATATCTCGGTTATTATTGAAACTAGAAGTTTCATGATTGGTGGTCCAAAACTAGAAACATTGCCAAATAATACGATGTTTAGTTCATCATGATATCTTATACAGGGTGTTCAAAATTTACAACAGAATAATTGAATTTTCAAACGTAAGAAACCCATTTTTTCAAATAATGCAATCTGTATACTGTATACAGGCAACCTGTATACGCCATTCGATAGGAAATCTTTTTCCCTATTAATCAATGTTAGGGTTCCCTATATCTATCTTTAATAGTTTATAGTCCCTATATCTATCTTTAAAAGTTCAGATCGAGTAAATCCTAGTTTCAAAATTTCAAGTTTTCAGAAGTAGTAGAACATGAGAAACTTCTAATGTACCAGTTCCGTGAGACACCTGTATATGGTTCTTAATGTATTTTTACTAACAAAATATCAACCATTGCTTTATATTACCAAAAAGCAAGCTATAAAACATGATTATTTTGGAATCATCCAAACGTTGTGATCTGGCAACATGTGTTCATTTAATACCATCACAACCGAAGTGACCTTAGAGCAATGACATGCTCATGTGCCAATAAAAGCACAATGTCTTACCAAATTATACTGTAACTTTATGGAACGGAACATTTGGAAAAAAGTGTATTTTATTAGTATGTACCTAATAATAAAACCCTTTGGAGCGTTGGTTTACTGCTCTACTTAAACGAGTTAAAAGTCTATGCACACAAAAATATCATAAATGGTAACCCGATTGTTCCTGGCACACAACGCAGTTTTCTCCGTGCGAAGACGCGCAAATCCTACACATTGACCAATTCCGACAAATATCTCATATAAAAATTATCCCACGTACAGTTACATTCTGTTGTGCAGGCCAATTGATCACGACATAGGTATTTCTAGGTCGCGATCAGCATATGAATATGCCTAGAACGATCAAAAGAAAAAGAAAACAAACGGTGATTAGGATGACCCCAAAAACTCACAAAAACGAGCCTCCTTAAAGCAACGGTGCGATACCCGATAATTCCGGGCCAAATCTCAATTAGGTAGTTTTACTTTTCATCGCTTTCGTTTTACATTTTTTTTGTCGGAACAATTATGATCATTAGCAACGTTAGTTACTTAACTAAGCACTGGTTTATATGGACGGCCAGAAATGCTTTCACTTCTTCCTGTCATTATACTGCAATTTTCTTCTGTTCTGCGAGACTCGATTTAACGCGTCTTGCTCTCGGAGATTGCTTGTTTATTATGTCAGCATTACAGAGATTGCATCAGCAACCAGGCCAAGTTAACGAGTTTTTCTATTTTCCATGTATTTGTTCTCATATGAACAAATAGATACTAAAATGATAATATTGTGACCAGTCTCGAAGCTGGTACGCTGTAAGAACATTATTTCATGTGAGATATGACATCTTTATTTTAATATCTACACGTAGCTATCACGCCTACCGTTTTGCTATCTCACCCGAGTACACCCAAACCACCCTCGTATTCCATCTGTCGGGGCATTTGAGATGTGCATGTCCATCTGTCGGGGCATATTGTGTCACCTTGAAGGCTGTGGATGAATGGGTGTAATCAAAAGATGTTCATATTTAGTGGCGTGATATTCATATGTGTTATATGTGATATGTCATATGAGATGTCATATGTCAATAAACCTAAGTACCAACACGAGTAAAGTGTAGAAACGCAATACAAAGTCTTTGAAACTGGTCGACCTAACTAGGGACCTAACTATAAATATAATGGATTATTGTTCCTTCAGTCATTCATTCTTTATACAGAGTTTAGATCTCCTAAAAATGCAAAGCCATAGTTACCATAGTTGGCCGCAAAACGAGATTTTGCTAAATTTAATAAATCAAAATTCTGGATATGGCAATTTCTGTCAAAAGTCCCATTAGAGATATAGTTAGATCCAACTGAAGATACATTATATAAGGCATTTCGGATGTTATTTTCCAACCATTGTTTCCAAAAATTTTTAGGTAGGTATCATTGGTGATGATGTCAAATTTATATTTTTCTGTTCTGGACGCGTTTATTTCAGAGACATTATACAGTGTGTTCCACTTAAGAGTGTAACACCTTCACATCTTTTTTATTTTTCGTCCAATTTTAATAATTTTTTTTTTCAAATATAGCACGCATATTGTTCTCTTTACTTAAAAAAAAAACAATTATCTTCTTTAAATGCAAAGCACCTTGTGATTGCCGAAAAACCCTTAATCCAAAATTTCATGAATATTAAAAAATATAGTCCGTAAACATTATTTGCATAGGCAGCTGCGCTTAAAAACTGTGCTGTGGAAATTTTGGTTGAAATAAAACCTGAACGGTCAAAGTGCTTTGTCGTATTTAATTATTGTCTGAATAATAATGCTTACACTCGCTAATCTTATTATTTCCACCTTTTCGGCGAGTGTAAGCATTATTATTCAGACAATAATTAAATACGACAACGCACTTTGACCGTTCAGGTTTTATTTCAAACAAAATTTCCACAGCACATTTTTTAAGCGCAGCTGCCAATGCAAATAATATTAACGGACGTACAATTTCATAATTTTTTAATATTAACTAAATTTACGGTTTTTGGACAATTCTGAAAAAGTATTAATAGTAAAAATTTCGATTAAAAAATCTCTAAAGTGATTTCTTGATTTTTGCCATTTATTTTGCCATCACAAGGTGGTTTGCATATAAAGAAAACATTTTTTTTTGCAGTAAATAGAAAAATATAAATTCTATACTTGAAAAAAAAAAATACTAAGATTGGACTAAAAATAAAAAAGATATGGTGTTACACTCTTAAGTGGGATACACTGTAGATACTTATCGTTAATATTTAGATTTAGGTATTTAGTTCTATTGCTTAGTTTGTTAGGAATATAGCGGTAAATGCTGGAAATTGCCTATTTGCCTTTGTTGTAAGAAAATATCTGCAAAAATGTCATTATTACTTAGTTTTCAAAAAAGGTCTGCAACGGCCATTTTCTAATAACATGAATATCGCTGAAACTGTTACCTTTACGTCAATATCACCTAATATTGGTAGGGCAATTTTCGTTGCAAACATAATGCGTCATAATATACAGGTATTCCATTTAAAAAAGTTCTTTCACCCACGCCTAAATACACCACCTAGTATAAATGAAAATAAGTTTACGTTGTAGAAAATGATAGGCCGAACAAGTTTTGTATTAAATAATTTTTTCCTTCTCTAAAGATAACTGCAATATCAACCACCGTGACTCTAGTCACTCGCCCTGTCGATTTTTGTAACATAGAAATTTTAAATATTTGGAGAAAGGCGAATCGACAAGTTCATTTGCTTACTTTTTGAATTTGTCAAGATAGAGAGAAAGAGTAAAACAAATAGTGGTAAACCTTTTTTTCCTAATCACTCTACTGTGCTATAATTGCAAAAAATAGAACACTTAAACAGATTATTCTTTATTGCTTGGGAGAATACTACTTAACATGGGTTGTGAGGGCCTATTAGTATGATTGTGTAGTATTGACCAAAGTTCGAGTAGGACAACCCTCGTCCTTTCGGATAAAAATAAACATGAAGGTCTCCCATAGAAAATCGATAGAAACTTGCCTTTGAACTTGAATATTTTTATTATAGAAGATTACCGAAACAAAAATCCTTCTCGTTTCGCTGCTAATCTCAATTGCTTTTAGCGATTCAATATAGAAGCCACGTACTCATAATGACCAGTATAGATATGTCTTCAATTTGCTAGTTACACAATTACAGCTTCATTTAAATTCAGCAAATAGAAAACCTTTCTCAAGAATCAAGAAATGCGAGAGATGGGATTGCAGCTATGAATACTGGTGTCGATTCCATCGAATACATTACACTCGAGAGGCGTTTAAAAACCCAACTGAACCTTTTAGAGTAGATTTCCGCTCCTGCAATGTGTTGCATTATGAGAATTTCCAGAAATACAGCGATTTTTTCAGTAAAGATGCGGTTGCTGGCCGTAGTTCTTTATCATTGCATTTTCCAGAAAACAAATATTATGTAATAATTGGCGACGGGTTTGAAACCAAAAAATTCAGATCTTTAAATTATTGTATACGGTACCATACACCCGGCAGTTCAGAGTATGAAAATGTATCTATATAAGTTTTATATAACAGTAGGTATATATATATATATATCAGTTCATAACTACACCATTATTAGTTCTATTAAATAATTCTTATATTGTGAAGATTGAAAACATACCATATTTGCAATAATTAAACGTTTTAATCCAATGTAATGCATTGGATAATATCGGGTCAAGTGATGTGAAAAGAAAGGTGTGATAAAATTAGTACGGATTGACATATGTTTTCTTTTGGTCAAAAGGAACAGTAGAGATTTTATAGCATCGTATACAGGGTGATTTTTTTAGTATACAGGGTGAAGTTTTGTAACATCGTTATTTGCTGTTTTTTACTCAAAAAAGCAGTTGAATTGGACAAGTAAGTGCATAGATTAAAAGAAAGCTTCCATTGCATAGGGACGAAAAGTCCAATTGCAAACTTGTGTTATCTTTAAAGAAGGTGGAGAAACTATGGCCAACGTTTAGTTTTCTTATGGGCGCCATGTTTGATTTTGAAATGTTTGAGGATATTTCTTACTTGCTTTCCATATTGTACTACAATTATTGGGCTGTATATTTTTTGCAATTTTTTATGAATTTGCAATTTACAATTTTGCTTTTGCAGTGATTTGGAATTAAAGTCAACATTGTTTTTTTATGGAACTAAAATTATAGCAGTTTGCTTTTACTTGTCTGACGAGCAGGCCTTTGCTGTTCGTTTTTCACGTAAAAATTACATTTTCAAATAAAGAATATCTAAAAAACGAACAATACAATGTATTCAGGCTGGCTTCAGGCTGATGTTGGAAGTGCTCTTTATTTAAACATGACATAAAAATAAAAAAAGAAGACTTGGTTTGAAGTGATATGACATGCTCCAAAGACGTTGATTTTAGCTCTGATCCAATCTTAGCAAAACAAACAAAATAAGAAGAACAAGTAACATAGTCTAATATTTAGAGCTAAACAACAATATTGTGAAACATAATAATTGAAACTGAAGAAAATACCACCGAAAACGATAAATTCAAACATGCCGCCCATAACAACACCAATGGTTTCTCCACGATCTTTAAAGATAACTCAGGTACACAGTTAGATTTCTCGTGACGTTGCAATGGTTTCGTTACAAACATCATATTCTACTGCTTTGTACCAAAAAACAATAAAAAACATTGTTTAAATATTTCACCCTGTATAAGAGAAAATCACCATGTATAAGATCTCCCATTTTTACCAAAATAAGACAAATGTCATTACTCATAGATTTTAACACACCTTTCATTTCACATTAAATTGACCCGATAGTATCAGAAATGTTGCATAGCCAAACATAAAGCAACATAACTTTGGATTGAAACGTTCTGTTATTACGAATATGGTATGGTTTCAATCATCACACTACAAGCAATTTGTTTTTTTTTTAAATATTTTAGTTGACAAAATATTATAGGAAACACGAGTGATTAAAAAATTTTCACCGATTGCAGCGCCATCTACAATGAAACTGTAATGCATATGCAACTATTATTTAATTATGAGATGGCGACAAGATTGGAAACAAACGTATTTAGTCAGTCATTTTACATTTAGACACTTATTTTTGTTAAAAATGTTAATTTAAAATTCTCATGGTTAGATTTTTATGGGCCATTAAAAAAACTATAAATAAACTATAAGTATAAAGTTCTTTCGAATTCATCGTACGGCCTCATCCAACTGAGAAATCTAGGTATGTAGGTCTCAGAACATTCTTATAAAAGCTGCAGGAAAACCTGCTAGGTTAGCAGACTGTTCTGAGGTACCGAAAGGTGAAGCATCGGAACCAGACACATTACCACAGCATGCTGTACAAATAAATTCTTTATGACAATGAGATTGCAGCTACAATACAAAGTAATTACTCTTAATTATAATTATTTCTCTTTTCGTATTAATCATTATTTTCTGGTACCATTCGGCATTTATCTTTTAATCGCTAGAATCATTAAATGAGTGTATTGAGAACCGGCCTCATCAATTTCTCTTAGTTTATTGACCTACTAAGAAGTAGACCCGGAACAACACTTTCCATGGCCTTCTTGCATCCGCCAAGTTCATTGATGCGTTCGTTGTACTCCCCACCAGAACTAGTTCCTCATTCGGCCACAAGGTGTTTTCCCCACCGTATTCACTTCACGGACACCTGTTTCTTCACTCCACAGATGTTCGATAGAAATCGGGGTCAGTGTTCCACTGGGTTACGAACTTGATATTGACTTTCTTGGTGGCCATAAACAAGGAACGTAGCTCAGAAAAAAATGTGAAAGGCGGAGAAACTCTATAAGTAGGATGGAATCGAAAAATTACAGAGTTCGGAAACAACTCTTTTTTATTTTGCATGCACTTTACAACGAAAAAATTTAAATACAATAAATTACTAATAAATAACTGCGGATGACGGATAAAGGATAAGACGGAAGAAGGAGGGTTTAAATATTAAACCCGACAATATTTTACACAAAGAAATCACTGCACATTCCTAACTACTTTCTTTATATTCGTTATATGCACTGTAGGCCATATCGGCAGCTTCTCGCTTTCTTCTGTGGTCGTATCCACCACCGTGGCTGGGGCTTGCATGGATAACGGTGTGACCGCCACCATCGTCATGATCCGATGATACCAACTTCTTCAGTCCTATGACGAGGGACAGCATTAGGGCCATGGCGGACACCATGAGTGCTTTCATGGCTAACAAACCCACACCACCAAGACCTAAGGCACCCATCATTTTACCCATCATGAGGCCCATCATCATGACTCCCCCCATTCCACCACCTTTGCCGCCCCCTAGACCTCCCTTGCCCCTTGGAGATCCTAAACAAAAATTCATATTAAAAAGAAATATTTAACTTATTAATTATACAGCTAGTTGTGAATCATTTTTGTTCCTTATACATTTAAGGGATTATTTTATATTCCACCATTTAAAATATTTAGAAAACTATTATACGTTTCACTTTTACCGACGTAGGTAGTTCATAAATCTTATCTGATGACAATGAGTCTTATGGACCGGAAGAAAACTAGTAGTTTAGGCAGTTTGAAATTAAAATATATAACTGCAAGGTGTTCGTTTAATAATTTTGTAGTTCAAAGAATAACTGATGCTTTATTAATAACTGGCAACATTAAAGGGGTATAAAGCAAAATATATAATTTTACACATTTACGACCTGATGTAGATTACGTAGAGTAACTTCCTATTATATATAAATTTAAGTATAGCCAAACCAGCATAATCTATGATTGAATCAGAAAAGTTGAGCAATTAAAAATAATAATATACCTACACGAGTTTACGATTCTGGTTCTATCTCAAAAGCTTATGAATCCCATTTAATATTTATTTGGTAGGCCTGCCGATGAAATTATTCCCATACGTTTAAATTATGATTTTTTCAGAAGCTGTACATTTGTATTTGTAATTACCTACTTTGCATTGGTTATAATTTAAGGTCACTTTCTGTAGATCTAGAAATGAAAGGATGTAATTATATATGTATACACGAGTCAGTAACCTTGACCGATGGCGATTGAAAACAGAAATTAAACTTTCTACATTTTCACAATCGTACAATAATTGGTTTTGTACTTATTTAGAGTTTTCATTGTACTTGACATTGGAGAAAGTGAGCAGTGTGGTTGAATAATTAATGTAATTTATTAGGAAGAAACAAAGGAAACTATCAGTTTTGTATGTACACAGATTTTTTAAACCCACTCATCGTCATATTGATCTACCGTTTTACTGTGGATGTTTTCAGTTTGCCGTTACCAAACGTTGACATTAGAAGCACCCTCATTGTAATCTATGAGAATGCTATTATCATTAGTGTGATCAGTCATAGGCCACTACTTTGCCCACTCTCTTAATTTAAAGTTGGGTAGTAACCGCGTGTTTCAAGATCAGGATGCTTGTTGTTTGCACTTGAAGTTTAGACTTTTTCTATACTCTTTATTCTTTTTCATGGTTTTCTGTAAGTATGACCATTTGCAGCATTTTTAGATGTATTGTCTTGATTTAAAAACAAAATACCGAATATTCATATGATGTTCCTGACATTCAAAACGAATAAAACATATTAAGTAGGATTACTTCAAACCAGTGTCACATCTACCGTCTGTCACAACCAATAAGATGAGGCTTAAAAAATAATACTAGTAGATACATTCGCCTGGATAAACTAAACCGGAGAGGAATATTTGGCTGAACTTTGATGTTCAAGACGTTTTCATTTGTTGACAGCATTGTAAGGAACCAGTTGTCAAGATTGTCTGAAGGCATAGAAAGTTTCAAACAAAAGTTGCAACTTATTCTATAGAGAGAATTTAAACGACGGTTTAGTGAACATAATTTATTGTATACGAAATAATTATTTTATCATATTTTATCATCATATTAAATAATTAATTAAAGGTTCAAAGAAAGCTTTAATAAACATAAATTTCATCCATGAAAATTCCGGGAACCTCTTCATTCTTGAGCACGATGGCTACATCAACGGATTTCTTACAAAATCTCATTTTCGTTGCATTATAGACAAAAAGCAGCTTTACGATAAATTGTAGATCATGAAGTGTCCACTATTATGGGTTCAACAAACTTTTGGATAATATATAGTTAACGAGTCAAAAGAGACGAGGTAGCGGCTGGAGCTTACAAGATTGACTAATGTTCATACTTGGCAATTATGGTATTTTTGGGTAGGTACCTAATAAAAATCCTAAATTTCAGTTCAGATAATTTCTGGGAAGCGCCTCCATCTTTACATTGTGCACTAACAAACACTAGCAAACTAATAATAATCCAATAAAAAATTATCTTATACCGAACTGATAGTAAATTGTGTGTAAATTGTACAAATTGATATAGAACTACTTTTTCAGTAAAATGCAGTGGGAACGAGATATTTGAATATTCGGCTGCCTGTTCTGTTTCTGAAGATTGCCGCATCGCCGAAACTTGACAGAGGTGCAAATTTATGGTGTTAATTGGGGCCCCAAAATCGACATAATTGCTAAGTTAAAAATCCACCTTTTGCAAACTCAAGCTACCTTTTGGGTGCACTAATACTTTTTCTAAGGGTATAATAAACCCTATCAATTATTTGAATTTAAAATTGGAATTATATGTTAAAATGTTGATCTATATGTTAACAATTAGTCAGGTTTTCTTTGTCGCCCATATATCATATATGCATCTTGTCATTATCTCTTTCACAACATTTTACAATTACGGTTATATGTTTATCAAAACTATGCAGTAGTTCTTTATATTTCTTACCAATGTCGTTGGCTGAATCCAAAACGGTCTTGAACGCCCTTCCAATTCCTTCTTCCGGCATCAACTCGGGTAGTTTAATTCTAATTTCGTGGGTTTTCAGATAATTTTCCACTGCTCCCACAAAGCTTCCATCGTCAAGGTTGGCCCTGGCATCATTTGCACTAGCCGTATTAATTAAGTGTACGCCATCGCCAATCTTCAAGTCATCAGTTTGACTGTTTAAGTATTGCCTGGCTACTTTAGTTAAAATTTGGAGCCCATGACTAAGGTCTGCACCATCAGGTGCGGCATTAACTACGAGTACACTCAGTAGGGCGGTGAATAGCACTATAAACTTACACATAGCTGTGCTGGCTACAGTAAACGAAGAGGTTCTGACGATCAAATCGCCGAACGGCGTACTTATATATCAAAAGATGCAAAAAAGAGTTACTATCACTGATACGAATTAATGGAGCAAATCTATTATGCCACGGAAACGCGAGAACAAAGAAAAAACGAAGAGCAAAATTAATAAGCAACGAGAGCGTTTGCCTCTGGGCCGATTGCCGCTGACCCGATTAGGCCTAAGTCAACTAATGTAAGGTGAGCAGAAGTTCCAATCTCGCTTAAACTCATCGTGATCATTTTTTGTTGCGCGGTTGCTTCTTAAACTAGAACAGTTTGCGGTCAGCTGAAAGGGGAGCAGATTTGATAATGAAAATCTGTGCATGGTAAATCCAAATCTCGGAGAAATGCTCCTAATTGTGATGGACGAACGGACCCGCCTATCCTGGTCTGTCTTTCTCTGACCGTCTTCGCCGAGAATGTTCATTCACTATGAATTGTGGAATGGAGGCCTCTAATTCCTGGGCATTAATAAAGTGAACGGAGCCTGATGAACGAACTGGCGTGGGGAGGATATATGTATATATAAACATCCGCATATAAATCCATCAACATATCCGAGGTGATCCATATACTATAAATTGTAAACCCAATGAACACTTCAGAAATATCACACATCGCACATCTAAAAACATGAGGACGTGATTGCATTTTTTTTCTGAGAGATATGAGCAAAAGTTTTGTAAATTAGAGCTTTCCCATACGTCAAAATTAAAAATAATTCCGCTTACGTGCTGCTTCATATTCGAATTATTACCAACATATAATCCACTGCTACTTCTATTTTACAAATTATTATGATCTGTATATTTTCATTCTAATGCAATCATAAATTGTTAAAAAAACAAGAAATCTGCAAAATTTGTAGGTGAATTGTGGGAGATGCCTACATTTTTAATATACCTACCTATGTAGCCTATGTTGCCACTGGAAAAAAGAACTGAAAATTAAGTAGACATACTTATCGCATACTTATCACCATTGCTCAAATTGGTTTACGTGGGTGTTACTTGGATCCGATACTTGGAACTTTGTATCCAAACGACATAATTCTGCTTTAGTTTCGAGATTTTTGTACATTTGTTTTGGAATATCGTAGTGATATGTCCACTCATAATTAGATGGCTCAGATTTGTGTATATAGCCTGAATTCCGTAATATTCTAAAGATAAGAAAAGGTAGTGAGTTTTTTTAAGTAGTTGTGGTTAATCATATCTTTGAAAGGATACTTGAGCATGTGGTCAATTATTCCACGAAAAATGCAGTCTATGTTATCTGTTTATGTTTTAAGATTTGTATATTTTCATTCTAATGCAATCATCAATTGTTAAAAAACAAGAAATCTGCGAAATTTGTCGCTGAATTGTGGGAGATCTCTACATTTTTTATATACTTATGTAGCCTATGTTTCCAGTGGAAAGGAGAACTGAAAAGTAAGTAGGCGTACTTACCACATACTTATCACCATTGCTAAAATTGGTTTATATGGGAGGTATTTGGCTTTTCTTTGTATCCAAACGACATAAATCTGTTTCAATTTCGACATTTTTGTACATTTGTTTTGGAACATCGTAGTGATAATATGTCCACTCATATAATTAGATGTCAAAGATATGTGAATATAGTCTGAATTCCGTAATATTGTAAAGATAAGAAAAGGTATGTGAGTTTTTTTTATTAAGTAATTGTGGTTAATCATATTTTTGAAAGGATACTTGACCATGTGGTCAATTATTCCATGAAAAATGCAGTTTATGTTATCTGTTTATGTTTTAAGAATGTATGGCACCATACTTAACGGCGAGAGTTAGAGTTGAATAAAAGTCGTAAATGAAATTGTTTAATGTCTTTTGTTACCTGGTTTCGAATTAAATGCTCGTCATCAGCCTAGCTACAATCAAATAAAATCAAAACATATAAAGTAAACAACGCATAACGCTGTTACCTATTATGTCCTATTATGCATCTGTCCATTATGTAATCAAATCACAAAGTTAATGCTTACAAATTATAACAAGTCTAAATCAATGTGTGTGTAGATGTAAAAAGGGACCAGTTAACCGTTTTTAGTTACGTAGATAATCGCAAATAAAGTCAAATTGGTTCAAAAGGACATCTTTGTTTTTTTCGCTAATTAGTCTCTTTATTGTGTGTTTATCACATGTGTTCATCTAAAACCCGTTGGCAACGCATGAAAAATTGCGTTTTTGTTGCGAAAGAAAAAGGGGCCACTTGACGATATCACGCACTGGCGCATTACGGCCGCATATAGTGGCACAAACTGTGTTCGTATGATAGCAGCTTATAAACCTGTTTGTACAAATATCTGTATTATTATTAATTTATTGTATTATTTAATTTTCACGGACAATTACTAAGCATATACAAACTTCACTTGTTGTTTGTTTCTTCGTTACGTTTAAATCTTGTAATCGATATTGTACCTATTCCCCAGTGTCCAATCGAGTCGAAATATGAAAGAAAATTAGAAACTTTTTCAAAATTAGGAAAACAAATTATATTTCGAATATTTGTCCAATCGAGTTGAAATTTTGCATCTGGGCAGATTTCTGGTGACAATGTATGAATCAATACATAAAATTGGAAACTCTTCCTAAATTTGGGAAAAATTTCAAAACATTGAAAATTTGTCAAATCGAGTTGAAATTTTGCATTTAGAAATATTTTCAGTGACAATGTATCCATGAATCACTAAAAAAATTGAAAATGTACCAAAATTTGGGAAATTTGCCTAATCGTGTTGAAATTTTGTGTGTGGACATATTTCCGATGACAAAGCATGAAAAATAACCAAATAAATTAAAAAAAATGAAAAATGTTAGGAAAAATTTAAAAAATGCAACTTTGTTAATAAATATTAGTTATGTTTAAAAAATGTACTTTTTATATGTATTTATTATGATTGTATTCAATGTTTTGTGTACCTAGTTATGTTTATTTCTTATTATGAAAAGTTTAAAATAATTTGATACTATCTGATTTATTTGTATTTTATACATCGTCAGATCGGATTCGCAAGTTTGGATATGTGTTCAAATCAAAGAGCTGCATAATTATGTTATAGGAAATACGAAAAGAAGTAGCAAATCCACATTAATTCATTATGGTTGCTAGATTGCACTGGGTGCCATTCTGAATTTTAAACATCTAGCATCAGATATTTCAGTTTTCTTCCGAATCAGACAATTAAATTGTCGGATTCGTTGCCATAATGAACACGGATTTGAATTTTTAGATCTGACAACATACTTGGAATCCGAAACCTTCATATATCACATGATTTAATTTTTATCCGAATCCTGCATTTAATTCAATGTACTGTCAATCGACTAAATTAATTTTCACGTTGAATTTTAAATTTTGAATTTTGAATGTTAAAAATCTGAAATCAGATTTGGAATCAGAGACCCCAAAAACTCCTTGCGAGAATCCTTAGTTTTTCTTAAGACTCGAGAGATGAGAATACCTAGTTTAGACTCTTTTATAGCCTCAAGCCCATGGCGCTATAGATTAAAGAACCTATAAAACCTAAAAGGAATAATGAAAAAATACATTCTACTAAAAATCTTGAAACTAATATCGAAATTATTCCAAAAATGGAGTCAGCGTAACTTACATTATTCGACCCATGCAATGAAGACTAGAAGTTTACTTTTTGCATCAGTTTAAAATGTTGGAGAACCTTTGCCATAACGTTTTCTATCTAAAAACCCTTATAACTCAATTTCGTTCAACTCGTTCCTTTTCATATCTAGGTACACCTAGGTCAGTGGCGGATACAGAAAAAACTCAGGGGGGGGGGGGGCGCAAAAAGACACCTTGAGCTATGGTGTCCCCCTCTGTATCCGCCACTGACCTAGGTATATGTTACGGTCATAGTAATTAATAGTTGCGAGGTTAATGTAAAAAATGTATCACACGAACCGGCTATCGTGACAAAAATACTTGCAGGAACCCGACGGCTCAGGGGGTCGATCTTCAAACTCGTGACTAGGGAGTATGCACGATCATAACGGTGATCGTTCAGTGAAGCAGTATCTTCAAACTGGCGTTCGCAACTACCGTTCACGGTTTGTTTTTCATAAGGTGGCTACCCTGCCCTGCAATTCGAGGTGGGGCTGCCATGCGTATAGCATAGCAGCAACACGTGGATCAGGAAAATATAACCTACTAGTTTTACTATTTATCGTTTGATCGTTTGTGTGTTTAGTCGTGTGGTTTCAAACCGTTTAGAGCTTTATATTTTATGATGGCGTATGCAGATATGATGGACGAGGAGATGGCTGCATTACAAATGGTTAACCTTTCGGATGTAGTTTACAATGACACTGAAGTGGAGAGAAGATTTCACGTACGAGAAAATCCCTTTGAAACTCTTACAGAAACCCAATTTGTAAAATTGTATCGTCTTACAAAAGAATCTACAAATCAGGTAATAGACAGAGTTACACCACATATTGTTTGTGGAGAGCGATCATGTCCGTTGCACATTCAAACAAAAGTAAGTATAACTAAATAAATAACTATGTAGACTTGCATATTTTACACATGCTTTTTTATGACAGGTTCTTTGTGAATTAAGCTTTTTTGCTTCTGGTAGTTACCAAACAGATATTGGGCAAGGAAGAAATGCCGGTATGACCCAGTCTACCGTCAGCAAGTGTATTGCTGAGGTAAGCGATGCCCTCAACCATCCCGATATATTCAATGAATATGTTAGGTTTCATAGGAATCTAAATGAAATGCGTGATACGCGAAATAGGTTAGTTAGGATTTGTTTTTATTGTTTTGTTTATGAATAAATCAGTATAGGTATCCTACAGTGTTTCAATCCGATATTGAGATCTTATTGAGTATGGCACTTCCCATCCGTTTAGGTGACAATCTGTAGTCTCTTTATTTCCACAATAAGCCACGTGTCTTCAAAGCCATGGTATCGAAAAAATGTCCAGTATAACAAGTATGGGTAAGCTGGCTTTGGTATGTATATGACATTCTTTTTTTTCACGTGATATGTCATGTCCGATTATTATCAGCTCTCTACCAGAGCTTAAAATTTCAGCCATGGGAGCATCCTGGGACCAACAAGGCCTGCAGATTGTCTTCCTAGGATGTTTCGGAAGATGGACCATTGAAATTATGTTCACATACCGGAGAGCGCAACCGCAACAAGCTGAACATCCACAAAGACGTCTTAAATGAAGTATGGACGGGACCCACATCAGCTGGAGCATCTCGAACAGCGAGATCTTCAATGGCTGCTTGCAATTGCCCTAATGTTACCAGTTGGTTAACTTTTTTGGCTCGTTTAACACATCAACTGGAACATCCCAACAGCGACGTCTTCAGTGGCTGCTTGCGATTACCCTAATGTTACCAATCTTAACCTAACCAGTTCCCAACGATACAGAGGAGAATGACATGTCCCCGGCACACACTGTCACTGTCACTAACAGTGATTTTGTGTAAAAATTGACAAGCGGTCAGGCCTGCACATTTTTAATGTTTACGTTCACCTACATTTCCTTTAGCCCATGTAGAGGAACGCCGTGTTCTTATGGAAGTGGCAGGAAGTTGCTCTTGATAAACACCGAGAGCACCTCGTACTCTTCTAGGGTACCAACAGATGCATCTGCCCGGCAGTGGTCACAACCGCAACCTAGTGCCCTTTTGCTGACACACAGACGTCAGTGCCACCTCCCGACGTTGCCTAGGCTTCAGTTACACGCATGTAGAAGACGGCCGTGTTGTTATGCACAATAAGCTGCATTCTGACATCTGGTCCATGTTGGGCAAGACGATCGATACCAGAGGTGCGTCTTTCTACCATTCGCCACTTGAAGAAGAACACAAGTGACAGAAAGCTACTCTTGGTGTACACCGAGAGCACCCAGTAACCTTCTAGAGTGCCGCCAGATATATCTATCTGGCAGTGGTCCCAGCCAGTGTACCTTTTTCTGACACCCAACTGTCGGCGCCACCTCCCGATGTTGGCCAAGCTGTAATTTCGGTAATGCATTACACAATTCAATGTTGTATAATTACTATAAAATTTCCCTAGAATGGGTCCACAAATTAAATCATTTCTTACGGATTCAGTAGATTTTAGAGATTCAACACATTTGAATACTCAAAGAATAATAGTGTTCAGTTATTGGGGGAGGATCAAAATATGCATCAAAATATTATAGTCTATTTTGCAAGGGTCAAACTGAACTTCCTTACCGTAAAGTTAGACAATCCTGACAGTGAGATCATCAAAACACCCCAATCGATTAGTTATTGATTGTTGAAGTTTTTAATTGTGAATATCGAAATATTCAACAATATGCAGAGACCAACGGTCATTTTTTGTATCTTGCGAATTCTGGCGCAATGTCGTGGGACGCTGATGACTGGTCTAAAGTACCCTTTCAAGGCAGACATCTTTATATTTATTAGCCGTATACAATATCCCAACCGTCAGAACCAGGAACGTTTCTCGTCGGAAGCCAGTATTTAGACCATATTGAAATACCTACATTGGGTAAAGAATCTGGACGACCATATTAGGTCGATATTCGGGGGCGACTAAGATGTTGCTGCCTCCAAATGTTCTTAAGAAAGAAGAACCAGGTGGCTCTAATAGTAAAACAAATTCAGTGGAGATTGAGATTTCTCATCACTTTCCAAAATTGCGAAATTCTGTTCGTGAATTATAGCCAGGCCATTATAGTAATTATTAAAATCTAACACTAAAAAGTCAGAGAGAATATTTCAAAATAATGTAGATTGGCAAAATTGTTAATGTTGCCTTATAATTTGAACATATTTGGGTTTATACAAGACTATTTTAAAGAAAGTGTCTTGTCTTTCAAGCTTCCATATTCAAGCCTTCAGTGGTGTCATTAGATGACTTTATATAAGGTGGTTCGCTCCGTATAAAGACTGATTTTTTTTCAAATGAAAACTACTAGATATCCCTATCGCAATACTTTGTATCAATAAAATTGCTGGTGAGCATTTGACAGATTAAACAAACCATCCCAAGGATGTTTAGGACGTAAAATTTGCTTATTGTTTTCTAAAAATAGGTTAGAGACGATTATGCTTCAAGATCATTAAAAATAGACTAATATCTGATAACTGAATTCAGCTAATTAATTTTGCTGCCAAAAGGATTATTGAATGTTTGGATATGCCTTATATACTTTTGTTTGTACGAAAAAGTATTTAATCGGGGCACGCTTCTTTGTTCCTGGTTAAAGAACCTGCATTTCATAGCGTCTGAAGCCCCCTTTTTTTGTGGTAAAATTAATTGTTTTTCTCATATTTGCACCTCTAGAATACTCTCCTAGAAGTAATCCTAGAACAAATTTCAGCTGTGCGTTTGGGCCATAACAACCGCAGTTGTATTGTACAAAGCTTTTCTCTGTTGACAGGATAGATGTCAACCAAGCTCTAAACCAGCTATGGATTAGGTGTGGAATCAATAGGTTGCTCATAATTCTGCTGCAATTTCTTAAATTCGCATTAATTAAAACGACATTTGGGCTGAGATAAAGGGAGTTTTCCTTTAAATTCCCTATTTGACCAAAATTTCTAACGTTATTAAGTTGCGTATTATCCACCACGAAGTTATTACTTCCTACGGTCATTACGTCCTCGCAACTTTGTATGCGTGTGTGTGATGTTTTATATGACTATTAATACCATGACTATTAATACCTTTTGTCTGCGTAATACGTTTTTACACTTTTATTATGCTGCACATTTCAGATATTTTGAGCGGTTTTGGGCGCTCAATTCAAAGATTTCTGACACTCCTGTATAGGCAGCTGACTGTTTAATATATGCCTTGAAAGATATATTTATTTTTTTACACTTGGTTTGTAACAATAAGAAACTTAATATTTGGCTCCAAGATGTATCCCAAAAGTAACGCTAACAGGGCAGTTACCTTGTTTGTTGCCTTGGATTGACCAAGGGAGTGAGCTTGGAGTAGCTAAATGGACCGTTTATATCAACGGTCCTTCTCCCGCTCACGGGCAGTCCCATAAGTCTACTTCACTCCTGGGGGCCCGCGGACCCCTAAGTTTGCGACCGCTGGGTTATATTAACCATTTGGATACGGAGGTCGGCCCCTTGTTGATACGTTCCTGTCAACCGTTACCAATTGTGTTTCTTCTTCTGGACAATAATAACCGCTCAACCGCTGCTGGGTTAGTTTAGTTCTTTGAGTGACAGTCCACCATGACTACAGTAAAAACAGTCTAGAATTGTCTTTATAGTCAATAATATGTAAATTAGACGCTGAGCCGTTAAAACACTAATTTATTCTCTATTATTTGTGGAACCCTTTAGAGTTTAGACCGCTTATCCTATCTGAAACTACCGGTAAACGGTGTTTTCAAGTCTCGTCCATCTAACCTTATGTTTTATACTTAGTACTCAGCAATTGTATTGAATTATATTACTTTTCGAGTCAGGAAGGAACAATTTGCCTATCAAATATGGGAAAGACATATTAGACTGATTGAATACATCTAGTATGTTATCTGTTGCTGTAGGTACGATTATTTATCTATAATGTTAATCTTTTTTTTTGGAAGTACATTTAGTGATTATTTACACAGGTCTCCATCATGATATATACCTTCTTATTGTTTATATGCTTAAAAGAGCCGCATATAAAGGTATATTAAGGTATTTATACTGATTAGTACATTTGGAATTGTTAAAGGTTTATTCATATGTATTCCATACACATTTCACAAGTCATGCAAGCATTGGAATCTAGTCGTGTTGGTAGATTGAATTGGTTAAATTGGTTAAAATACACACAATTTTACAATTGTTCTTCAATTTTACAACTGCATGCATGAAAAGAAGTTTGATGAAAGTTTTTTACATTTGACTCTTTAAGTTACGATGTTGTTACAACATGATAACGATATATTGCTACAATAATATGTTAACAAAATGTTAACACATTCTTGCTAGTGCATTTTGTTCTGTTCCTTATTCATAAACAGAAGATAATGCTGTTTTGGCTCTAAATTGCACTGTACTTTAAACATCTACAGATTGTCGCATGAACGTATGGGTGCGAAATATAATTATATGATTAAACGAAATTACCGTAGTGACGTTCTATCATAATTATATGAAGCTCCCATCCGGACTGTGACATAATCCACCCTTCCTTTGTTTAGACTTTCCCCAACCCTGAACAATTTAGAGATCCTGTGCTTTCAAAAGAATGTCAGATATATACCAAAGCCGGCTTACCCATACCTGTCATACTGGACATTTCTTCGATACCATGGCTTTGAAGACACGTGGCTTATTGTGGAAATAAAGAGACTACAGATTGTCACATTCCGGATGGGAGCTTCATATAATTATGATAGAACTTCACTAAGGTAAGTTTGTTTAATCATATTATTATGTGTGACAAATATTCACTATATTATATGACATTACATTACGTACTTGATAAAAACAATAAGCAAATGTGTGGACAAATTGTTGCAGATGCTTTCTAAAGATAACCTTCTTCAACACCTTTCCTCATTGAAACAATTTGATATTCAGCAATCCCATAGCTTCTCGCAACTGCTGTAAACGAAGCCTAAATAAGGGTTTTGTCAACAGCAAGTTGGTTCTCTGTTGAAACTTTGTTCACTATCAGAGATCCTTCTAATACCAACTCTCTTACGAAAAAATATCTGATATGTATATGTTTAGTACGGCGATGGAATTCAGAATTCTGTGTTAATCGAATTGCAGCCTCATTATCAACTATTAACGTTGGAATGGCGTTATTTCTTGAACAAGATATTTAAACCAAACTATTTCTCTCGAAGCTTCACTAGCAGCTACAATTTCAGCTTCTGTTGATAAATGGAAACTGAGGTCTGTTTTTGACTTAGCCAGGATACTGCACCGTCAGCATACATACAGATAACACAGATATGGAACGGCCTGTATCTTCATCACCACCATGATCAGCGTTACTAAAACACGCTAGTTTGTCTCCAACTCCAGGTTTGTAAGTGAGACCAAACTCTGATGTTCCTTTCAAATATCGGAATATTCTTTTTACTTTGGCAACGTCAGGAATTATTGGGTTTTCTAACTTTCTTGATACTACACTGACAGCATAGGCAATATCAGATTGGAAACCAGCCATAAGGTACATAAGGGCACTAACACCTTCTCGGTAGAAAAAAAGAGGTATTCAAGTTTTCAGATACTCCTTCCTTCTCGTTGGCTATCGGCGTCGAAACTGGATTACAGTCTGTCATTCCGAATCGCTCAAGAACTTTTTTCGTATAAGCAGATTGCTTAACTTGAATTGAACAATTTTTACCTGTTTCAATTTCAAGTCAGAGAAAATAAGAAGCTGGTTTTATAGTAATTTTAAATTCTTGCTTCAAAGTGTCTAAAAAGGAGGTTTTTAACTTTTCACTGGTGGAAGCAAGTAAACCGTCATCCACATACAAGGCGAGCAGTAGCATGTCTTCACCTTGTTTCTTCACAAACAAACAGGGATCAGCATTACTTCGTCTGAAGCCAAGTGCAGTAATATGATCACTAAAGCGCCTATTCCAGTACCTTGGTGCTTGCTTTAACTCATATAAGCTTCTTTGAAGATAGCACACCATGCCACTACTATCATCATAATCTTCCGGCTGTGTCATGTTAACATCTTCATCTAATTTTCCATTAGAAATGCTGTAGAAACGTCAAATTTTGTTAAAGACATATTTTTACTTGCTGCAACGCTGAACAGAGCTCTTATAGTTCCACCTTTTGCTAGTGGACTGTAAGTCCGATCATAATCTTAGCCTTTTCTTTGAGAATATCCTTTAATGACTAGTCTAGCCTTATATTTATCAATAGTACCATTTGGATTTATCTTTAACTTAAAGACCTACTTACATGGAATGGCCTTTTTATCTGTTGGTAACTTTGTCATCACCCATGTATTATTTTTCTCAAGGAATCTAATTCTCGTTGCCTGGCTAAAATCCAGTTTTCTCGATCTTCACAACTTACTGCTTCCTGGTAGGTTAAGCCCATTTTGCTGTGGAGTATAAGGCATATATAATCTTTGTTTTATTCCTTCCTTATCTTTCTTTACTTCAGAATTATCAAATTCGCCACCGATATCAGACAAAACAGCCAATACAGTTTTTAGCTTTTCTATAACTTCAGATTTTTGTTTAATAAAGTAAATAAATCGGTATCTACAGTGATCATCTTTAAAAATGACATAATAACGGAAACCTTGCTTTGAAGTCTCAAATGGCGCACAGACATCTGTACGGATTAGCTCACCGGGTATTTCTGATCTTTCTCTTTTCCCAAACTTCTGTATATGAGCTTTACAATAGACGCAGCCTTTACAAAGTTTGCTGTCTAAGGGTACATTTATGCCTAGCTCTCTCGCTAACACAGTTTTTATATGACGTTTGTTCTGGTGACCTATTCTTTGATGATATAAATGTAGAAGATTTTTACTGGAAACAGTATTTACCACTGCTGCAGACTCTGGTTTAATGGTTTTCAGTTTTAATTCAAAAAGACCACAATTTTTAGTACGATATCCAGCCAAAATTATTTTACCATCGTTTCTTAGGTAGCATTCTCTAGAATTTGAACTAAACTGACTATTCGGCAACTTGTCCTGTGCTGATAAAACGGATAACAGATTTTCCTTTATGGATGGAACATACCATATCAGATGAAGGAGACCTAAACTGTAGCTCAATAGCTCAAAGATAGACAATATTATTCTTTATTATACATTATGTATATCTTCCATTTATTAAAAAAAGCTGCGTGTCGCCCGCAAGTTTTATGCGGCTATCTAACTGGCACGCTGGCGAGCGATATTGCAATTTTTGTCGCGAGCGACAAAAAATAAACGTCCCGTAGAAATCAAATATCTTTGAATCCAGAGCACCAAATTTACTAGGTAAGCCATTTGAAGCACTCTCCACCGTGCCCGTACCCTTACTCTTGGGGCGAGAGGATTGCCGAACTATTTTCGTATTATTTTGACACTGTCCTATAGTGGTGGAAAACAGGAAAACTAAGCTTGAGATGTATGTATGTATGTATGTATGTATGGTAGGGTGCGGTTTTTTCCGCGCAGCTCCTAGGCCACAATTGGTCCTTTGACCTTTCCCCTCACTACTGTACAGTAATATCGACAACCGGAGATGTTCAACTGGTTGCCGGGCTCCACGGTTTTTAGTCCCTTCCGAAAGGCGGCGGGACGAATTTTCGGCTGGTCCTGGGTGTGATCGCCGGACCTCGTAGGCCCACGCTCTACCACTAGAGCCATTCGCCCCGCGTATAGTGGTGGAAAAAGGAAAACTAAGGTTATATAAGGGGGGTGGAAAAGGAATTGCACTAAATCATCCATGCCACAAAGCTAACCAACCTAAAAATGAATGTTGTGTTGCAACATAGTATATATTTCCGGAGAAACTTCTTGAATAAGAAACAAATTAACAAAAACATAAAAAATAATAATAAAAGTATATTCGAATATAAAGCGTTCTCTTAAGTAGTAATATTTTTGTACATTTTCTTTTTCTTATATTAGTAGTTGCTTTAATTCTTTGATTTAAAATCCTCATTCTGAAGAACATTTTGCATCTAAAAAATAGTTTTTGCTGTCTATGCGTAAGTCTTTATTCGACTTTTTAAGAAGATTACCATTAACTTTCTGGAATTTATGTTCTAGTTCTTTACACTTGTTTAAAAAGTTGTCTGATGGCTTCATTAGTCCACCTTCAGAGATGTGATTGATCCAGGAATAACAAGGATCATTAAAATTAGCTATATATCCAAGATTCTCCTTGTGACTTAAGGGCCGCTTTGCGTGCCTATTTTAAGGAACTGATAATGAAGGAACTACACAAGATTTATAGACAAAGTTTTTTTATTCTTTTGTGTTAATATCGATGTATATCGCTTTTGTGCAAACATGAATGTGTAACGGTAACCACGATAACACGTGTGCAGGTCGTCTGACACAAAAAAATGAAACCTTTTCTTAATTGTTATTTCGTTGGCTATTGTTCGATCGTTGAGTTTCGCAATATTTTGATTTTTGACAAAATGGCGGTCGTATGCCGAAAAAATGACCGTTTTTGCCGCTCTTTTCGTGATATAGAATGCTGTAAATATGCAATAGAACCAAAATTTAAAAAAATTAACGATCGAAGGAAAACTAGATGTGTGCTGAACATAAAAAACAGAGAATCATCTAGATATATGAAATACATTTTCCTAAAACGTGGTTACCAGTTGGAAAAAGACGACTTTTGGGAAACCGCGATCGAAGTTACAAGAAGTTTGTTTGGTAAATACCGCAACGGCCGAGATGATCACGTGATGAAAGGTTTCAAACTGAACGAATAGATGACAAGAGGTATAGACACCAGTGGTGGGAGATCTGTGACTTGGTCGGGTCATATGCAATACGCATTTCGCACGGTCGGTCGGAGGGATTTCTTCCTCCCGTATCACAACACTGATCCACGCACACAGAAATCATCGGCTAAAACTCCAGAACTAGGGCGAATTTTGCAAAACCCTCTTACAGGAACAATTCTGAGACCTTCTAGATTAGAATAAAGCAAAAAACAAAGACCCGCTTTAATGCTCCGTTCGTAAAATATAACTCCGAAACGAAACATTTTGTTCCCATGATTTTTTTTTGATGGGAACGGTCAGCCTGTCCCCCACCAACGTCAATCCGTAGTCATCAGTTATAGCGGTGTTTTTAAATACAAATAAATATATTTCTGACAAGTACGCTCTATTATCGCAATTATAATGTTTGGGTTAAAATTGTACATAAACAAAAAATCTACTTTTGTATCATGAGTTGGGTTAGATGTTTTATATTTGAAAATAGCCAAAAATGTAGAAGAAAAGTTCATTTTTATCTTTCCAAAAAATTATTTTTCGTCCAGCCCAACTCGTTATTTATCTAAGAAGTTACACTGAAAATTTCATAACATTTGAACAATGAATAACGTTTTTATTTGAAAACGCATTTTAGGAGAGGTAGAACTGGGTCTTAATTTAAATGCGATAGATCCTGCAAGATTTTCTGAAGCATCCCACTTTAAATCTTCATCTATTACAATATCATTGTCAGCTTGTGGGTGGGTCTGTGGTACTTTTAAAATTTTGAAAATTTTATGGGTGACAACTTTTGCATCATCAATAGGAATTGATCCAAGTGTTCAATTGCTATATTTGGAATATCTTCTGTTGGTACTTGAACATTTACGGAATCAGAAATTATTTCGTTCGTCCTTCCCATCTAATAATTTCTTAGTCTGTATTTGAATTGTAGGGCAGTGGGATGGTCATAAAGACCCCCAATTGATCGGATGATTGAAAGAAAACCTTCCAAGATGTTGGTTTAAACGACACGTCAACAAAAGTTAATGCCAAAATAATCTACGAGGTCCTTAAATAAATGTCTTAACGAATGAATGCTAATAATAATACTTTTTTGGAAAGGTAGTACGTATTTGCTGTTTACTTTTCTCAAAGTATTAATTAATTTTTGCATATCATCAAGAATTTTGTTGTATTCAGTTAAAGCCAAACCATAACCTTTGCACCTATCTATTCCATCACGTTGTGCAACTTTAGAATTAAACACATCAAACCAAACGTTTACAGTCTTGAGCAATTCTGCGCATTGTAACCAATTAACATCGTTCTTGTACAAACTTAAAGTCCCCATCCTGGATACCAGCTTTTGATACAGTATGTGAGAATAATTTCGTTGCATTTTTCACTTTTTGTCTTTGAGCACCTTTTACACTTAAGCTTGAGCTATATTTAAAAGTGAATTTGATGTATTTTTTAAAAGATCAACAATTGGGACTGAGGTAACTATTATCTTGTTGATTAAAAACCAACATCCAGAAAACGATTTCTTATTAGTTTGATCATGTGTGGTGTATCTGCGAAAATGTGAACCTTTTTATTGCTTTCGGGATTACCAAACCATGTTTGTGTGTCTGAAATATTTAGTTCTACCCAAAGACCTCTATTTCCTCCCCATAAATCACAATTTGTGGCGTAAACCAAGTAACCTACGTTTTTTAATCCTTTTATAATGTCACACAATAATGACATGTTCATTTTTTGATCATAATCTGCTTCTAATTACTGCAAATACCTCGAGCCATAACCTGCACATACTGCGAAGGCCCTAACGTTGCTTTGTCATAATCGTACACTTGTTGAATTTCCATTTCAACAAAGAGAATGACACAGGCGCTTTCCATTATGGTTAGTTCAACATTTTCCATAAGTTTTAGTATGAGAGTTGACATACCTAAAATACTACCTCGCACACCTAATTTAATTTTTTTTCAAAAAAAGGTACCTGGCTATACATTTATTTTTCCAGCCCACCTTCTTAATGTTGAACCCCCGGGCAGAGGGTTACCTCGTTTCCTCATTAATCGGTATGATTGTTGTTCTTTTGTTGTTGTTATTATTACAACATCCAACTACCGCACAATGCACCATTTTACTAAAACTTCTAACCTCTCACCAAACCTCCAAAACATTCGTGTACCGGATACCCATCGCTAACGTGTCTACATGGTTTTGTCACGGGCTGACGTCACTACGAGAGCCGGCCAAGCGGTGAACATGCGCGTGAGCATATCTTTTCTAGTCGTAGGGTCATGGGCCAACCCCAACACCCACTTGAGATATCCGCCTATAAGCATCTCATGTTCTACACTACATGTATTATATTTGGTTAATACAGTTGTACATTCTTCTAAATAAAATAGTTTAAGCTCAACAGTGTTTAATTACCAACGAGTACTATTTTAAAAGTACCTCTACAACACGGAATATGACATCTTGATCAACGTAAACGGTTTTAAACGATACCGCAAGGCTAATTTTATAAGTTCATTTACTCATATAACCCTTCAAACACCGCGAGGCACCAAAGAAATTAATTCCACAATCACTGTGGATTTTCATTAAAACATGAAGATGGAATAGCAGAGTTTGAATTTTCGCTGACAAAGGTAAAATGGGATTTTGTAGCCCATACAGAAATTAGGAAAAATTGCGAAGAAATAATGCACAAACCATCCAATCATATATTACGCATTTCCTCTCCATGCAGAACTAGTCAGTGAAAGATTAACAACCTTAATCTTAAACAAAATATCGGCAATTAATCTTAGAAATGCATGCTAATTGCGCTATAAAACTTATCCAAGCCCATGCTCTTACATCAGAGTCACCGAACGAGACAATCGATTCTGTTTACACTAAACTTGAAAATATTATTAACGATACGTAAGAAAAACACATTACCTTGGGCGATTTTAGCCACAAACGTCAGCAAGCTGCGAATAAAGTAACGGTTGCTAAAAAATCGAAAGAGGATCTCTGCTACTTAACATCGCTGTTCGAAACCAATTAAAAGTAGCAAACTTATTCTTCAAAAAACACATGGACATGGAGATCACAATCCATACAAACGCAACTGACTTTGCGTTGGTAAAATTTTTGCGTAAAATAACAAACGTACAAGGAATAAACAACTTTGATTTTATAAGCGACCATAGAGGGATTCGAATAACATTAAATCCTCAATCGATAGGAATACAGCCAAAGACAAACCAGGACCGCTTGGAAACAATATCGACGAATAAAACTACAAGGAGCTGTGATAGTTCGTCGGCGGGTAATAATCTGGTTATTAAGTAACCATACTTTTAATTCTAAGTACCACAACCTGAACCATTGTGAAATTTATCGCTCTAAACACGCTCCGCACGTAAGTTCTTGCAATAGGACCAATGCAGTATTTTATCAGACAAAGCTCATCACTCTTACCACGATAATCACTATTTGAACTCAATAAAGAATGTAATAATAATCTCTACCATTAAATATTAGCTGGGCTGCTTTCTTCTAATATTAAAATAAACTTACTCAACAGTAAAACTCAAATCTCAATAGAAGAATAACAAATATTTATTTACAATCAAAACAAAAGAATTAAAACAATGAATTAAACTCTAAATCTACTAAATATTTTGAGGAGTTGTCAGATTTAATAAAACACATTAAATGAAAATTAAACACAAATTAAGAAAGTAATGATCGGCTTACCATTTACAAAAACGCACACTAAAAAACTACATTTTAATATAAAGCAAGCGGGAAGCTTGCGACTCTATCTCTTCTGGATCTTTTCTGGATGCCAACGAATTGACGCCTCACCCATTTATTAAAACTTCCCCCTCCCTGCCTTCATATTAGGAGAAAAAGGGACCCCACGACAAGCTAATTAAAATTTGTAGATGATAAGCCCGTTGCCCCAAAAGCATAATAATCTCGCTCAGTAGTAAAATATACATTTTATGAAACTCATAAATCCGTTATGAAAGAAAACCTCTCTATGTATGGAAATAAACATCATTAAAACTTTCACAGTGACCAACGCACTCCACACGCTCGCGTAGAACAATCAATCTCACACACAAAAATATAGATTACATTACATGCCGCCAACAATATGGTATCAATCCTATATAATGAGTAGACGAACGCGCGATAACGGTGGTCCCCACAAACAGAGTAATAGCGATTATTACATTCCTTCCCCGTTAAATAAAATAATGAATACAAAAATAATGCCAATTATTACATTCCTCACCCCTTAATGAACAATTGACTTGATAAAAAACAATTGTAATCTAACAACTCACAAAATGCTAACACAAAAACAATCGTGGAAACAGTCCACAAAAAAAACAAAAATTACTACCACAAAAATAATACAAGTCCGGCCCTGGTCATCTTGTTTCGTCCTTCTCCATAAAACAGTGCTGCTGTGCTCATGTGCTCGACCATGTGACGACGGTGCTCGAGGTGTTGAGATTCTGACTTCTTCTCTCTTCTTTCTCTCTCTCTCTCTTGGCGAAAATACGGTGCAGCCAATTACCATGCTTGGTTTCTACACACTACGACGATTCTCCTCAATTCTTCTGAATTTATTCCGACGCGACGATAAAAAAAGGGGTGGACTTAAATCCTTTTACTCCCTATTTTTATTTATTTTTCTTCTCTCCAAACTTCCTTGATTGGATCGAAATACATTTCTTCACTTTCTTCAAACAGATCTCAACCCCCGGCGACCGCACGTAACTGGGGAGTCACATTTCACCTCGCTATCAGCTGTCGGGTCGGGCCACTGTAATTGATCCTCCTTCTCTTCCTTGGGGTCGTTGGGCTAGATTCCAATACCTGTTCGCCTATTCTTGGACCGATACGACTAAAATGAATACAACAAAAAAAATTAAGCAGCATAACGTTCTTTTCCAAAATTGTTATTGTCAGCTTCATATAAAATACAACTTAATTTTATATGGAAAACCGACCATCACTAGCTCTTCCGAAGTTAAATTATTTTATTGAAACTTAACTTCAATTAAAGTTTCTTCAATTACACAATTACTCAAGAATCATAAACTCCTCAAATTTAAATAAGAAAAACTACTGCTTTGTGCCACAAAAACCAAAATTCACAAATACAGAAAAAATACAAAATTATTAAACTCTCTCATAATATAAAAAAAACTTTGTCTGCAAAACTCCGCACATCCGACGTACGTTCAACATATAGTCTACAAGTACTATCCCTTGCATAAATCAAACTGAACCCACAAAATAGAAGAAAAATTTTTAAAAATGAAGTGATAAACATATCAGTCATCACTCAACAAAATATTCGATAAATATGCAGTAAGACATGTCCCTCTCTACTCGAATAAGCAATTTCTCTCAACAGTTAGTCAGCTATTCTTGCAAATGCCCAAAACGCTCTCACAATAGACAGTATTAAAAAGTTTTGTTTTCTCTCTCACTCTCTCTTTCTTTTTACGACGACGATGCCCTATTTGCGACTACCAATTTCTTTGATCAGTTAGTCCCTAGGGTTTAGAAATTCAAAACGCTTTCCAGCACAGCGTGAATTTCACCTTCTCAAATCGACAAACCCTTTTCTCGCGACTACGAATTACTCAGATTACTTAGTCGGGGTTTCTATCAATTCAAAAAGTAACACAAAATGGCGAACCCTTTTTCGCAACTACTAAATACTTTGATTAGTTAGTTAGGGTTTAACAACAACTCTCACGTTTCTATCCATAAAACAACTCAAACCTGTCTCTTATTAAACGACGATATAACCCATTATTTGACTACTAATTACTTTGAATAGTTAGTCAATGGTTAAAAACAAACGCGACTTCAATTCCTTACAAGTAACCAACATTCCTACTTTTTAAGACACACCTCAAACATAAAGCTCTACGTCATTTGCATATTTATCTCTTCACTATAGTTAATTTATTGACTCTAATCAAGTACGCGCAATGTTATATGACCCTAAAATGAATTGTCACAACCCTGTTCAATTTGATTTTCATCCCACCGCTGCCACCATTGTGATAGTTCGTCGGCGGGTAATAATCTGGTTATTAAGTAACCATACTTTTAATTCTAAGTACCACAACCTGAACCATTGTGAAATTTATCGCTCTAAACACGCTCCGCACGTAAGTTCTTGCAATAGGACCAATGCAGTATTTTATCAGACAAAGCTCATCACTCTTACCACGATAATCACTATTTGAACTCAATAAAGAATGTAATAATAATCTCTACCATTAAATATTAGCTGGGCTGCTTTCTTCTAATATTAAAATAAACTTACTCAACAGTAAAACTCAAATCTCAATAGAAGAATAACAAATATTTATTTACAATCAAAACAAAAGAATTAAAACAATGAATTAAACTCTAAATCTACTAAATATTTTGAGGAGTTGTCAGATTTAATAAAACACATTAAGTGAAAATTAAACACAAATTAAGAAAGTAATGATCGGCTTACCATTTACAAAAACGCACACTAAAAAACTACATTTTATATAAAGCAAGCGGGAAGCTTGCGACTCTATCTCTTCTGGATCTTTTCTGGATGCCAACGAATTGACGCCTCACCCATTTATTAAAACTTCCCCCTCCCTGCCTTCATATTAGGAGAAAAAGGGACCCCACGACAAGCTAATTAAAATTTGTAGATGATAAGCCCGTTGCCCCAAAAGCATAATAATCTCGCTCAGTAGTAAAATATACATTTTATGAAACTCATAAATCCGTTATGAAAGAAAACCTCTCTATGTATGGAAATAAACATCATTAAAACTTTCACAGTGACCAACGCACTCCACACGCTCGCGTAGAACAATCAATCTCACACACAAAAATATAGATTACATTACATGCCGCCAACAATATGGTATCAATCCTATATAATGAGTAGACGAACGCGCGATAACGGTGGTCCCCACAAACAGAGTAATAGCGATTATTACATTCCTTCCCCGTTAAATAAAATAATGAATACAAAAATAATGCCAATTATTACAGAGCTACAAAGTAAACGACCACACAGCTTTAAAATGATAACCAAAACGTATAACCAAAACGATAAATATTCATGATATATACATCCACCTTGAGAGCACGACACAAACGTTACAAAAACAAAATTTCGCAATACAAGTATTATTTAGACACCAAAGCAATCGAAATCATTAAGCAAAGAACATCCCTAAAAAAATAGAACCTCCTCAGACAAAAAGTAATTACCTGAGAAATGAAAATTCGAAAAGGAAGATAGAAAATATCTAGACAAGGGATAATAACACCCAATCGCAGAGGACATTATTGAAGGCACTGGTTCAAAATTGAAAACTAAGCAAGGCACTTACTGAAGGAATGCACTGGATCGGGAGTATAGAAAACGAAGAACGTCACATTACGTTTACAAGAATAAACATGTTGGCTAATATACGAAATTTCTATGAAATTCTTTATCACGACCAGCTGGTCGATGACATCGAAATTCCTGAATTGCTTAACTAAGAGGTAATAAATGTTAAAAAAATTAAAACAGTCCGGCCGAAAATAAAAAAAAAACAAATAAACTATTAACAACTGGCCAAGACGAACTGGCATCAACCATCATTAAACCAATGTATCTGGAATGAAAACCTTGGAAGTGTTCTCAAGAATTCTCAACAAATCGGTGATTGGTGATATGACACCAAAAATAGTTTCAAGATTACCAAACATCTGATCAACATTGCTGTTCTTTGAACGGACACACCCACCAATGGGCTCCCCAATCTCAGGTCTTCTGGCGAACATTAACCTCGACAGCATAGTGAAGGACGAGTACATTATGAACGACACTAATCCCTTCTGAGAAATGTCAAAATGGTGGTAAGATCTTCGACCAGTACATATCACGGTGGTCACCTGTAGCAGCCAAACATGGGCAATGACCAAAAAACAAGCTGAAAAAATCGACACATGTCAAAATAAAATGAAATAAGCTTACGGTTTCAAGTGAAGCGACAGAGTACCACTTACAAAAATTAAAGGGCCGACAAACAATGCAGACAATCACAATGAAGACTTTAAAATGGCCATGGGTAGGTCACATAGCAAGAAACGGTAGCAGTAGCTGGTACAAGACTGAAGGAATAGATGCCCAGAGGCAAAAAAAGGAAAGAGGATGCCAACACAAACGGAGGAGCAACTAAATAAACGCACTGGCAGGGACCCTATTGACCAGAACGACAAGAAAGCGACCAGAATGGGCGAGCCTAGAGGATGCCTTTGCTTAGCAAACTAGTTAGCAACAAATTAAGAATCCGGAAAGATACCGGATGTCCGTATATTCATATCTAGTTTATTTATTTAAGGGCAAATTTTTATCTCTTGAAGCACCTCTTTTGTTTTTGTAATTGTGATTATATATAATTACTGTTGTTAAATAATATATAATCATAATAAAATAAACAATAAACTAAAAACAAAAGAAACAACAAAAGCTACTAATTTGTTTATTTTTTGTAACATTTGCTTAGCCGCATAAATTCATTTTAATAATAGGTTACTTTCGAAATTAAAATATAACGCGATACTGTGTTTGAATGGGCGTACTATTTTGTTGTACTTAATAATAAACATTATGACATTGGTAAATCTGTCAAATCTTCAGTCTGCACACTTTCTGCAAGATCCTAATTACAGTTATGGTTGCTCCACTTGTTGTTCCAAGTTGTTCCGCTTAAGAAATTACAAACTGCCACTTAAGTTTAATTAACAGGTAAATTACGCAAGTTAAGAACTGTAAAAATAATTAAAGAATACTTAATATAAATTCTTTATAATATTATACAAGTAGTCTTTGTATTACACAAACTAAGGGTATTCTTCTCAAGTTAATTTCAAGAGCTTAATGTTCAAGTAAACAAGGAAAAAGTACAACAATTTAATGATCTTAATTTCTAATCAATTTCTTTAGATAAGTGTTTTGTGTTATGCGTACCTAACATTATGTTTCTGAACACAACGACGATTCAAACATTTCAATTCGCGTACATTGCCTAATTTCCAATTATACCTCATATACAAATATATTAAATAAACGGACATGAAATGGAGCGTCTATAAAGAAATCTGGTTTCCGCTATCCTCATACCGTAAGTTAGGCCCAAATAGAGTGCAACAAGTCTCCATCGATATCGAGCCCGTGTCGTGACGTATCACGGTCAACGATAGGTTACCAAAAATTTTGAAAAAAATGCTTTCGTTTGCCCCTCGTTTGCCTTCTATTGCCATTTCATCGTTCCGTTTACCTCCTCATAGTTTTCGAGAAAATTTAATACTTTTTGGGGGGGGGGGCTAAATTCAAGTTGAGCCAGCCCCCTCCCCACCGAAAAATTTTTTATTTTCAGAAATTTAAATATATGAAATTAATAGCATTTTATTTGCCCTTTTTTGCTTCACAAACCGATTTTTCCTATTCCCTATCGTAAACAAATTATGATGCTTTTCCCCGAAATCAGATGTCAAGTTAGCCGCCCAAATTGTCAATTCGGTCGAAATGGAAATTATAAACATGGAATCGATTTCTGATAGTTTTCCCCCGATTGCCATTTCATATTTTTGCTTTTTTCCTAATAGTTTTCCCGCAAATTGACTTGCTCACATCAGTAAAACCCTGACATGCTAACAAATTTATATTTCTATATCCTAATTTAGAGACAACATAAAACGACAAAACTCTCCTAACATTGCTACCATTATTTGTATAACCATACTGACCAAATTTGGCGTTTGCCTCCTTCTGAGACAAATGTGATAGAAAATTGAACTTATGAAATGCGCGAGACAAATATTTGTAGAGTTTTATTTTTATATCAGTTTCTGGAGGGACCTAAACAACAAAACTCTCGAAATACTTCCTCCATCACTTGCTTAACGATATTCAAAACATCTGGCGTTTGCCTCCGTCTGAGACAAAAGTTATAAATAATTGAACTGATGAAATATGCAAAAATTTAAATATTTTGAAATGTTTTATTTTGTATCTCAATTACTAAAAGGGCCCAAACAACACTTGTTCCACTTGTTTAACTATCTTCACCAAGTTTGGCGTTTGCCTCCTTCTGAGACAAAAGATATAAACAATCGAACTTATGAAGTGGTCGAGTGTCCAAACAACAAAACTCACCAAGTATTTCTTCCATCACTTGTTTAATCAATAAACCAAGGCAAGGCAGCCTGGTCTACCGTGCGAGCTGAGGAATTTAGGGTTTATATCTTCCCCTGTTATTCCCAGCTGGAATGCTTGATCCAGAATAGCCTCTTGCAGTGATTTAATTTGCTCTGCTGTAAGGCTTTCTACTGGGAAGCTCCTGCACATCACCCCTACTCGTATTCCTTCAGCCGCCTGACTGAAGATTAAACTCTTAATTTTATATAATGTATGATAAAGTCATGTGCCTGGCCACAAAACATTTTTTTATTGGAAAATTATTATTATGATTATTATGGCAATTGTTGTTTAAGTACAAGTTTAAGTACAAGGTCTCTAGAATATTTATAGTCGTTTAGTTAGAATTTAATAATATTTCTGACTAAATTCTGTGTAAATGTCTGCTAAAGCTATACGTTTCTTATTATTTAATTTTTTTTAAATGACTCGTGTTTGCTTTCACATTTGCTGGTTTTGAATTTCCTAAATCATTGTTTATTATAAAAAAATGACGTGGCCAGGCACATGACTTTATCATACTATTTATAAAATTAATAGTAAATGAGATTCCATTTAATCGAGATCGGTCGTACCTGCATTAAAATAAAACTAGTTAGCCTGGATTTGACAGATATTTTAATACAATAAAAAGTGGTCGGATTCCTTATTTTTGTTTTATTTTAGCAATCGCTACATGTTTCGTGTCCTACTGGCCACTTTTTCAGACTATAGGAAATGAGATATAAATTACACAATTGACAATCAAAGTTGGCCAATCAAAGTGGAGAGCATAACACAAGATACAAAGATCACAAATAAACATATATGATAGTGCAGAACAGATTTTTTTTAAGATAGTTTATACTATTGGCAGTAGATATTGTCAAAACATCAGCTCTTTACAGTACGTACTGTCATTAGAATGAAACTATTTGTCAAATCTTGGCTACCTAAGATGCAGACACGACCGATCGCAATCAAATACAATTTGCTCATGCAGCAAAACTATTAATTTTACCAAAAAATGTCGTAGACATAAATTATTCATAATTTCCTCTACTTTACTTTATTTTTAACTATTTTGACAAAATCACAGAAATGGCAAATCATTTGCAAAATTGTTAAAAAATGCTAAGAGTAAACATCCAGTTCGACCCTTTTGGACCCTTTGGAACCAAAAAGCTTTTCAGCGCTAAGTTAGGTCATGAAACTTCTAAATATGAAGTTTCGCTCCGACACCTTTCGTAGTTTCTCCGGAATCGTCACCACAAAAATCGGGCACACACACACACACATACACATATACACACATACGCACACACAGACATTTTTTTGTTTCTAGGTCAAAAATGTTCAGGGGCCCATAAAGCCCTATTTCCGCTAATATCTCATTTTTTTTTCGGTACGATTACAATAGTTTATCACTTATCACGTATGATATAGTAAAAATACGTAGCAACCCTTTTCCCCGTTTTGCATAATTTTGATACCACGACTGTGTAACCGTGATTGCCTATTTCCTACAAAATCTACAAAATAAAGTATAGTTATGGCAAAGTACACTATCCAAAGGGTGTGCAACTACATATATGTCTTGTCAGATACATTTTTTTAAAATTAAGTACACGTTAATATTTGCAAAATATGACGACTGAATACAATAAATGGATAATAGAATATTTTTTATAGTAATTTCAAGACTACTGCGACCTTGCTAATAAGCCCAGTTCCCTCTATTTATATATTACAAGAAAAACTAGTTCAAAATCAATTTTATAAATTTTTTAATCCTACACACGGTTTATTTTGCGGAATTCCTTGGAAGACTTCTTGCATTAGCCCAACCGTACTTTTTAATTCACTTAGTGTTGAAAACCTGCGCCATTCTCCCAAAAACGACCCAAGAAATACCGCAATAGTAGTGAGATCCAAGTGAAAATAAACTGATTAAATGATTATTTTGAGTTATTAATGTAAATTTATTGCAGGAAACAACTTTATTATTTAAATTATTTTGCTCCAAACAAGAGAATTAATCTTCTATGCTTATGCCAAACGGCCCGGTATGTACTAAACGGTATACGGTGGTGTGGACAAAGCAAATATCCGAATAGGCTATTTAAGAAGCATCGAAATGAACGGCACTATGAAACGCATTAAAACGCTTTTACACAACTTTCAATGTACCCAATCAGAACAGGGAACCGGATGCGCAATGAGCCGCAATTGAAAGCGGCAATTAAAGATCGCCGGTAAAGTGGAACTGTGAACATCCGGATCCGGCTCTGTTTTGACGCGAATGCACGCCGATAAAGATTTCACGCAGCGATTCGTGTATCATCGGATTCTTCGTAGCTAGACTCGAGAACCGTGATTTCACTTTTGTCCAAATCGAGGCAATTGCCATCAAACTGAGACAGTTTTTAGTTATTTCCTCTATGAAATGACTAAAATACCGGTTGACACACGCCATATAGATACTACCGTTTATTATTTTATTTATAATGCATATGAAATTTTGAGAAAAGCACCTCTATGTTTTGACACAAAAAAATGCAATTTTTGGGATACCCTTGAGGTGTGACTTAAGGTTTTTCAGGAAATGATATTTTACTTATACTTTAAATTGCATGCTATATTATTTGTGTGCTAGTTTCAATCATTTCAGAAAACTTTTTAAGAAGTTTCAATACCAAACTTAGAGCTGAAAAACTTTTCGTTCAAAACTGGGAATTGGATGTTTCCTCTAAGCATTTTTCACGGATTTTGCAGACGAGCCGCCATTTCTGGAATTTTGTTAAAATAGTTTAATAATAAATTAAAGTAGAGGAAATTTTGTATAATTTATATCCATGACAATGTTTGATAATTTGTTTTGCTATATGAGCAAATTCTATTTGATCGAGATCGTGTCTGCATTAAAACTAGTTACCCAGGATTTGACAGATATTTTCGTTCTAATGACAGTAGGTAGTGTCAAACGCTGACGTTTTGACAATACCTACTGTCAATAGCATCGATATATCTGTCAAACCTATGCCAAATAGTTTTATTTTAATGCAGTCACGAAAGATCTCGACCAAATAGGATCTCATGCAGGTAAACTATTAATTTTATATATTTTATGATAAAGTCATGTGCCTGGCCACTTTAGATATTTTTTTCGGCACGACTACAATACTTTATCATACTAAGTAAAAATGGTTACTATTTTGCTTCATAAAAAATGAAAGTTATAATTATGAAACGCGAGTTTGACATCATTGACACCAACGCGCGCTCCAGTGAAAGTATGGTTTGTTGAAAACCCAAATCACAAAATACAAATAACTGGGTGATAATCTTCAAATGTTCTAGCTTTCATATTCTGACTTATACCATAAAGACTCAACGTATTTATAAGTAAAATATAGATATTATTATTTTAAGTTTCTTCTAATTAAACTATTGCTCCTGATATAGTTTTAGTATTAATGAATAATTGGCATATCAATTCAAAGTAGAAGAACTAGTTTCTAATCCGATGTGTAGATACCGCATCAATTACATATGTATGTATAGTAAATTTTTAATTGCAAATCAGCGGGCTGGTAACAAACGTTAAATTAACAATTACGCGTTTCCAGTGCGTTAGAAATTGCTCATTGACACCCGACACGCAATCATGTTAGGGTTGGTTAGCACTACTAAACCATATAAGCTTTGACCGAATCACTGCCGTCAGCATTTCCTTATTATGTTCGCTATTAGTTTGGCGTTTCTCTGTGTGATCGCTTCGGGATGTTCCTCGTGGACGGACGATTTGAGGAATGGAATAGACATAGGTGGTAGTGGTGTTAGATTCTATTTAGATAAAATCAATCAAAATCCATCGCTACTTGAACGGTATTGCTTAAGAATGGGATATTCTGGAATTGGACTCAGTTTATTGAAGAAACCTCAAGAGGATAAACTTGAATTTGGATTATACTATGATGAAAAAGAAGAAGGTAATAACTATATTTGAAAATTATAAATAATCAATTAATACATTTCATTCTTTATGCAGGGAGGGGAAAGAAAATGGGACAACTCATCATACCAATTCTAATTGGACTTAAGGCAACGTCGGTAGGAGTATTGATGATGGCAGCAGTTGCTGCACTGGTGCTGAAATCTCTGATGGTTGCAAAGTTGTCACTACTTATATCGACAGCATTAGGATTATATAAATTATTTGGACACAAGAGCACTCGCGCGCCAATTACAAGCCCTGATAAACCAATTGCCCAATACAGTGGCTATTATCAAGATATACCCTTGAATCAAGGTAATTTATAATTCCAGATAGGTGACTACTGATTTTAGCTATATTACTGCAGGCGAATTAACTGATGTAGAACCCGAAACCAGTATTAAATGGTAAAAGGGCTTATAATGAACATAAAAACTGCAAGGACGTTAGTTTGGGAGTGTTGAAAGGGGGTGCAAAATATATTATTGCGTTTCCGGCGAAACTTTACGTTTTATCTAAAAATTTCCAACAAAAAAGTTGTAGATCATAAAAAAATTTGCAGCTTCTATAAAGGTCACTTTTTACCTTACTCAAATATTCCAAAAATAATGCGAATGGCAATGCAAAAACCATGTTTTGTTTTTCTTTGAGTTTTATGTGTTAAATAAGCATACATTTTTGTATATACAAAAACCAAGAAGTTTTCCTGATAATCAGTTTTTTTTTCAGTAAAAACCAATTTTTGTTTTAAACTAAATTCTCTAGTGACAAATCATCATATGGAGTTCTTCTGGTGCTTATTTTTTTTTGTTTTACATGTGTTTTGTGATACAATAATAAAAGAAATAGTTCCTATTTAACAACAATTCTCAAAAATGTAAAAACCCAGAAATGACTTTTGCGACAATCAGTAATAGTTCATAATTTGCATAAATATTTAGGAAAATTGAAAAACTGATTACACCATTAAATTGTTCGGACAATAAAATGACACTGTCTTTCATTGTTTGTCCGAAACTAAATTTTTACGTTGTAAATTATGAAAAAAAGCGCATTTTTTGAGCTTACTATTTGACATTGAACAGATTTGAGCCACAGACTAGTTAGAATTCACAGCCTAAGACAAGAACCTGCGGTCTAAATAAGACAATAAATACAACAGAAAAACAATAGGGAAAATAAATGAAACGAGCATTACCTGGTTGATGAAAAAACTTTCTTTATTAGAAAATAATCGGTTTATATGCAAGTCTTGACTTTACAAATTAAGCAGTGGTTTTAATAATGATGATAAGTTTATAAATACATATGATGCACAAAGTTTGAAATTTTGATAGTTTGTGTACTATTGGGAGCCGCCGATGTCTTGTAGGTACTTCGCCAGCAATTCGTCGTTGAAGTGTGCATCGTGCGTGTTTAAGCGATCGTAGCACGTCCGGTATTACAGCAATATGTTCGATATTTGTACGCTTTAAGGTGGGATTCGAAATGAGTAGGCAACTAAATATACCTCATAATTTTGAGGTCAGTTTTTCGTGGTATTTTACCGAAATGATGAAGTATTTCCATTAAAATTATATGCTGAACTGAACTTGAAACCTTTGCCGATAATACAAAAAATATCCGGCTCAATCTATCGGGTCTAGTTGTCGGATTTTATTGTTGATGGCTATATCGTAGTCTTCTTACGTTCAACAAAAAACGCCGACATTCACAGAATTCGTCACCTATACATGACTGAATTGAACCGGATATTTTTTGTATTAGCGGCAAAGGTTTCGAGTTCGACGTATAATTTGAATGTAAATACCCAATCATTTCGCTGAAATACTCAGAATCAAATTATGAAGTATATTTGGTTACCTAATCATTTCGAAGCCCATTTTAAAACTAAATTATTTGACTAATAAAATTGTTAGATTTTGGATTAAACAAGAATAAAACAGTTCGATTTTGGATTAAACAAGCTGCGGGGCCGATAATGAGAGAAAAAATAACCAAACTAACACAGACACTTGCACTTCACGAAGTCTTCATAACTCAGTGTTCACTCTATGGTGTATGTCGGCGTTGATGGGCGCAGATTGATGTCGTTCTCAGTAGAAGCTGCGCGGTGTTGAAGGTCTGAAGAGGGATACCTTCTTCACGGTTGTGTGGCAGCATTGGCTTTCGGATCCAGAGACATGTTATGAAGTAGCGTTTATACAGCATCCACATGAATGTGGCCAGCACCAAGCTTCCAACTATCGTGACCATGCTTACGACAAGGCTTGTAAGAGATGAATGGTGCCTTTGCTGATGCCAGATCCTTTCATCTAGCTGACCATTTACTAGCTGTTCGTCATTAATTAGTTTTAACCGTCGTTTTGACCGTCCTCGGACGGTCTGGCTATTGCTTCGTCCTTGATGGTCGCTGGAGTCCATGGGTCCCTTATGGTAATGTTAACTGGTGGGTCGACAGGATGACTGATGCTGACGAGATAAAAAAAATATGCTTAACAGCAATAGGAGCAGAATTACTGCTACTTCCCCAAATTTTCCATCCTGTGGAGGTCCAGTATCCTAGCCGATCCGTCTTGTGCGATGATTGCAGTTTACTTCTGATCGGATTCTATTTTTCGTGGTACTTTACACTGATTTCACGGCTTACCATATTCCTCCGAAGGGAGGAGCTGCTGGTGGGACAGCGATTGAAGTGATTGCAATTAAACTGTAAGCCCTTGGAGCATTTGGGCTTCTAACACTGAATCTGCCCTGGAGAGGTCAACATCCACATACACGTCTCGTTGAGCGATCTGGGATGCTCATGGGAAGTTTGTTTCTTCATTTAGCTGTTGTAAGGTTTTTACAGGTATGTATTGGGCAGTGTACTCCTGGATTGGTTGGGAAGTGCTGGATCTCCCAAGAAATTTGTGATCGGCTTGATCATATTCCGCTTTTACTCGGTTAACCAAACTTGTGATTTGAGTGGTCAGTTGAGTGATGTTACCAGATAGTATCCAACCAAGTTCCGTTTACAGACCCAATGCTCCATCATTGGTTCTCGTGAAGCCCTCTTATAGAATTTTTCCATATTCTTCTGCTCCGAGGACGGCATCAATTGGACCTGGCGTATGGTATGTAGGATCCAAAGATTTTGTTGATCCAGTTTTGAGGATTTAATTCCGGTAGGATTTTATTAGGTAGAGATTGGGTTAGCTTTGACAGGTCTTCGGTGTCTCATCTTCTAGTCCACATATTTTGGCATGCATTTTCTGCCTGGATTGGCCTAGTCGGTGCGCAGCTTCTTCGGTAACGAAACATGCAGATCCTGGATCGATGGGCACGCGGAGAAGTTCAAATAGCCCTGATAATTTCTTTGTTTGTATCAGGGCTCTTGCCAATTGAATTGTATCTTCTTCGTTATTAATCCTATTGGTGGTTTGTCTCTCTTTTGTATTGGACACTAGAAGAAAGTTCTGTGTTTGAGATTAGAATTGTTACTTTCATCCCGGTATAATATTGTGTGGTGAGGCTTATCGCTAATTCGACCCATAGCGGTTATGTTACACTTGACGCTGAATTCGTGAGCAATACAGTTTCTGCACAGTTTATTAGTTTTGATGAATTCCGCTATTTCTAGGACGGACAGCTTTCGAAACTTAGTAAGTGTACCGGGTGGTTTGCTTTGCAATATTTGCATTTTCCTTCTTCTCTTTCTGGGGATGGAGCGGGTTGTCTCTTTTTACCTGTATCAGCAATGACATCTAATGAATGAGAACGGGTCTTGAGAAATCCCATTAGTTGTTGGAATTCTTGGGTTTCATTGGGATTCTTTAGCGACAGCTCGTAGAGTTTATTGGTTTCATTGCCCTATTTTTTGACGAGATCGCGTGATGATCGGGCCCCATGACGCCATTGGAATTACTATGTTTGACATGGCTTGTAGACATTCCGATGCTGTGTAGTACATGTTTTTGATTTTCTTGCATCTTCTGCACTTGTGGCTGGAAGGTCAAGGATTTTATACAGCAACTTGGAGAGGATCGGGCGATTATTTTGATATCGATTTTTAAGTAGTTTCCAGGTTGCATCATAGTTGTTTGCGGACACACATAGATGTTGAATTATACGAGTGGGCTCTTCTTTCAAGTGCGTCTTGAGGTACTGCATCCTGTCGACTTTATTTAAGGAAGTACTTGAGTAGATAATTTTTAGGTAAAGTTTATGAAAGTTGAGGACGGAACTTCTCGAAATTAGGTCAGAGGAAATCTTCACCAATTCTTCCATCGCCGTGTCGAATTCTTCTTCACAGTTGGTGTATTTATTTTCTTTATTTTATATATAGGGTGTATCGCAAAAACGTTTTTTTTTTTTAAACTCAAAATTTTAAGTTGATAAAAAGTTGTCCCTATGGATCCACATGCACCACAAAAACAATTGGCGCAATTGGAAACTATGTAGGTCTCCCGCAGAAAGCCTAACGTTTATATTTTTCTTTAAGAAAATTTTTCAATGGAAGATTTAGCGAATTTTTTTTTAAATACTACAAGTTTAACAATAAGGTGTGAAATTTCCGTATATCAAAATATATTACTCTAATGCAACATCTAGATCGATGATGATATATTTAGATTCGATACAATTTTTAGAAAAATGTCAATTTTCGTATAATTTATAAAATGTACTTAAATGGTGATAAAAATTAATTTGTTTAAAATTTTTGATTATGTGCGGACAATTGGGCTTTGAAAAAGAAAAACCACTTAATATTTCATTTAAAAAAATACGAAGAAATTCGAATTTTTAAAGAAAATCATAAACTTTAGGCCTCCTGCGGGAGTCCTAAATATTATTCAATTGTACCAATTTTTTTTGTCGTATATGATGGTTCATAGCGACAATTTTTTATCAACATGAGATTTTGAATTTCGAAAAAATTGCATTTTCGATACACCCTATATACATATATTTATCTACGACTCACATATAATAAGTTCATTGCATACGTATCTATGACTATATAATCCCCATCATTATACGCGCCAATGATTATAATGACACTAGCGTTGTATAAAAATGACAGTTCCTTCAATTAATGACCTCATTATTTGAACGAACTGTCATAATTATAACACGCTAGTGTCAAAGTCTGCCAAAACCTACGTGGATGACAGTTATTTCACAGTTCGCCTCGCCATCATTGACAAATACATTGAAAATATTTTGCATCAAATGGAATTTATGAGTCGTAGATAAAACGTCGTATGTGACTCGCACATAACGGATATAAATCGCTCGCATGATTACACGCTCGCCTACGGCTCGCGTGTAAACTTCATGCTCGCGATTTATATCCTTAATTATGTGCTCGTCAAATAATATACCACGAATGGGATAATGACATTTCGTTCAAATAATTACTTCATTATTTGAACGAACTGTCATCATTATACGAACGTCCTATCAAAGTCTCTTAAAACCTACGTGGATGACAGTTATTTGACAGTTCGCGTCGCCACCATCGAACAAATATTTAAAATATTTGATATAAAATAGAATTTATGAGTCGTACATAAAACGTCGTATTCGACTCGCACACAACGGTTATAAATCGCACGCATGTTTACACGCTCGCTTACGGCTCGCGTATAAACTTCATCCTCGCGATTTATATCCTTAATTATGTGCTCATCGAATAATATAGTATTGTACTACATACTATCATATAAAGTTGCAATTTACTTTCACTTTTGTATTCAAAAATATAAATTAAACTGACCATGATTGCACATAAATACCGACATGGTCCGTTTAATATATTGAACGAAATATGAGATGAACAGGCGGGATGTGACGTTTAAATTACATAAAAAATTATATTCACGGCTTGCTTTTGCACAATGTTTCTAGCACAATGCACTACCAACTGTGATATCTGAGCCTATGGCATATGTTAGGTGTATAATTGTCAATACCTCGACACCTCTTAAATATGAATCCGGGTCTATTTTTTGTTAGATTAATAGTTTTCCTGTTATCGCAGAGGAAAGTGTAGTTCGTAAGCAGGCGTGTGCTTGTGTATGTATGATTCAGTAAGATGGTGATTCTTTCCGGATCTTGCTGGAGTGCAAATAGCGCATAATTGCCAAGTATAAACTTCCACGGACCATTTGTAAGCTCCAGTCGGTATTTTGTCTCTATTTACTGGACCTTATGGTAGATGCAGCCAATAAAGACTCAATCAATCTATCAACCAACCAAGAAAAAAACCAAGAATCTTCAACATTAAGTAACAAATTATCATTTGCATTTTCATGCACAAATATTAATAAAAATACGCAAGTATGTGCATACATGTTTTGTAAAAATAATTAATTTAATTATGTAACCCACAATAAACCATTAACTTTTGGAACCAACCCTCGACGCATGCTAGTTGCAAATTAATATTACTATGTTAAATATTTAAACAGGCACTAATTCGCTGGCGAATCACATGTCTATTTCTAATTCATTCAATATTAATTAAACGTCTTTTAGATTATAGTATTCAACATGCCGGTATTGGAGGATATGCAAACTATCCTACAGCTCTGCATGAATCTGCCGACTCCTCGGGGCAATACGCTGCCGTAGACTCAACAGGAATCAACGTTACTAACCAAATAAGTCAGGACATTCAACCATTACAAGCCATGCGGCGACGGCAAGTAAGCAAAAGGAGCAAGTACTCGTATAACAAACCAAATAGAAAATAATTGTTAGCATAGTTACGTTTGAATTAGTTTTTGCTACTTATTTAATTTATTATAACGTGCAATTAATGAGACTAAGTACATACCTATATATTTATTGACTTGTGAATTTGCCTTAAAAGACAATTATCAACTTAATTGCCTCTTAAAAATTGTTTAGGGCTAAATTAATGCAGATCGGATATCGAAAATTTCACTAGTTGAGCGGACAAGATTTGGCGAACTGTGTAATTTGCTAAAATCAATAGAGGAAGCGTCCACTTTGGTCCAATTTAATCATGCCTTAATTGGCAGGTAGCCGCATCTTCCCATCGTCTAAAAGATCCCTCTTTAAAGCCATTAGCTTGCTTAATATTGAATTAGCTGGCAAAGTACCCTTACCAGTCCTAAAGCCGCACACTCATGCTGTGTTATGGTGTGGAGACACTTACATTTACACGGTATTTTAAATGTTAAATAGAAAATATAAAGAAATATAACGAAAGATTTTAATTTAAAAGAAAATGATAATAAGTACGTAGGCTTGCACCGTTGGAATAATTTAGAAAAAAAATATTTCCCGATTATGGTTGCCGTGTTATTCCGGTCAGTATCTAGTGAGCTCTGACGAAGCGTACAGCACGCTTCGTAGAACGTCAGCAATTACGAACTTTTAAGCACGGTATAACAAGAAGGAATTCCGTTTCCTAAAAATTATAATCTTTTCTATACCTACAAGTGTCTCATAATAAAGCCAAGTACCTAGCAGTGGTTGTAGGTTGTAGCAAGAATAGGGTTGCCATATTTTGTGGTGACACTGTTGGGACATAAGCGACCAGAGGCAATATACAGTGTAATTTACCTAGGAATATTTCGGTTTTTTTAGGAGATATATAAATCAAGGTACAATAATGCATACAAACATTTATAACTGCAATCGCATCAGAAATAAGTATTTTTGTAATACAACAGTAATTTTAATATTTTCTTTTGGAATATTCTTAAAACGATTGAAATTGTCTTTAATATAATATGATGATAATGATAACAGGTAACATTTAGAAGTACAGCGCTGAGAAAATAGTATATCTCGCAGTTCTCAATTAATAGTGATTCAACCATATCTTTTTCATTGTTTCTCATTATCTTTTTTAACAAATTAAGACTGTCGTTTCTTTGACGTCTACACTCAAATGGTTACCGGTATTTTATTAGGTTTGTAATTGTATGTAAATTAATTAAAATAAATAAGCATACAAATATGTTCATTACGTTTGGCAGCCGATAGCTACCCCTAAATATTATTTTAATAACATGAAATAAAACACTGTACTAAGGTCATATGTTGCAAAAATGACGTGAAAAAATTCTCAATCTGCAGTGTGTGCCACACTTAATAGTTTAAAACCATGATAGCTTTTTCAATTTCCATTTACAGTTTTTGATGATCAACACCTAACGGTATACTTGTTGCAACAAAGTTTTTATTGAAATGCAAAGACCCTTTCGATATCGAAGAAACAAGTAGTACTATTTATTATTATTACTATTTATTATATTATAGTAGTACTACTATTTCTAATTTTCATATTATTTTGTCATAGTTATAATTAAAAGCCAAGAATTACCAGCAAGGAAATTGAAAAATGTGTCGAGGTAGGCACCAGTCAAACGTTATTCATATTAAACTTCGGTATAATTGAGAGTCGTGCATTGTTGTAATCTCGTTCATTGGTTTATTATCTCTTTAATTTCTAGTTCTTCCATTGTGGTAAAATTCATAATGGTCTACTAGTTGATGTTTATTCATGGGATTAATGAGTGTCATGTATCCAATTGTTATTGTGTGATTATTTTCTAATAAATGTCTTGCAAATGTTGTTTTTTTTTCTATTTATGTTTGTGTGTTCTTTTAACATATCTGGTTCATCACAAGTAGCGATAACTAAACGGTGTTTTCTTCGTGTTGGAATCAACCCAATATCACACTCAGGGCTGTTAAATTATGGTAATTAACTTTTCGTAAATTACCGATGTAAATTACCGAAACTAAAATATTACTTTAAAATATTTTAAGGTTTAATAGTAGTAATTCTTTATTAGCATGAAAAATAAAAGTAATAATATTTTGCCAGCATTTTTTAAAAGGAACTACCGACTCACAGAACAGCAACGCTCGGTTTCTCAAACAATAATAACGGGAACATTTCTTTAAATAGTGTATACTGTACTCGTTTGTAGGTAACGACTTCTATTTAAAAATTACCAATCTCCTCCTTTCCACGCTCAATTCATTCAATATAAACAAAAATAGCTATATTTTCTCAAATAATATTATTCGGCAGGTGATTTGAGGAGTGAAGCGAGTGTTGAAAAATATTCGGAAGAAAAAATGATTATTGTTTGTGGAATCAGGCAATAAAATTCAAATAAATAATAAAGAAACAAAAATAAAAGTATTTATCTACGACTCACATAATAAGTTCATTGCATACGTATCTATGACTATATAATTCCCATCATTATACGCGACAACGATTATAATGACACTAGAGTTGTATAATAATGACAGTTCGTTCAAATAATGACCTCATTATTTGAACGAACTGTCATCATTAAACAACGCTAGTGTCAAATTCTGTCAAAACCGACGTGAATGACAGTTATTTGTCAGTTCGCCTCGCCATCATTGACAAATACATTTAAAACATTTTGCATAAAATGGAATTTATGAGTCGTAGATAAAATGTCGTATTTAACTCGCACATAACGGATATAATTCGCTCGCATGATTACACGCTCGCCTACGGCTCGCGTGTAAACTTCATGCTCGCGATTAATATCCTTTATTATGTGCTCGTCAAATAATATACTATTTTTAATAGTAAATCATTTTTAGACATTTGAAATTATTATAAATATCAGTACCCGTAAATTACGGTAATTAAAAATCCGTAAATTACCATTAATTACGGTAATTTTCGCTAATTTGCCCGGTAAATTACGCTTTTACATCCTTGATGGAAATAAGCACCAGATAAAATCGATAACTGAATATTTGTGACAAGGCAAAAATCTAAAAAATTTAAATTAATGCACACCTGAAGACATTGTTTTTTTTTCGATTTCTTGAAGAATTATGGCGGCATTTCATTTTGTAAATTGCAAGCTATGTTAATCTGGGGCATTATCGCAAAACACAACTTCTTCTCAGAAATGGTTATGCGAGACTTGAGAAAAAAACGGTTCTGAATCAAGGGCGAAATCATAACCATTTTAATTTGAAGTATATATTATTACCACAGTTAGTCAGATATCTGCAAACTGATCTGCCGTGAATTCATAAAACCTGGCATCTCGAGTTACTAGGTTTTGAAATTTTATTGCATTTTTGAACTCGGCGTGTAATATAACACCATACATAATTTTTTACAATTTTTTACAGCTATCTATATAGCATTATGGCAACCCTGTATTCTAGTAACTCGAACTTTCTGTCATATATGCTTGAAGAAAATATAGCACCTAGATTTACATCTTATTACTGGTGACATTTTTGTAGGTATACATGATGTGTAACATAGTAAGTCAAGTTACTAGGTTTTTTAGAAGTATATTTAATGTCAGGTTTGTGATTTAGCGGGAAATATTTGAAGTTACTAGTTTCTGAATCCGTACTCTAGTATAGTTGTTTCGAAATTGGCGGGCGTATCCCTTAGTTGCTATGTTTTGACGACCTGTTAAGATCTTGCCAGTCGATTCTTGTTTTGCACGATGATTAGATGCGCCTTATAAACTGACTATAAGTGTAGTGTTTAGCTTGAATGTATTTTGTTGCGTACAGAGTGTTAGTGTTTCGTCAGTTCTAATATGACATCTAGAGGACAGTTGTTAGTGTCAATGTGTAAAAAAAGTAAGTATGCTTCTATAATTTGAATGCCCGAATTTTTTGTTTTAATAAACTGCATGCATGTTTATGAATCCATTTAGCGTATGTTGTGTGGTTTCGTTGATTCTCCTCTTAGATAATGAAAATGCATTGTTTGCCTTTTGTATTTCTTGTATTTGACACTTTTATTTACATGAATGTTAGAAACGTGTGCTTCTAGCGGCGCACCGGCGCACGTGACAATGTAGATCGGGTTTACTCGTGTCTCTTCGTGGCGGCTCGCGGCTTAACTATTATAATTTAAAATAAAAAACTGAGCAGCGTATCAGACTCCTTTATTTTAATTGGGCTACAAACAAACTATGTACTTTTGTTTCTAGTTACCTACCCTCTGTTTCATAATCAACCGATCTAGAATTACTAATTTTTTCAATTTGCGTTGTAGAAAAACTGCTGATGAGGATGAATCTAATAATGAATCTGATGAAATGGATGTGGACCCGACACAAACTTTTCCCAATTCAACATGTTTAGACGTTTCGTCTGATGAATTTTCCCAATGTGACGACTCCGACGCTGACCCAGATTTTGACCCAACCTCAGAAAACAAAAGAAAAAAGACATAGTTTAATATTCAAAATATTTTGTGCTCCACTAATCAGTCCAATTTTATTTCGTTGAGTGATCATTTGGATCTTCCAAGCACATCTGGAACGAATTTATTTCATCAAAGGGATGGTAACATGCAAGTAATTGAAGAAGTGCTCACAAATATTATCGATAACGTGTGTAAAGAGGATAAGAAATATCATAATAAAACATTATCGGAAAAACATCCTCTTTTACCTGCATGTGATGTTAAGTGTCGAAGGTCCTGCTCAATTAGGTTCTGTGATTCAGATCGAGAAAAAATAAGAGATGCATTCTGGAAACTAGGATTTGGAGAAAGAAGATTATTTTTAGATTCACATGTCAAACAAATCAATGTTAAGACAATAATGCAAGAGGCTGATTCATCTAAACGAAATTTCAGTTTAAAATACTTTCTCCCAGCAAACAGTCAAGCGAAATCATCGGATGATGTAAATGAACATATTATAGAGGATGTACAAGTATGTAAAATTATATTTTTACACACATTGGGATTGAAAACTGATGGCATGATTACATCTCACTTTAAAGATAAAAGAAATTCTGACGGAGGTATTGCCAAAACCACAGATAACAGAGGTGCAGCTGCCAGAGCTATATTAACAACTAAGAAGGCAGTAAACGAAGATACTATAATTACTCATATAAACTCATTTAACCCTGTTCTTTCTCATTATAATTTGAATCATGCTCCTAACCGACGCTATCTTTCGAGTGAATTAACAATATCTGACATGTGGAAGGATTTTTGTCAATATCGGAATGTTAGTTACGACCTTTATAGAGGTGTATTCAAAAAACAGAATATTGGATTCAGCAAACCTTCTCAGGACGAATGTGAAATGTGTAAAGTGTATAAGATACATGATAACGTAGAACAAGAATGTGAATGCCTTAAATGTAAAGGTTACAAGGAACACAAAGTTAGGTACACAGAAGCAAGAGAAGCATACACCAAAGATAAAGGGAAGGTACTGGATCCAAATGAAAAAATTTATAGTGTTGATATGCAGAAAGTTTTGCTGCTACCAAAATTATCCACGAAGAATTCATTCTTTACTTCTAGGTAAGTTAGTGTTGACAGTTGTTTTTTGATTGCATTTACCGCACCGTAATAATTTTTTTTTCAGACTTGTTGTATTTAACGAGACATTTGCTTCTCTGAAAAATGAAGAAAACATTTGCGTCATGTGGCACGAAGCCATAAGGGGAAGATGCGCATCTGATGTTAGTTCAGCCTATTACAATATAATCAAGAACTCATCATCCACAGTAACAAAATTTATATTTTGGGCTGACAATTGTTCAGCCCAAAACAAAAATTGGGTTTTATATTCTTCTTTCGTTTGCTTTGTAAATGCACAATGGGGCCCTGAAGAAATCACCGTGAAGTATTTTGAGCCCGGTCACTCATTTATGGCAGCCGATTCGGTCCATGGGAGGATAAGCACTGAAATGAAGAAACATCCGAACATTTACGATTTTGATGACCTCATTTCAGTTATCAATAAGTCATCAAAGAAAACCAAGTGCATGGTTCTGAATATTTCGGACTTTTTTCCTTTTACAGATGGCTCTAAGCAAAGAAGGAATAACAATATTCCTTTTATGGAAAATATAAGAGTTGTTCAATTCCGTAAGGGTTTCAACAGACTTTTTTACAAAGATCAAATGCAGGGTCAATTTAAAGAATCCGATTTTCTAAAATCGAAGTTTCTAGTTCAACTACCACCGTTACCATACATGGAACCTACTGGTTTGAATACAGAAAAAAAGCAAAAAATTATAAAGATTTTGTGTCCGTCTTTTGAGGACGAAAGAAAAAAATTGTTTTGGTTATATTTACCCTCTAATGATAATTCTCGTGATTTATGTACAACTTCTGAACGTTAATCTGTTTTGACTAAAAGTATTTGCTAGTTCCTAGTTTGAGTATTTCATTTCTTCACAATTAATATAAGCAAATGAATAATATGTTTAGTTCCAACATTGTTTTATGTTTATAGGAAATAAAGATAATAATAATTGAAAGCTATGTACTTTATGTTGACAATTTTCGCCTCTACCAATGACAACTTACTAGGTTTTCCTGAAGGTATTTCCGCTAAGTTATGAGAGTAGGCTTCCATCATCTTGAGTTACTATATTTTGCAACATTAATTTTAATATCATAAAAAAATAGGAATTCTTTTTTTCAGAAACTAGTAACTCGATTTTTGTATTGAATTAATAGAAATTTGTTAATTCCCTATACACCATTGGATTCCTCGAGTAAAAAAATCTAAATCCCAACATTAATTATTTTTTAAAAACTGGACGTATCGAAAGGCTAGCAAAGTTCAGGAAATCTGTTCTACTGTAAAGTTGATAAAAGTATAGTTACTAGTTTTTGCTCTAGCACGACAGTGATATGTGAGTACTACACTCGAAAGTCAAATGCGAACCTGCAATTTGTAGCGCGGAATGAGGGTATCATCAAGATTTGTGTTCCTCACGTGTTCCTCGACATCATCATTAAGAAAATCAGCGGACAAGTTGTCGCCAAGTTGCAAAACGGCCTTGAGGACCTGAAATGTGAAATAACACACCTGAAAGTAAAATTACAGCGAATGAAAGATATGATGTCTTGGAGCAGGTTACACGTAAGAATAATTTATGTATTTGTTTTGAATTCTAAAGAGATGATACTGAAGGAGTTGTTGTAAACTTGTGCAAAGAAAAACTGGGTATAAGAGTGCATCCGTCTAACATAAGTGTTTCTTATAGATTGAAAGCAACAGAAAATGGAATTTGTCCTATAATAGTTCGTTTCACTAGTCGGAATATAAGAAACCAAGTCTATAATGCAAGAAAGAAACTCAAAGGCTCATAAATTGTCATCAAGGAGCACTTTACTGCACGGAAAGCAAAATTATTGAAGGAAGCCATCACATACTTGGAAAAATACGGCAAGGACAACAAATTGCAAAATTTTTCTAAGTGTGGCGGTAAATATGTGGACATACGGTGTTCGGCTGACATTCATAAAATCATGGGAGATGGGGCGGCACAGGCGGAGCAGGGGTAGTGTATTGTTACAGAGTTAGTTATATCTCATTAATTTTTTCTCCTGTAATTTTTTTATAGAATTTTTTGTTTGTATTAATGTGCTTATGATTGTTTTTGTGGTTGGAATTTCACCTGATACTATTTTCGGACCCTGAGATTTTGATGACGTCAAATTTGATGAGATTGCGGCGCTAGTGAGTATGCATAATATTGATGTTTTTGTATATCCGAAACATGGCTATCACCTGCTACCCATAACAATGCTGTAAACATAAATGGTTACTATTTTTTAGACGAGATAGAGGTGGGCGTGGCAGTGGCGTGGGAGTGTATTTGCGGAGGGAGCTTAATGGGAGTTGATAGTTACTGCTGGGGATTATGAGCAGATAAGGATTTCGGTTAAACCTCCATCTAAGAATACGCTTTTGTCTGCATTTACAGGTCGTAAACAGTTGCTGACGGTGTTTTTATTGATGGCTTGGAGGATCAGTTGGATCTGAACTTGAGGTTTGATTCTGTGCTTTGTATGGGTGACGCTGATATAAATATGTTGGATACATATGATAGGCACACGGTTAAACTATTGAGAGTTTTTCAGACGCTGGGCATATTTCAATTGATATATGAACCCACGAGAGTAACGGTTAACACAGCTACTTTACTAGACATTGTTCTGGTGTCCGATTTGTCGGTTGTATGTGGATCAGGTGCTATAGATTCTGAAATATCTGATCATGGGCTAGTGTTTGTCGAGTTAATAGTACCTTCCCTAAAGCGAGGCCTACTTTGTATACATATTCGGACTATTCGGCGTTTAAATATGATTTTTTTGTGACCGATCTGGGCAGAATTGACTTTCACATGATGCTGGCTATGGACATTGAAGATAAGTTGACGTATTTTAATGCTGTAGTTTTGGAATTATTCAATGTTCATACGCCGGTAAAAATTGCAAGAATTTCTAAACCTAGGATGCCTTGGCTAACTGATAATGTTAGATTACTTCAAAAACTGAGAGATGGTGCAAAATCTAGGTATAAGCGTGCCCAGAGTGAGACGGTTTGGAATTACTATCAAGAGAGCCTATTTTAAACACCTACACTCGCAAAACAAACCTAAAAAACTTGGGAAAATGCTCAGGGACTGCCGGGTATCGGGGAGTAATCCTTCTCACCTCACTAACGTAAACGACTTGAACTGTGCCTTTATAAGGGATATACCCCATAATGTTTTCAATAAGTCTGACACCATTGATTTCTATCGTAGTATAACTTTTGAGGGAATTAGTAGTGTTTTTCACCTATCTGTGGTCGACGAAAGCACAATTCTAAAGATGATGATGGAAATTAAAAGCGAGGCTGTTGGAAGTAATGGTCTGTCGATTAACATGTTGAACATAATAATTCGTCGCGCTTTAGCGTACATCCTTCATATTATTAACACTTGCATAGAGAATAGCTACTTCCCTGCATGTTGGATTACGTCAGCATTAAGTAAAATCTTAGAAAAGATTATTGTTACACAGCTGCGGCAGCATTTGACAACGTGCAATATTCTTCCTGAATTTCAGTCAGGTTTTGTCCCAGGGAGGAGCTGCGCAACTGCTCTGTTGGATGTTACGGATAATTTACTACCAGCTAGAGATGAGGATAAGATGAGTACTATGGTTTTGCTTGATTTTAGTAAGGCATTCGATACCGTTAACCATGAGGTCTTGTTGTCAATATTGCACTGCATAGGCGGTTCGGATCCATTCGTACGCTTGATGGAATCTTACTTTACTTTAATGAATCTTACTTACTTTACTGACCGATGCCAATGTGTAAAGTTGCTTAATGAGGTTTCAGAGTCGCTCTTGATTACGAGGGGTGATCCGCAAGGTTCAATTTTGGGCCCCTTATTTGTTTGCATCTATACCTTACTGTTGTCCCTTTTTATTACTCATTGTAAGTATCATATGTATGCGGACAATACGCAGATTTATGATAGTTTTCGTCGGGGTGAATATCTGACAGCGGCGAGGTGCATCAATGAGGATTTGAAGAATTTGTACGCTTATTCTTAGGCTCATTGCCTCCTACTTAACCCTGAAAAGTGCATGGTGATTTTGGTTGGTAATGACAGACAGTTTGGCCAACTAAAGAATGGCGTTAAAATTGTAATTACTGGTGCAACAATACCAGTCGTTGAGCAGTCAAAGAACTTGGGTTTGATAATTGATAACTCGTTTAGATACCGTACGTATATTTCCAAGATTATTGGATTGAGCCTCATGACATAAAACGTCTTTATCCGTTCAAAAATGTTTTTGACACTAAACTCAAAGCTATAGGCAAAACTGGGAGAGCTGAAGGTGATTCATCGCTTAAAATCGTATGAACCAAGATATGAACGTACCGCGTGAATTGGTTATTAGCTGTGTACATTAAGTTGCCTACTAGGTAGTTCGTTCAAGATTAATATTTAATTATTAAAAATACTGTCATTTAATTGTGATAATTGTCCTATCTAATTTATATATCCATCATTAGCATGTTTAACAGAAGCAAAGTGAAAACATACCAACGAAAACATCTTGTTCACATCACACGTTCGCGCTCGAATTGGAGGTTAGGTTGCTACCGCTGTCATTCGTTCTTATGGTCCTAAGAACAGACGTACTTTTTTGTCTTGCCCATATAAATTATACAGCAGACGTATGAAAAGTATGCTATTTCGTTTTAACACGCGTCAATATTTAGAAATATTCTGTAACGTAGTCTAAAATAACAGCTGAAATCTATGAGTAATCTTCAGCTCTCCCAGTTTTGCCTATATGTTGTTTGATACAATGGTTTTGTCACTATTCACATATTGTTCACCTGTGTACTCACTCTGTTTCGATTCCGTTGACGCCGCGCAGGTGCAGAGAATGCAGATTGCGTGTTTGCGCTGTATGTATATTTAACATCCGTGTATATGAGCATATCAGTCACAAGCTAAATGAATTAAACTGGCTTAATATGAAGCCCCGCTTTGTTTTGCATTCTCTGACGTTATATCATAGAGTATTGACTGTTCGTAGTCCAAACTATCTCAGGAAGAAAATGTCATTTCGGGGTGATGTGTATAGCATCAATATAAGGAACAAAAATATAATTGCCCCGCCCGCTCACAGAACTGTTCGATTCGAGAGATCGTATTCTTACAGCATTTACTCGTGTAATTCTATTCCGAATGAGATTAGGTTGAGGGAGGCGCGAGCGCGGTGTTGCTTAAAAAAGTTTTTGTATGATAGTCAGGGGAATTGATTTTGACTCAATTTTGGGCAGAATGTTGCCTTTCTGTTTTTTTAAGCGCATCGTGGAATGTTTAGAATGTTTAGTTAGACTGTGTAGTTAGTTACTTAGAATAGGCATTATGTATTTCTTTTTTAATGTTATTTTCATTTGGTGGTAACAGTGGACGAACAGAAATGACCATCCGGTTATTAACCTGAACTGTCACCTCACGATTTTCTCATTGTTAATTTTTCATTTTTGATTACTTAACTAGGTACGTTTATTTTAGTAAATTTAATTATTTATGAGAAAATAAAATCTTTATTATTATTATTATTATTATTATTTAGCAGGAACGGGAACTCATGGAACTCGGGAAAAACGGTGAGCTAGCGAGAAACGAGTAGCAAAGAACTGTTTCCTCTACACTCTACGCTCTACACTGATGGCAAAAGTGGCTGCTTATTTAAGTGCTTGTATGGAAACGGAATGACTTCAAATAATGACCCAGAATGCAGACTTGTGGCAATCAATGTGCAATGTGTCATTGCAGCACACCAGCAATAAAAATCTATAATTATCATAGAAAAAGAACAAGGGATGGAAAAATCAATTCATATGTTATTTTAAGAACCTGAAGATGCATTTAATTGGTAATTTAATAGTTGACACAATGCGGAAATTTCATTATCAGGCACAACCAATCAAAGAATCAAAGAACTTAAGATGACCTTTTATTAAATGCTTTGAAAGCAATGAAATCTGGTTGGGTTGCCAGATAATAATTTTTAGTTTATTATCTATTAGTTTGAATTTCAAAAATTCGACATTTTGTTTGTTTCAAATCATCAAATCAAATCAAATCATATTTATTGGTCTTAATTTACATTGTAGATGTGTAAGACATGTCAGAGAAGAAAACTACAAAAATTAATTACTCAATTACATGTTATTGTAAATAAACAAATAAAGAAAGATTATTCCGAAGCGTTTTAAACCAAAAAGACTAAGTTATATAAAACTAACAAAACAACATAGAAGAAATAATAATAACTGTTAGAAACAACCAAAATTATATAAAACTAACATTATACAAAACTAACAGAACAGTAGTCCAAATTTAATAGAACTATAAAGTTAAATAATGCTACATATTAGCATCAAAATACTCACTAAGACTATAAAAAACTTTCTCACAGAGAAGGGCTTTTAATTTTCTTTTAAATGCATAGCGGTTTAACTTTTTTAACCGTTCTGGAACGTGGTTATACACTCTGACCCCCATGACTCCGGGCGTAAGGCTGGTTAAATGCAACCTATGACGCGCAATGCGCAGATCATTTGCTCGCGTTGAATATCCGTGATCTTCCGCTAGAAATCGATGACGTTCCACATGAATGTAGCATGATACCTCAACGATGTACAAAGACGTCAATGTTAATAAATTTAGGTCCTTGAACAAATTCCGGCAGGAGGCAGTTTGAGGAACCGTATTGCTCTCTTCTACGCTAAAAACACGTCAGAGGCGCAAGACGATGATCCCCAGAGTATCACGCCATACGCAAGTCTCGATTGAATTTCCGCAAAATAAACCGATCGTAAATTACTCGGCGTTAAAATATCTTTTAGATAGCGTAGCTTAAATACTGAAGTGTTAAGGCCTGATATTAATTTTTTGCAGTGCTGTTTCCATTTCAACGCGTCGTCAACTCGCATACCCAAAAAGGCCACCACATTTTCCCCACTCAATTGATCATCCCCAATACAGTTAACCATTGTTGGCAATACGGCCATCGGTGACGACCTGAATATCAAACGCTTTGTCTTTGCTGCATTAAGTGCTAAACCATTTGCCGAAAACCACGCGCACGCTCTATCGAGACCATTATCAGCCACCTGCTGGATATCAAGTCCTCCACTCGAAATCAGGATTGTCGTATCGTCCGCGTAATTGACCACATGATAATTACCTAGGAAATCCACTATATCGTTTAGAAACAGCGAAAAAAGCAATGGCGCAAGTACCGAGCCTTGTGGGACACCTATTTTAATTGGTAGAATACTCGATCGGTAGTTCTGTTGTTTAAGCCCATGTTTGTATTTAACTTCCACGAATTGCTGTCTCTCGCTTATAAAGGCAGCGAGCCATGATAAACTCAACCCTCTAAAACCTAGCAACTCGAGCTTTTCTAGCAGCAAATTATGTTGGACGCAGTCAAAAGCTTTGCTTAGATCACAAAAGAATCCAACTGGAGTGCTTTTTTCTTCCAAGCTGATAATAATTTGGTTATACAGATCCAGTACTGCTGTTACAGTTGATCTGTTTTTACGGAAACCATGCTGGTGATCATTAACAAGGCGGTGTTTATCTATGAATGATTGAATTCTTTCCAGCATGGCATACTCAAAAAGTTTGGAGAAACACGATATAAGTGATATTGGTCTATAGTTCACGGTGCTGGTTGGATCTCCTTTCTTGTATAGGGGAATAGTACGCGCCAACTTTAAACTTTCTGGAAAGGAGCCAACTTGAAATGAGAGGTTTATCAAAAGCGTGAGTGGTCCAACCAGCACTTGTTTACACTCCCTGAGAATGGAGGATGGAATCTCATCAGGACCAGCTGAATATTTCAGTTTCAGTATATGGAAACAGAAAACACGTAAACGGGTTCGAGTTAATGTGAGAAACATCAATATTATTTCCCGGAATTGATTCAATAATTTGCTGTGGGATTTTACTGAAATAATCGTTAAATTCAGTTGCCACTCTAATTGGATCAGCCACAGTCTCATCGTCAACCATCAGTTCTATGTTATTACCATTTGACTTTCCCCTGTTTTGCAATCTGTTTATAATGCTCCATGTTGATTTAATTTTATTATTAGAATTAGTGATTAAGTTATTATAATATTCCTTTTTTGTAATCGTGGTAAGTAGCCTATGCTCAGATTTTTTTCGGATATAACAGTTTGTTAGCACAGGGTATCGTTTTTGAAGGATGAATAAGTCCTTGAGATCGCGACTGGACTTCAATACGTCAGAGTTCACCCAAGAATTTTGTCTTTTTATCTCCAACGTATTTCTCACTGGGAAAGAAAGTTCAAAGAAAAATTTCACGATGTCAACAAAGTTTTTAAAGCTCTCGTCGAGATCACCACCCCGCAGCACCACCTGCCAGTTCTCTTTTAACAAATGATTTTTGAAAGTGGTTATGTTTAGTTCTGTGAATGACCGACAACTTTTGTGAGTATTACTGTTATGATCAGAGGCGTTTATATCTCTCAGACAAACTAAGCGATGGTCAGAAAACTCTACATCATGGACGTCACAAACCAAATTACGGTTAATATTTGTCAAGAAATTATCTATCACAGACCCAGACCGAATTCCTATTCTAGTGAATTCCTTCACAAGGGCTCTGACGCCATAGGACCGCATCACATTACAGAGGTCTAAATAGTGCTTTGAGTCACCAATAAAATTTATATTAAAGTCACCTGAGATTAGCAGCGAAACAGTTGGTTTGTAAAGTGCATCTAGCAGCAAGCCAAGGTTATTTAAAAATGTTTCAAAATCCCCTGAGGGAGATCTATAAATGGTTATTACTATAACTGTTTCACTGCCAAATCTGCAGGTAGCTGCACATGCTTCCAGATCCTTCTCCAAACAAAAATCATTCACATCCAAGTACTTAACCCTCAAGCCATCCCGCGCCCAGATTGCACAACCACCCCCGCGAGACAGACTTCTGCCATATGCAGACACATACTTATAGTTTGCAAAATGAACATTTTTAACGGAGTCAGAGTTCAACCACGTTTCAGTGAGACATATCAAATGCGGATTATACAGCGCAGCGTGAATTTCGATATCACGGATTTTGGAGCTCAGACTTTGAATATTTAACAGAATCGCCAATGTTTCTCTTTGTGCACTTTTGTATTCGGATTTTAAATCTGTATGGACTGCACTTTCTGACGCTCTAAAAAATTTCTATTCACAAAAAATTTTCGGACTCCAACACCCAAAGGCCAGAAGTCCGGATTCAGCAGCTTTTCAGCTACGCAAGCGTCCACCCCTACCTTGAACGAAGAGTACGATGGACCCTTAGCATTCAGTTCTTCACAGTGTACATCAGCATTCGGCAGAAGGTCCTGAATGTAGTTTTTAACATCGCTTTCAGTAGTCCCTACCTTCAGTCGGCACACATGTACATAGTGCTTTTGCACAGGCTTTGGTGCCGCCGACAGCGGTTTGGTCGAGATGGTCTGACCTGTTCCTATTCGCAAAGAATTTCTGGTATGCTTTATCGCGTCGGCAAAAGAGGGAATTCCTTGCACCACAGCCGGAATGGCATTCTCGATAGCTTTCGATGACAAGGCCTCCCTTCCCGCCACGTTTTTCGCAGATGTTTGCCTAGACACAGGTTTTCCAGCTGGTACTGGTTTATCACTTTTATCAGCTGGTAGGTCACCGCCCTCGGGTTTGCGAATATTATTTACATTTAAAGCCTGTGTCAATTCGCTTTGCTGCTTAATCAGTTGCGTTTGATCATTTATTACCATTTTGCACTGTGCCAGTTCATTTTGCACTTCTTGAAGCTCATTTGCAATGCGTTCGGTCATATTTGCTAACATTATCGGCATTTGAGTGATCAATGCCTGATTAATCATTAATTTGATTGATTCCGCCGTCAGTTGTTCGATGTCGGCTTCAGAGTTAACCGAGTTAACCCTATCCTTTCTAGGAGGCATTTTGATGAATAAAACTCACTTTGAACACAGAGATACACACCAAGCACGTGTTGACGGACCGATTTGCTAGCCGTACTCGTACTCGTACTCGTACTCGTTTACGTATTTACATATTATTTTTTTCTATAAACTTTATTGTCGGTCATAAAATTTTTGTATTAATATTAAAGTCAGAAATGTATATTAGGGTTGATATAAACACGACCAGTGTATTGATGACTTTATAATTATTAATTGTTTTCGCGAATACATATTTCGAAGGCAGGGGCCTTCGTCTTCAGTTCGCACGTCAATTGCGTTTAGGTAAGTCTGATGTAGCCACCTTCATTTTAAACTTTCATCATTTTCCAAAATTTTGTTTTTAGTTATTTGTTGTTTGTTGTTCGAAAAACATTTTATCGAAACATCAAAGTTTGCGGTAAGATACACATTTTATACAGCGAGTAAGACTGTAAGTTATCAATTCAGGATTGGTTAGAAGATTAGAAGGATTGGTTCAAAGGTTAGAAGTCTGGCAGTACGATGTGAGTTTACCGCCGAATTACATCGTCGGTATGGGGCAAGGAAATGTTTGATGTTTGATGAATAGTTTTATGGAGGAAAAAATGACAATTCAGTCGACGACACCATTACAATTACAACTGCGAAAGACACGTGCGGAGTGTGTGGATGCCACCGAGTGCGCAACCGCAAATGTCACAACATTTAAAATTCCATGTGACGGTGGCGCCATCCGCTTGCAAAGGGTGTAGACCATCGAGCTTATACGATTACACTGCAAAAGAATTCGGTGAGTTTGCCGTGTTACGATGGGCAATTTTGTTGCCCGTGATATGACTGGAGCTATACATTGGGGCAAGTAATTTTCCAGGACCGATAAGTAATCTGACCGATAATCTGTGCGTATTTATATATCTGTGCCCACTCACTTTATAGCGAGACGATACACGTCTTTTTATCTTGTTGGTCAAGCTACGTTAGGCCAAAACAAACCAATGCATTGGGATAGGCCGCACTTCATCTAGTTATGCATATTATATGGTCTAAACTCTAAGGTCTGGACGGAGGAACTACTCGTCACAACAATGTCTGTATAAAAACAGTTATTGTGATATTTGCAGATGAAAAGATGATCTAGCATGTACCAGTATTCCCAGATTAAAATAACTGCGCTCACACAAGTCTTCCAGGGACAGAAACCAGATTAAACATAATTAATTAGAAACAGATTTATAAACACCTATGAGTTTTCTCTTTGGTCTTTAAAATCTGGTGAGAGTACCCCTGATAATGTAGCAATCAATCATTCTGTATTAAATATTTTTATAAATGATCGTAAATTTAAATTTTAAGTGGATCCTTGAACATACAAGTGGCATTTCTTGTTTTGCATTATGTTTTTATGAGAAATATTGGGAACATTTGTAATTTTTTGAAATCGAAAAAGAGTTATGCTTATATAATGAAAATAAAATTATACCTTTTGGGTTGTTTAAAGTAAATGTTAAATTGGAAACTACATTTTGAACAGTGATGAAAGTTAAAAATGTAAATGGCATCATACTTACCTAACCGCAACATATTATACAGTGTGTTCATTTCAAAAGTATCCACCCTTAATAACTCTTGACCTGATGCGATTATTGCTTTGAGTGGAAACACATCCATTTTGATATTGCGGGGAAAGTCCAAAAATCAATTTAAAAAAAAAATAGGTTTCATCCCATCAACCCCAGCCACCCCACTTTGATATTTTAAATGGCACCCCCTGCCTTGTGTTACATCATTTGATTATGGCATGTTCATGGCCACATTTTTTGCTAGACAAAAATACATTCTGATTTCGAACTCTTCGCGAACGCAAATAATGGTGGTCATTATTCTAATCTACCTTAGGAACCAATCAATCAATTTCTTTTTTTTATCATTGTTGAGTAGAGAATTTTGTGCCCCTTCAAATGATGTATGACAAGGTAGGGGGTGCCATTTGAAGTTTCAAAGTGGGGTGGCTGGGGGTGAATGGATGAAACCTAAAATTCTCTAGGTACCATTTTTGAACTTCTCCCTCGAAATCTAAACCGACATGTTTCCACTCAAAGCAATAATCGCATCAGGTCAAGAGTTACTAAGGGTTGAGGTATTTCATACCTTCCATCTTCTGTGTAGGTTATCTGCAGAACCAATCGATCGATTTAATTTTTATATCATGGTTGAGTAGAGAATTTTGTGCCCTTTCAAATGATGTATCAAAAGGTAGGGTGTGCCAAAGTGAGGTGGCTGGGGGGGTGGTCAAGGGATGAAACCTATAATTGTCTTGGTACCATTTTTGAACTTCCCCCTCGATATCAACATCGACGTGTTTCCACTCAAAGCAATAATCGCCTCAGGTCAAGAGTTATTAGGGGTGGATACTTTTGAAATGAACACACTGCATATATTACCCGGCACCTCCACCAAATGTCACGTTAAGCTCGTGATTTTCTAGTTTTGGAGCTACTCGCTTGGGTACTTGTCCACTAATCTAGTGCTGAGGTACCAATTGATATATTTCAATACTAAGAATGAACGTCACTTATCTTATACTAACTTCTGTAATACCTTGCAACCACTTGGTATAGTCGGGGGATAATATATGTATACGCTTCGCAGACCTTCTCACAAGTCCCTTTTTATTCTTCCTATATGTACACTTAACTTTTACGCTACCTATATTCGATTAATTCTATATCTCTGGTGTCCGTCGTTCACCGCACAATGCTCACCGGATGTATAGTGACCTATCACCAAAATATATGAATCGGCCAGCGAACGACCCAGCAAATATCGCAATTTTTTCTTTGTCATTGTTCGCTCTTTCAACTGAACCTTGGGACTGGCTGTGTCTTGGTTTCCCGAGAAAATTTTTAGGCTCATCCCACATACTACAAACTTGTTCGATAACTTTATTTGCGAATTCTCGGCCATTGTCACTTTGTAGAATGCATGGCGCACCAAAAATTGTAAAAATATCTAACAAATGGAAAGGAACTTCTTCGGCTCGTTTACTTTTTAACGCGCTAAGTTGGACAAATTTTTTTAGATGGTCTTCGTACACTAAAATGATCTTATAATCGCGATCTGCCTGTGACTGCATATCAATTAAGTCCACCTGATACCTAGAATTTAATTCACTATTTTTGATAGGCTTAACAACAAGTCCTTTTCTCGGAATGTTCATATTTTTTTGCACTATTCACAAAGATTTAAATAAATCATGATTAATTCAACTGTAATGTTCTTGTACTTGGTCTTAAGTTCTTTTGTCATACTGGTTCGCTCGCCGTGTCCGATTGAAATGTGAGTTTGATGTAGTATATCGAAAACCTCTTCGATAAACACATAATAGATACATCGCATCTCCGTCGTTCTTGACAGGTACAATAAGTTTTTCCACGTTACCAATTTTCATACCTTGATAACCGTTGGTTATCTTCAGGTGTTTTATGCAAAGTCTTTTCTTTGGTTAATTTTACTTTGGCTAAGAAGGTATAATAATCATCTTTAGCGAATAACTGATGATTTTTTCCTTTTGTTGACTTTAGCGTCATAATTCGATCGTTAAACTGTGTCTTCATCTTCATGTCTAAACGATCCATTTTGTCAAAATTTTTACACATGCAAGACACAATACAACCTTCAATGTTCACATAACAGTTGACACTACCTCGCAGTCGCTGCACATTTTACAGGCGCCCGGTATTCCACCCATGCTGCCACCTTGAGGTCTGTTGAATTCGGTAGAGTCGTTAGTATAGTCGGTAGAGTAAAAAAATGAACGGAAATACAATTACTATGATTTTTTTGATTTTTATTGTTACAAACTTTATCTTGATTTATTTTTCCAATATAAATGGTGTAATTCTTGAACCACCACAAAAAAAATAATGGGCCACAAGGACTTTTGTATTAAAAAAAAGTTAATAAAAAATAAGTTATAAATAAAAATAATTTTTCTTGCCACGAATTGCAAAATACAGAAGCACTATGTACATATGCACTGGCAGAATAATACTAACCGAGTGTCTAATTTATTACATACTTAGCTTTTAAGAATTGCGCAAATAAGCATGACCAAAAAAAGTGACACACTCGTGCATGCAATTAGTATGGATTGGCATATTTTAGTCTCGTTTTGATAATCTTCCTTATTTCAGTCAGGACTAACGTCGCTAAAGGCCCAACACTGAAAACCTAGTGAATAGATTCGTTGTGTGGCGATTATGTAGATACTAACAGAATTCCAAATCTGAGGCTCTATTATATTGTAGCACCACCTGAATGCAATATCAATTTGAAATATATCACATTGACCACAGCATGCTGGAAATTACTAATAATAGTCGGTTCATGTGATAAATTCTTCACTTTAACCTCGCCACTTGGCTATTATTAATAATAACCGGCAATTCAAATCAAATCAAATCAAATCAAATCAAATTTATTGTACATAAATAAACACATTTTTTACACTGAATAAGCCCATATAATTCCTCAGAAGCGGCAGGCAACTTAAACCATATTTTAAACAGAACAAAAACAAACTTAACTAACTTAAAAATAAAAAGTTCATACAAAAGAAGCGCGACCCAATAACAGAAGCTTATCAACGCTCATACCTGACACGCCCTACCAGGATCTTTAAAATGAGTGGGACTCTTTTGGACATGGATACCTAGGCAAGCCTGTTTGTATCCACGTGGTATTCTTTGTTAGTTATATAAGTAATAGGGCCCGCATGAACCATACATACCCCACACAGTAGGACCCACACAACCCCTGAGAGATATCCAGAGGAGAGAGTTAAATAAGATAAAAATAAAAATAAAAAGTAACAAATTCAAAAACAAAAATAAACACCGCGTACTCAACATAAGACGTTTATTTGATCCAAAAACGTGGATAAATTCTGCTGGACGTACTCTTTAGCTTGTGTTCTAAATAAATGTCTGCTTTGTATCACCTTAATAGGTTGAGGAAGGACTTTATAAAACCTCTCACAAGCCTGATGTATTTTAAGGTTTGACAATTGGTCGTTTGGCATTGTTGAGAACTTAATGAATTTCGTTTTATCCATATTTAGCAGCAGACCATTTTCTTTAAGCCAAGTATCAATTTGTGTTAGACCCTCGATAGCATTACCCTTGACCTCATCCCACTCCCTTCCGTGAAAAAGAACAACCGTATCGTCTGCGTAGGATATGGTCTTAGCACGGCCCGACATCTGGCTGATCTCATTGATGTAAATGAGAAACATTATTGGCCCCAAAACCGTGCCCTGTGGTACTCCTCTTTTAATTGTGAGCGGTTCACTCAAGACATTCGATATTTTGACCATCTGCTTTCTATTTGAAAGATAATTTTTAAAAAGATCTAATGCCACACCTCTTATTCCAATGTGTTCTAATTTTTCCAGAAGTAAACTATGCACAACCATATCGAACGCCTTAGCCAGATCCAAAAACACGGCAAGAGTTTTCTCCTTCATATTCAAGCTTTTATGTATGGTAGGAATAAGCTCATAAACAGCATCCTCTGAGCTCATTCCCGATCTAAAACCAAATTGACTGTCAGACAACACCTGGCAATTATCTAAGTATCTTGTAAGACGGACTTTTATACATTTTTCAAAAATTTTGGCAAAGTGATTTATTAAAGAGATTGGTCTGTAATTTTTTATATTTGTTTTGTCGCCGCTCTTATACAAGGGTGTAATAATTGATGTCTTAAAAGAGTCAGGAATTATTCCCGTAGAAATAATTAAATTTATTATGTGTGTGAGCGGCTGGACAAGAGCTACTTGATTTGCTTTTATTAATGCGGAGGAGATACCATCAGGACCGGCAGAACTCCTAAGCTTCAGGGCGGATACATGTCCTATAATTTCTTGTGCGTTTACTGGCATGAAATAAAGAGAGTTTAAAAAGTTTGAATTTACATTTTGGGTGCTTGAAGTCAAAAGTGCGGGTCCAATATTGTCGCATATATTTGTAAAGTAATCATTAAAACCGTTAGTTTTGTCCTTGTTGTTTTTAAATTCTGTGTTATTATGAAAAATAGTTGTGTCTGAAAGACTGTCTGTATTTCGAATATCCCCTGAAACTTCATTGATTATCCCCCAGATCTTGCCAATATTGTTGTCTGCTTCCTCAAGTTTCCTTTTATAAAAATTTTCTTTAGTTGTCTTTAGCAAAATATCAAGGGTATTCCTGTAAGTTTTAAACTCAGTTCGCAAAGTTACATCATCGTTATTATTCAAAAGTTATCGTTTTAGCTTGTCTCTTCTGTGAATTGACGTTATAAGTCCATTTGTGATCCACGGTTTAATTTTACGCATTTTGTTCGAAGTATGTATTGCTGTCTTTGCCTGTTCTATGTGGTTATATAACGTATTATAAAAATGTATGGTACAAACGTCTGGATCATCTTTGGTCAAAACCTCCTGCCACCGCTCACTTTCCAGTTTTTGCTTAATTATTAATAATAACCTATTTATCACTATGACCGTAACATGTACACAATCTCCGGGTAAGCAATACAAACACGTTCATAAGTTTTTATTATTAAACTATATTTAATATAGGTACTGACGGAGCTGATTTTTTTACACGGTAGAATTCCTTACCATTCTCGCTAAACGTCCCAACTGTGCCATCGCCTAACCTAAAAGTGTTGGATATAGTGCTTCGTTAAACTGGATTGGTGCATTCAAGGTTGGAGGAAAGTTTGAAAGCTGGGTACGCAAACACAATGCACATTATTACTCCGCTTATAGATCCCAACGAAATTACTTCGAAACATGAGTTTAGGATCGCATGGGATCTTAAAACACAGACTTCCTGTTTTGCAGTAGGATTACGCCTGATACTACAAACTTGGTAGTAACTGTTGCATCATCAGTTCAACATTGTCTGCGACAAAATGAAGAAGAGTCTTCGCAAGATTTGGATGTTGCCGTTATACCATATGAAGCGGATAGATCTGACATTTTCCTATATTATACAATAAATAAATTCTCTGTTATAAAAAAGTTCTTGTGGTCTTGTATTTTTAAAGTTTGGAAAGGAAAAATAAAGTAAGCTTCTCCGGTAGGTATTTGGTAGACAATGTGCTTTTAGCTACCACTTTTAATTGATTCAACAGTATTGAGCACGGGTGAGTAATTATTGCGTATTATTGCAAATACAGTAGACTCAAATAATGTGAAAACGTAAACGCTTAATCCAATTCTTATTGTGTTTTTGGCACGTAAGTACACTTATAGACCACAATACACGCAAGGTTATGTATATTATTATCATAAAGATTTAATCATAAATATATAACTTATGAAATAAGATTTAACACATATCACACATGCGTAATAGTATATGGAAAATGTGTATCGTCTCAGTATAAACTGGGCACGTATGCGCACGATTACCTTCGGACACAAACAAAGCCCGGTATGCTCCCTCTAGTCGTATAAGCTCGATGGTCTACACTCTATACACTTACCAAGAGGTTGGCGCCACCGTCGCATGGATTTATGAATGTTGTGACGTAGGCGGTTGCGCACTCGGTGGCCCGTGATCCACGCACGTGATCCAATGGCTTGTCCTTCACATGGAATGGTAAAGAGAATTAATGGAGTGACGTGTCCTTCGCCGGTTGCAATTCTGATGGTGTCGGAGACTGAAATGGCACTTTTGCCTCCATAAAACTGTCCAAAACATGTCCTTGTCCCATTCCGACGATGAATATGTCGCGTAAACCTATTTGTAATGAACAGTTTTGCAAGTTCTCATTATTAAAATGTAATGAACAATTATTAAAATATATACTGGACAAGATTAGTATTAGTAAACTTTCTCTCAAAACTTGTGGGAAGCAAATAAAACTTGTAGGGAAAGTGTTTGTCTCGAAGCTTCTGACAAATTGGCGTGGTTGCAATTACACATACGAGCATTTTAGCAACAACCACATGACATGGCTTGATGAAGATTCCAAACTCCCGCAGATACAGCTAATGCATCTCCAGTCTTTAGCACCAAAACATTCAGATCAAAACATCAGAGGCAGGTAAAAAAAATGTTCCAAGAGAGTTCTCAGCGCAGTAAGCAAAGATATGTTGCATCAATTGTATCTGATCTCAGTACAGAGAAACTGTGCTTAGCTGCAGAATCAAGCTTAGTAAAATTAGGCAAGAGAACTGCAGCTAAAGTGGTAAAATTAGCCGTCAAACCTACGTCCAACAAAAAAAAATCTGATGTGGCCAGGCACATGACTTTATCATACAATATATAAAATTAATAGTTTAGCTGCGTGAGAATCTATTTTATTGAGATAAAGCGTAGGTATTGTCAAAGCATCAGCATTTGACACTACCTACACTACGTCATTAGAATAATAGTTATTTATGTCACAAGTGCCGAAAGTACGGAATAGCGCGACGAGCGGTGATGCGGCGCGTCACGGAGGGCTGACTGTTGCCGTCGCATGTGAGCGAGTCGCGCTATCTTGTTTTTGGCAGGAGCGACATAAACGTTTATTGTGTTGCTTTTTAAGAAATACGTATTTAAAAAAAATAAATAAATGATTTCTGTATAGTAAATGCTAGGTTGGTACCACTTTGACGAAACGTCAAGTTTAAAGGTGCGTTCCGATTGGTAGGTAATGGTAGCTAATGGCGGTGGTAGAATACGAAATTATAGTATTTCTTACATATCGTGATAATGACACATATTAGTTTGCATGTACATAAACATGAGTCACTAGTCACATAGTCACTAATTTTCTATTGGAAATACTATAACGGCGTCTGCTACCATTGCCATTATCACTAATGAAAACGCACCTTAAAAAGGTAATTCAAATTCTGACAGATTTATATTTGTTCATGACACATCCCTACCAACATACTAAAAGAAAACTACACTTAGCGATGAGTTATGTGACTTTATAATTTTCTCAATTTATCGTTTTTAGAATTAGATATAAAGACGGGTTGATATTTCTTATCAACAAACAATCAAATTGGTGATCTTATTTTATTTGAAATTTGTATTTTATAATTTGCCGCACTACAGCGGCAACGTTCCATAGTGGTTCTCCAACCTCTGATGAGATCAGCTGTTTTCGAATGTGAGAACACAAACAAATATTTGTCAAAATCCTGGCTACTATGTAATTTCATATCAATGCAGATGCGATCGATCTCGATCAAATAGAATTTGCTCTTGAAGCTAAACTATTAATTTTACCAAAAAATGTCATAGGCATAAATTATTCAAAATTTCGTCTACTTTCATTTATTAATTAACTATTTTGTCGAAATTACAGAAATGGCGCCTCATTTGAAAAATCCTTCAAAAAGGCTTAGAATAAACTACCAGTTCCTTTGGACCCTTTTCAACCAAAAGCTTTTAAGCTCTAAGTTTGGTAACAAAACTTCTAAATATGAACTTTCGTTCCGATACCTTTAGTAGTTTCTCCGGAATCGTCGCCACAAAAATCGTTTACACACACACATACATACACACACACACACACCTACACACACACAGACATTTTTTTGTACCTTGGTCAAAAATGTTCAGGGGACCCATAAAGACCTATTTCCGCTAAAATCTCAATTTTTTTTTCGGCACGATTACAATCATACTGCGTATGATAAAGTAAAAAAAAGGATATTGCAATAACACGACGGTATCATCGACAAGGTATTGCCGCCAAATTTGATTTAAGAAAAATAAAAGAAATTATCCAAGATGTGAAAGAAGTGTATAACGAAGGACAAACCCAAATATTACATTTGGACCCCACAATAATTGTTCTAGGCACTAGAGAAATAAAATTTAAACATATTCGCATATGTACAATGTTGAATGAAAAGATAATCAACATTTTTACTGATACTTCAACTTCGCAAGCGTGCAATATTTGTAAGGCTACCCCTAAAGATTTAAACGATCTACAGAAGCAAAAGACGAGTTTAAAGGAATATCTCTATCGGCTGCAGTGAAGAAGTAAGTAAGTAAAATTTAGTATTAGGGGAACAAGCCAGGTCAAGAATAAATAAAACACTTCCTTTGTCGATCCTTAAGCTTTCGGTAAATTTATTGCCTTCTTCAATGGGTACGCTGCAAGCAGTTCAAGTAGTACAGTATAAAAAAAAACAAACACCCGACTCACATCCAGAAGTGAGTAAGAGCTAGTAGTATAGAAACTAGTTAGAAACACTCAACAGCAAACACCGTCAACGGATATCGGCACATCATGACAACAATCAAGCTCTCTAAAAAAATAACACTGTAAAACAAAATAAACGTACAAGCAAAAGTAAATTACCAAATTAATTCTCACGAGAGGCCACAATAATAAAATTACCATAAACGAGCGACTTAAAAAGCTCTCGAGCTTTTTAAGCGGTCACCCTCGGGGCAGAAACATCCGTTTGTCGTCGTAAATTCATAAATTAGCCTTATGTGCGACGATTTGTTATTTTGATTAATATCTGGATAGTATACGCATTATTACGATTAGGTTATGGTTGGGAAGCAAAACAAGACTTTTTTACAAATATGCCTTCATTAGCAAAGTACACATAATGCCAAACTCATCAATTTGTCTGTGAAAACATAACTAATAAATAAATAAATACAGTAAATACAGTAACAATCATCACCAATATGGCAAACTGAGACTAAACCTAACTCCTTTATGAACTTAGGACAGGTACATGCGCCCTGTATGCTAAATTTCCAGAACCCAGATTTCTTCCCCAACCACTAAATGACTCCTGATGTGGTCCAGAGTTGCTAATAGAGTGGTCGTGATGCGTCTCATGGTGCGGGTGAGCTACTACTTCATAGGTCACGTGTTTTTCATGCGAAAACAGTTTTTTTAGGCCAATTACCAACGCCAAAACTAAAGCAAGCTGAAACAGAAATAGTTATATTAACTGGCACATTTATTGCTGTTGTTTTTATCATGCCTTTTCAATTACATTTTCTAAAAAGATTATCTTTGTATGAGCTACCGTATTATTGGAGTATGTATAACTAAAGTGAACGAGGGTCTTACCTTGCTGACTAGGAGCGCTTTTCCTACAAGGAGAGCAATTGACTTGAAAGCTAAAGCTTTAAGTAATCCTATTTTCAATACGGCCGCTGCAATTATAGCACCCATGCCATTCTTATCCTTCTTCCTGGCCTCACCGCCTACGCTCTTCGTTGGCCGCACGGATAATCCGAAATTGAATGCGCCTTCCTTATCCGTATTTGTGGAAAGAACTAATTCGGCGTCGTCAAGTAGCTAAAAATTGAAATTATAATTGTTTAGTGCTTAACTATAGTTGTGTACAAAAATATACATAGTTATTATACAGCAAATGTTATGACTTTAATTTTGATAATAACCATCTTTCCTAAAAACGGTTATTTTCCCGCCTGATCGTGTTTAAAGTGAATTTACCCCCTTCGCCCGCTGCATTTAAGTCAAAGCTAAGTAATTAAATGACGTTGCAACCAGTTTCACTGAACTAACCACAACGTTAGTCTACATTAATGTGAACTTCAACTGGTTTACATGGTTGGGATACTTTCTTTATTCCAAGCAGCACATTTTAATTATAATTGGTTATATAGAATGTATTATTGTAATGCGGTCGCGGAAAATGTGCCATATGCCGAATAATATTATTATTCCCCCCAAACGGTGTTGTTTTCAATATTGTTCTATAAATATTTTTTCTACTTTGCGTTCGTTATAAACTCATAATGAAACCGCTTTCGGTGTCGTTATGAAAACACTAGATCACAAACTTTCAGTAACTTTTAGTTTTCCAAGATTGATGAAATTGACGCCAAGTGTCAAGTAATGCTGACATCTGAATCGCTATTGGCTAGCCTCAATCGTATTTGTGAATTTTACTACAACTACCAACTGTTGAAGATAAAAATTACACTAGATTGTAAGATGAGAACCGCAATTTTTCACATTTAAGTAAAATTAATGTCGCAAAGTAGAAAAAATCCTCGTTCCATTTATTTCCAAAACAACTCGTGCACCAATTTTTGTCTTATAAAACTTGTATTATAATATACTATTATCATAATGATTTATTATGCACCCGAATGCTATAGTAACATGAATTTGACGCTGCGAGAATCTTTTACCGACGTGTCGATGCACCGGCGATAATAAAATGCTGACGGACAAATCAATAAATAATAGCACAACAATAGTATATTATAAAGATTTATTTATAACATAATATCTATAGCTCTATGTATAATAAATAATAATACCTATGGTAAGAATACACAGTCTGGTCTCCACCAATATTACCTACCAATAACATACGTTTGATACTAGGAGCTTGCAATAATATTAAAATATCATCTGGCAGACAAAAATCCCTTTATCCATATTTGATTAAAAATTGCCTTCCATGTCACAACACTGTTGCCACTCCGGTAAACCTACGATTTTGTTTGGTTCACCGTGGTTGCCATGGCCACTATTATTAGAGGACAGTTTCGAATTTATGGCGTACACGCATGCTAGCAAGTAATATAATAAATACGTAGGCTTTCACGGCTAGAATCATTTAGAAATAAAACTGCTTCCGGGTTATGCCGTGTGTGAAGATTTGTTAATGCTGACGTTTCGCGAACCATGTTGCTCGCTTCTTCAAAGCTGATTGAATACTGACAGTATACAATTAGCTTTGAAGAAGCGAGCAACATGGTTCGCGAAACGTCAGCATTAACAAATCTTGACACACGGCATAACCCGGAAGAAGTTTATTTTGTAAGTATTATAATGTTGCATCAAATAGTGTAGTGTCACACACAAATAAATTAAAATGAAGTAGCTTCTTGCGTAAGATATTAAACCGGTTCTTATTGAACTTCTTGCACCGTTAATAGCGTAGTGTATACCGGCTATAAGATCCGACACTCGAAGCACGAACCATGTTCCGAGAATGAGATACAGGGCGAATTTAAATGTCCAACCGTAAAAGAAGCTTCAGCGGAAAGGGAACCATGTTTCCAGTGAGATAGAGGACTAACCGATAAGGATTCTTGTGTGGTCAAGTGGGTCAGACAGCCGTTCAAGGTCCATGTAAAGGAGCACATGAACATCAAAGGAACCGCCAGGATTGTCGCGTTTTTAAAATTCTTGATTGTAGTTAGGTGCGAAGTTGAATTACTATTAATAGAGCGCTGTGAATATAGTATATTTCACTCAAGTATATAGATATATACAATATAGGTTATATCTCTCAGAGTTCAATACAATACCATACTCGTTTTCGTTTGTGCCGGAAGAGATTTCGAACAACTACTTAATTAAGTACACTCAAATCTAAGATACCTCTCTGCGTTATATTTTATGAAATAAATTATTTTTCAACGCCACGTACGCTATTTATTACCTAAAATTGCCGTTGGAAAAGTTGAAATATCATTTTTTGGTGAAAAACATTTAAAATATTGGGAAAATATTTTAATTCTGCATCGCTTCGCTTAAAAAAATGTATGGGGTTCAATTTAAAATAAGAACAATAACACGCTTTGAAGTTTGACAAGTTTGACACGAGATTTTGGTCAGCCTGTATAATTTGGATCAATGACACTTGGTTAACAAGAGTACTAGATCTAACTTAATAAGCACGTTGCATAATTTTACTAACGAAGTACAATTTGTGGTTGTTATTGATTTTTAAAGCCGACGATGCAAAATCAATTTTCTTTGGTTTTTATTTTTTTTTGCGCTATAGTCACTCAATATAGTCACGATTTCAATAAAAGTTTGGTGGTATGTAGGCAACCACAAACGGCTTCCAAATGTGAAAAAAAAATTATAGCATGCAGTTTAAAAAATCTGATGTGGCCAGGCACATGACTTTATCATACAACATATAAAATTAATAGTTTAGCTGCATGAGAATCTCTTTGATTGAGATAAATCGTGTCTGCATTAAAGTTAAACTAGTTAGCCAGGATTTGACAGATATTTTGATAGTCAATAGTATCAATAGTAGGTATTGTCAAAGCATCAGCATTTGACACTACCTACTGTCATCAGAATAATAGTTAATAGTTAATAATAGTTGCATGAGAATCTATTTTATTGAGATAAATCGTAGGTATTGTCAAAGCATCAGCATTTTACACTACCTACACTACGTCATTAGAATAATAGTTATTTATGTCACAAGTGCCGAAAGTACGGAATAGCGCGACGAGCGGTGATGCGGCGCGTCACCGAAGGCGGAGCGTGCCGTCGCACGTGAGCGCTATCTACTTTTTGGCAGGAGAGACATCAACGTTTATTGTGTTGCTTTTTGAGAAACATGTATTTAAAAAAAAATAAATAAAAAATGGTTATATTTCTGTATAGGAAATGTTAGGTTGGTACCACTTTGACGAAACGTCAAGTTTAAAAATTTATTAAATTCTGACAGATTTATTCATGTCACTGTAGATGTCACATCGGTACCAACATACTAAAATAAAACTACAGTCATCGCTATACTTTATTTACAATTTTCTCAATTTATCGTTTTTAGAATTAGATATAATGACGGGTTGATATTTCTTATCAACAAACAATCACATTGGTGGTCTTATTTCATTTGAAATTTGTATATTGTAATTTGCCGCACTAGAGCGGCAACGCTCCATAGCGGTTCTCCAACCTCTGATGAAATCAGCTGTTTTCGAGTGTGACAGCACAAAAAAATATTTGTCAAAATCCTGGCTACTATGTAGTTTCATATCAATGCAGATGCCACTGATCTCGATCAAATAGAATTTGCTCTTGCAGCTAAACTATTAATTTTACCAAAAAATGTTATTTATTTGTTATTTGGTTCCTAGTTATTTGTTATGTATCTGTTATTTATTTGCTAAATATTTGTGCAGTTATGTGTAGTTATTTATTGGTTATTTATTTGTTATTTATTTCTTATTTATTTGTTATTTATTGGCTATTTATTAGTTATTTATTTGTTATTTAGTGGCTATTTATTTGTATTTATTCGTTTTTATTTGCTATTTATTTAGTTGTTATCTATATGCTATTTATAGGTTATTTATTGTCTATTTATTTGTTTTTTATTTGGTATTTATTTATTATTTATATGCTATTTATTTAATTTATACAGGGTGTTACACAAGTCTGTTGTGATCATACAGGGTCTGTATACAGGGTCTGTTGTGATTATACAGGGTCTGTATAATTTATACAGGGTCTGTTGTGATTATACAGGGTCTGTATAATTTATACAGGGTCTGTATACAGGTCTGTTGTTATTATACAGGGTCTGTTGTGATTTACACAGGGTCTGATAGTTTTTCATAAGGGTCTGATTGACATAGAAGATGGCTACCGGAAGTGTCGACCGGAAATCTGGACCGGAATTGAAAAATTGAGACCGGAAGTCCCGACCGGAAATCTGGACCGGAAATAAAAATTTGAGACCGGAAGTTCCGACCGGAAATGTGGACCGAAAATGAAAATTAGAGATCGGAAGTCCCGACCGGAAATCTGGACCGGAAATGAAAATTTGAGACCGGAAGTCCCGACCGGAAGTGGTGACCGGAAATGATATTTTGAGACCGGAAGTCCCGACCGGAAATGCAAATTTGAGACCGGAAGTCCAGACGGGAAGTGGTGACCGGAAGTGATTCAACTTAAAACTTCATTTAAAATAAGAAGATGGTACAATTTAAAAAACAACAAAACAATCCACACGTTAAAATTTAAAATGATGACACCGTGCCTAACGCGCGGAAATTCGAAAATTCTCGGTCCGCGCACGCGCGGCTAAAATTTAAACTTCGTCGATGTAGAATTTTTGGCTCGAAAATTTGAATGCATGGGGTTGGTACGTCTGGAGGTTTATCGGTACATCGAGGGGCGATATAACGGCTGACGGTCAAACAGCTGACGGGGGCCTAACCGAGTCTGAAGGGGGCCTTGGCACGTTTAGGGTGGAGCCGTAGATGGAAGCGCAAGTTCGACCTCTAAACTGTTTGATCTCTGAGCTTTTGAGGTTTAGAGGTCATTCAAGGTCAGCCCAGCTGCCCCCGTACCTACTAAATGCGTTTTCAAAAAACGTGAGTATTTTTGTTATGTGTAAATAATATCTTAACATATACTCGTATAATATGAGCAAACAAGCTAATTCGCAAGTATGCTGTCACAAACAAGCTTCTATTATAATGATTACGTATTATATTTTATTCTTAACTTTATCATCAATGACATGTTATATATTCTTGTCCCCTCTTTCTATTCGGGTATATATTGTACATAAATATATGATGAGCATTACTATCCAAGCAAGCTATTTGCAAACTCTGCTGTCATAAGCATATTACGGCTACTTTATTGGAGGTCT